>CM075281.1:2552412-3152412 GCA_037678475.1 x Bolboschoenoplectus mariqueter
TGCCCAAGCACACTTAACTGCGGAGTTCTGATGGGATCCGGTGCATTAGTGCTGGTATGATCGCATCCGGCAAATCGGGGGCGGGGGGGAGATAAGGGGAGTCGGCGGGCCCGGGAGGCGCGGGGAGCGTGGGAAACGGGGGCGGGAGCGCGAGAACGAGAAGGAAACGGGAAAAAAAAAAAGGGATGCAACACAGGGACTTCCCAGGAGGTCACCCATCCTAGTACTACTCCTGCCCAAGCACACTTAACTGCGGAGTTCTGATGGGATCCGGTGCATTAGTGCTGGTATGATCGCATCCGGCAAATCGGGGGCGGGGGGGAGATAAGGGGAGTCGGCGGGCCCGGGAGGCGCGGGGAGCGTGGGAAACGGGGGCGGGAGCGCGAGAACGAGAAGGAAACGGGAAAAAAAAAAAGGGATGCAACACAGGGACTTCCCAGGAGGTCACCCATCCTAGTACTACTCCTGCCCAAGCACACTTAACTGCGGAGTTCTGATGGGATCCGGTGCATTAGTGCTGGTATGATCGCATCCGGCAAATCGGGGGCGGGGGGGAGATAAGGGGAGTCGGCGGGCCCGGGAGGCGCGGGGAGCGTGGGAAACGGGGGCGGGAGCGCGAGAACGAGAAGGAAACGGGAAAAAAAAAAAGGGATGCAACACAGGGACTTCCCAGGAGGTCACCCATCCTAGTACTACTCCTGCCCAAGCACACTTAACTGCGGAGTTCTGATGGGATCCGGTGCATTAGTGCTGGTATGATCGCATCCGGCAAATCGGGGGCGGGGGGAGATAAGGGGAGTCGGCGGGCCCGGGAGGCGCGGGGAGCGTGGGAAACGGGGGCGGGAGCGCGAGAACGAGAAGGAAACGGGAAAAAAAAAAAGGGATGCAACACAGGGACTTCCCAGGAGGTCACCCATCCTAGTACTACTCCTGCCCAAGCACACTTAACTGCGGAGTTCTGATGGGATCCGGTGCATTAGTGCTGGTATGATCGCATCCGGCAAATCGGGGGCGGGGGGGAGATAAGGGGAGTCGGCGGGCCCGGGAGGCGCGGGGAGCGTGGGAAACGGGGGCGGGAGCGCGAGAACGAGAAGGAAACGGGAAAAAAAAAAAGGGATGCAACACAGGGACTTCCCAGGAGGTCACCCATCCTAGTACTACTCCTGCCCAAGCACACTTAACTGCGGAGTTCTGATGGGATCCGGTGCATTAGTGCTGGTATGATCGCATCCGGCAAATCGGGGGCGGGGGGGAGATAAGGGGAGTCGGCGGGCCCGGGAGGCGCGGGGAGCGTGGGAAACGGGGGCGGGAGCGCGAGAACGAGAAGGAAACGGGAAAAAAAAAAGGGATGCAACACAGGGACTTCCCAGGAGGTCACCCATCCTAGTACTACTCCTGCCCAAGCACACTTAACTGCGGAGTTCTGATGGGATCCGGTGCATTAGTGCTGGTATGATCGCATCCGGCAAATCGGGGGCGGGGGGGAGATAAGGGGAGTCGGCGGGCCCGGGAGGCGCGGGGAGCGTGGGAAACGGGGGCGGGAGCGCGAGAACGAGAAGGAAACGGGAAAAAAAAAAAGGGATGCAACACAGGGACTTCCCAGGAGGTCACCCATCCTAGTACTACTCCTGCCCAAGCACACTTAACTGCGGAGTTCTGATGGGATCCGGTGCATTAGTGCTGGTATGATCGCATCCGGCAAATCGGGGGCGGGGGGGAGATAAGGGGAGTCGGCGGGCCCGGGAGGCGCGGGGAGCGTGGGAAACGGGGGCGGGAGCGCGAGAACGAGAAGGAAACGGGAAAAAAAAAAGGGATGCAACACAGGGACTTCCCAGGAGGTCACCCATCCTAGTACTACTCCTGCCCAAGCACACTTAACTGCGGAGTTCTGATGGGATCCGGTGCATTAGTGCTGGTATGATCGCATCCGGCAAATCGGGGGCGGGGGGGAGATAAGGGGAGTCGGCGGGCCCGGGAGGCGCGGGGAGCGTGGGAAACGGGGGCGGGAGCGCGAGAACGAGAAGGAAACGGGAAAAAAAAAAAAGGGATGCAACACAGGGACTTCCCAGGAGGTCACCCATCCTAGTACTACTCCTGCCCAAGCACACTTAACTGCGGAGTTCTGATGGGATCCGGTGCATTAGTGCTGGTATGATCGCATCCGGCAAATCGGGGGCGGGGGGGAGATAAGGGGAGTCGGCGGGCCCGGGAGGCGCGGGGAGCGTGGGAAACGGGGGCGGGAGCGCGAGAACGAGAAGGAAACGGGAAAAAAAAAAAGGGATGCAACACAGGGACTTCCCAGGAGGTCACCCATCCTAGTACTACTCCTGCCCAAGCACACTTAACTGCGGAGTTCTGATGGGATCCGGTGCATTAGTGCTGGTATGATCGCATCCGGCAAATCGGGGGCGGGGGGGAGATAAGGGGAGTCGGCGGGCCCGGGAGGCGCGGGGAGCGTGGGAAACGGGGGCGGGAGCGCGAGAACGAGAAGGAAACGGGAAAAAAAAAAAGGGATGCAACACAGGGACTTCCCAGGAGGTCACCCATCCTAGTACTACTCCTGCCCAAGCACACTTAACTGCGGAGTTCTGATGGGATCCGGTGCATTAGTGCTGGTATGATCGCATCCGGCAAATCGGGGGCGGGGGGGAGATAAGGGGAGTCGGCGGGCCCGGGAGGCGCGGGGAGCGTGGGAAACGGGGGCGGGAGCGCGAGAACGAGAAGGAAACGGGAAAAAAAAAAAAGGGATGCAACACAGGGACTTCCCAGGAGGTCACCCATCCTAGTACTACTCCTGCCCAAGCACACTTAACTGCGGAGTTCTGATGGGATCCGGTGCATTAGTGCTGGTATGATCGCATCCGGCAAATCGGGGGCGGGGGGGAGATAAGGGGAGTCGGCGGGCCCGGGAGGCGCGGGGAGCGTGGGAAACGGGGGCGGGAGCGCGAGAACGAGAAGGAAACGGGAAAAAAAAAAAGGGATGCAACACAGGGACTTCCCAGGAGGTCACCCATCCTAGTACTACTCCTGCCCAAGCACACTTAACTGCGGAGTTCTGATGGGATCCGGTGCATTAGTGCTGGTATGATCGCATCCGGCAAATCGGGGGCGGGGGGGAGATAAGGGGAGTCGGCGGGCCCGGGAGGCGCGGGGAGCGTGGGAAACGGGGGCGGGAGCGCGAGAACGAGAAGGAAACGGGAAAAAAAAAAGGGATGCAACACAGGGACTTCCCAGGAGGTCACCCATCCTAGTACTACTCCTGCCCAAGCACACTTAACTGCGGAGTTCTGATGGGATCCGGTGCATTAGTGCTGGTATGATCGCATCCGGCAAATCGGGGGCGGGGGGGAGATAAGGGGAGTCGGCGGGCCCGGGAGGCGCGGGGAGCGTGGGAAACGGGGGCGGGAGCGCGAGAACGAGAAGGAAACGGGAAAAAAAAAAGGGATGCAACACAGGGACTTCCCAGGAGGTCACCCATCCTAGTACTACTCCTGCCCAAGCACACTTAACTGCGGAGTTCTGATGGGATCCGGTGCATTAGTGCTGGTATGATCGCATCCGGCAAATCGGGGGCGGGGGGGAGATAAGGGGAGTCGGCGGGCCCGGGAGGCGCGGGGAGCGTGGGAAACGGGGGCGGGAGCGCGAGAACGAGAAGGAAACGGGAAAAAAAAAAGGGATGCAACACAGGGACTTCCCAGGAGGTCACCCATCCTAGTACTACTCCTGCCCAAGCACACTTAACTGCGGAGTTCTGATGGGATCCGGTGCATTAGTGCTGGTATGATCGCATCCGGCAAATCGGGGGCGGGGGGGAGATAAGGGGAGTCGGCGGGCCCGGGAGGCGCGGGGAGCGTGGGAAACGGGGGCGGGAGCGCGAGAACGAGAAGGAAACGGGAAAAAAAAAAAGGGATGCAACACAGGGACTTCCCAGGAGGTCACCCATCCTAGTACTACTCCTGCCCAAGCACACTTAACTGCGGAGTTCTGATGGGATCCGGTGCATTAGTGCTGGTATGATCGCATCCGGCAAATCGGGGGCGGGGGGGAGATAAGGGGAGTCGGCGGGCCCGGGAGGCGCGGGGAGCGTGGGAAACGGGGGCGGGAGCGCGAGAACGAGAAGGAAACGGGAAAAAAAAAAAGGGATGCCAACACAGGGACTTCCCAGGAGGTCACCCATCCTAGTACTACTCCTGCCCAAGCACACTTAACTGCGGAGTTCTGATGGGATCCGGTGCATTAGTGCTGGTATGATCGCATCCGGCAAATCGGGGGCGGGGGGGAGATAAGGGGAGTCGGCGGGCCCGGGAGGCGCGGGGAGCGTGGGAAACGGGGGCGGGAGCGCGAGAACGAGAAGGAAACGGGAAAAAAAAAAGGGATGCAACACAGGGACTTCCCAGGAGGTCACCCATCCTAGTACTACTCCTGCCCAAGCACACTTAACTGCGGAGTTCTGATGGGATCCGGTGCATTAGTGCTGGTATGATCGCATCCGGCAAATCGGGGGCGGGGGGGAGATAAGGGGAGTCGGCGGGCCCGGGAGGCGCGGGGAGCGTGGGAAACGGGGGCGGGAGCGCGAGAACGAGAAGGAAACGGGAAAAAAAAAAGGGATGCAACACAGGGACTTCCCAGGAGGTCACCCATCCTAGTACTACTCCTGCCCAAGCACACTTAACTGCGGAGTTCTGATGGGATCCGGTGCATTAGTGCTGGTATGATCGCATCCGGCAAATCGGGGGCGGGGGGGAGATAAGGGGAGTCGGCGGGCCCGGGAGGCGCGGGGAGCGTGGGAAACGGGGGCGGGAGCGCGAGAACGAGAAGGAAACGGGAAAAAAAAAAAGGGATGCAACACAGGGACTTCCCAGGAGGTCACCCATCCTAGTACTACTCCTGCCCAAGCACACTTAACTGCGGAGTTCTGATGGGATCCGGTGCATTAGTGCTGGTATGATCGCATCCGGCAAATCGGGGGCGGGGGGGAGATAAGGGGAGTCGGCGGGCCCGGGAGGCGCGGGGAGCGTGGGAAACGGGGGCGGGAGCGCGAGAACGAGAAGGAAACGGGAAAAAAAAAAAGGGATGCAACACAGGGACTTCCCAGGAGGTCACCCATCCTAGTACTACTCCTGCCCAAGCACACTTAACTGCGGAGTTCTGATGGGATCCGGTGCATTAGTGCTGGTATGATCGCATCCGGCAAATCGGGGGCGGGGGGGAGATAAGGGGAGTCGGCGGGCCCGGGAGGCGCGGGGAGCGTGGGAAACGGGGGCGGGAGCGCGAGAACGAGAAGGAAACGGGAAAAAAAAAAAGGGATGCAACACAGGGACTTCCCAGGAGGTCACCCATCCTAGTACTACTCCTGCCCAAGCACACTTAACTGCGGAGTTCTGATGGGATCCGGTGCATTAGTGCTGGTATGATCGCATCCGGCAAATCGGGGGCGGGGGGGAGATAAGGGGAGTCGGCGGGCCCGGGAGGCGCGGGGAGCGTGGGAAACGGGGGCGGGAGCGCGAGAACGAGAAGGAAACGGGAAAAAAAAAAAAGGGATGCAACACAGGGACTTCCCAGGAGGTCACCCATCCTAGTACTACTCCTGCCCAAGCACACTTAACTGCGGAGTTCTGATGGGATCCGGTGCATTAGTGCTGGTATGATCGCATCCGGCAAATCGGGGGCGGGGGGGAGATAAGGGGAGTCGGCGGGCCCGGGAGGCGCGGGGAGCGTGGGAAACGGGGGCGGGAGCGCGAGAACGAGAAGGAAACGGGAAAAAAAAAAAGGGATGCAACACAGGGACTTCCCAGGAGGTCACCCATCCTAGTACTACTCCTGCCCAAGCACACTTAACTGCGGAGTTCTGATGGGATCCGGTGCATTAGTGCTGGTATGATCGCATCCGGCAAATCGGGGGCGGGGGGGAGATAAGGGGAGTCGGCGGGCCCGGGAGGCGCGGGGAGCGTGGGAAACGGGGGCGGGAGCGCGAGAACGAGAAGGAAACGGGAAAAAAAAAAGGGATGCAACACAGGGACTTCCCAGGAGGTCACCCATCCTAGTACTACTCCTGCCCAAGCACACTTAACTGCGGAGTTCTGATGGGATCCGGTGCATTAGTGCTGGTATGATCGCATCCGGCAAATCGGGGGCGGGGGGGAGATAAGGGGAGTCGGCGGGCCCGGGAGGCGCGGGGAGCGTGGGAAACGGGGGCGGGAGCGCGAGAACGAGAAGGAAACGGGAAAAAAAAAAGGGATGCAACACAGGGACTTCCCAGGAGGTCACCCATCCTAGTACTACTCCTGCCCAAGCACACTTAACTGCGGAGTTCTGATGGGATCCGGTGCATTAGTGCTGGTATGATCGCATCCGGCAAATCGGGGGCGGGGGGGAGATAAGGGGAGTCGGCGGGCCCGGGAGGCGCGGGGAGCGTGGGAAACGGGGGCGGGAGCGCGAGAACGAGAAGGAAACGGGAAAAAAAAAAAGGGATGCAACACAGGGACTTCCCAGGAGGTCACCCATCCTAGTACTACTCCTGCCCAAGCACACTTAACTGCGGAGTTCTGATGGGATCCGGTGCATTAGTGCTGGTATGATCGCATCCGGCAAATCGGGGGCGGGGGGGAGATAAGGGGAGTCGGCGGGCCCGGGAGGCGCGGGGAGCGTGGGAAACGGGGGCGGGAGCGCGAGAACGAGAAGGAAACGGGAAAAAAAAAAAGGGATGCAACACAGGGACTTCCCAGGAGGTCACCCATCCTAGTACTACTCCTGCCCAAGCACACTTAACTGCGGAGTTCTGATGGGATCCGGTGCATTAGTGCTGGTATGATCGCATCCGGCAAATCGGGGGCGGGGGGGAGATAAGGGGAGTCGGCGGGCCCGGGAGGCGCGGGGAGCGTGGGAAACGGGGGCGGGAGCGCGAGAACGAGAAGGAAACGGGAAAAAAAAAAAGGGATGCAACACAGGGACTTCCCAGGAGGTCACCCATCCTAGTACTACTCCTGCCCAAGCACACTTAACTGCGGAGTTCTGATGGGATCCGGTGCATTAGTGCTGGTATGATCGCATCCGGCAAATCGGGGGCGGGGGGGAGATAAGGGGAGTCGGCGGGCCCGGGAGGCGCGGGGAGCGTGGGAAACGGGGGCGGGAGCGCGAGAACGAGAAGGAAACGGGAAAAAAAAAAAGGGATGCAACACAGGGACTTCCCAGGAGGTCACCCATCCTAGTACTACTCCTGCCCAAGCACACTTAACTGCGGAGTTCTGATGGGATCCGGTGCATTAGTGCTGGTATGATCGCATCCGGCAAATCGGGGGCGGGGGGGAGATAAGGGGAGTCGGCGGGCCCGGGAGGCGCGGGGAGCGTGGGAAACGGGGGCGGGAGCGCGAGAACGAGAAGGAAACGGGAAAAAAAAAAAGGGATGCAACACAGGGACTTCCCAGGAGGTCACCCATCCTAGTACTACTCCTGCCCAAGCACACTTAACTGCGGAGTTCTGATGGGATCCGGTGCATTAGTGCTGGTATGATCGCATCCGGCAAATCGGGGGCGGGGGGGAGATAAGGGGAGTCGGCGGGCCCGGGAGGCGCGGGGAGCGTGGGAAACGGGGGCGGGAGCGCGAGAACGAGAAGGAAACGGGAAAAAAAAAAAGGGATGCAACACAGGGACTTCCCAGGAGGTCACCCATCCTAGTACTACTCCTGCCCAAGCACACTTAACTGCGGAGTTCTGATGGGATCCGGTGCATTAGTGCTGGTATGATCGCATCCGGCAAATCGGGGGCGGGGGGGAGATAAGGGGAGTCGGCGGGCCCGGGAGGCGCGGGGAGCGTGGGAAACGGGGGCGGGAGCGCGAGAACGAGAAGGAAACGGGAAAAAAAAAAAGGGATGCAACACAGGGACTTCCCAGGAGGTCACCCATCCTAGTACTACTCCTGCCCAAGCACACTTAACTGCGGAGTTCTGATGGGATCCGGTGCATTAGTGCTGGTATGATCGCATCCGGCAAATCGGGGGCGGGGGGGAGATAAGGGGAGTCGGCGGGCCCGGGAGGCGCGGGGAGCGTGGGAAACGGGGGCGGGAGCGCGAGAACGAGAAGGAAACGGGAAAAAAAAAAAGGGATGCAACACAGGGACTTCCCAGGAGGTCACCCATCCTAGTACTACTCCTGCCCAAGCACACTTAACTGCGGAGTTCTGATGGGATCCGGTGCATTAGTGCTGGTATGATCGCATCCGGCAAATCGGGGGCGGGGGGGAGATAAGGGGAGTCGGCGGGCCCGGGAGGCGCGGGGAGCGTGGGAAACGGGGGCGGGAGCGAGAAGCGAGAACGAAAGGAAACGGGAAAAAAAAAAAAGGGATGCAACACAGGGACTTCCCAGGAGGTCACCCATCCTAGTACTACTCCTGCCCAAGCACACTTAACTGCGGAGTTCTGATGGGATCCGGTGCATTAGTGCTGGTATGATCGCATCCGGCAAATCGGGGGCGGGGGGGAGATAAGGGGAGTCGGCGGGCCCGGGAGGCGCGGGGAGCGTGGGAAACGGGGGCGGGAGCGCGAGAACGAGAAGGAAACGGGAAAAAAAAAAAAGGGATGCAACACAGGGACTTCCCAGGAGGTCACCCATCCTAGTACTACTCCTGCCCAAGCACACTTAACTGCGGAGTTCTGATGGGATCCGGTGCATTAGTGCTGGTATGATCGCATCCGGCAAATCGGGGGCGGGGGGGAGATAAGGGGAGTCGGCGGGCCCGGGAGGCGCGGGGAGCGTGGGAAACGGGGGCGGGAGCGCGAGAACGAGAAGGAAACGGGAAAAAAAAAAAAGGGATGCAACACAGGGACTTCCCAGGAGGTCACCCATCCTAGTACTACTCCTGCCCAAGCACACTTAACTGCGGAGTTCTGATGGGATCCGGTGCATTAGTGCTGGTATGATCGCATCCGGCAAATCGGGGGCGGGGGGGAGATAAGGGGAGTCGGCGGGCCCGGGAGGCGCGGGGAGCGTGGGAAACGGGGGCGGGAGCGCGAGAACGAGAAGGAAACGGGAAAAAAAAAAAGGGATGCAACACAGGGACTTCCCAGGAGGTCACCCATCCTAGTACTACTCCTGCCCAAGCACACTTAACTGCGGAGTTCTGATGGGATCCGGTGCATTAGTGCTGGTATGATCGCATCCGGCAAATCGGGGGCGGGGGGGAGATAAGGGGAGTCGGCGGGCCCGGGAGGCGCGGGGAGCGTGGGAAACGGGGGCGGGAGCGCGAGAACGAGAAGGAAACGGGAAAAAAAAAAAGGGATGCAACACAGGGACTTCCCAGGAGGTCACCCATCCTAGTACTACTCCTGCCCAAGCACACTTAACTGCGGAGTTCTGATGGGATCCGGTGCATTAGTGCTGGTATGATCGCATCCGGCAAATCGGGGGCGGGGGGGAGATAAGGGGAGTCGGCGGGCCCGGGAGGCGCGGGGAGCGTGGGAAACGGGGGCGGGAGCGCGAGAACGAGAAGGAAACGGGAAAAAAAAAAAGGGATGCAACACAGGGACTTCCCAGGAGGTCACCCATCCTAGTACTACTCCTGCCCAAGCACACTTAACTGCGGAGTTCTGATGGGATCCGGTGCATTAGTGCTGGTATGATCGCATCCGGCAAATCGGGGGCGGGGGGGAGATAAGGGGAGTCGGCGGGCCCGGGAGGCGCGGGGAGCGTGGGAAACGGGGGCGGGAGCGCGAGAACGAGAAGGAAACGGGAAAAAAAAAAAGGGATGCAACACAGGGACTTCCCAGGAGGTCACCCATCCTAGTACTACTCCTGCCCAAGCACACTTAACTGCGGAGTTCTGATGGGATCCGGTGCATTAGTGCTGGTATGATCGCATCCGGCAAATCGGGGGCGGGGGGGAGATAAGGGGAGTCGGCGGGCCCGGGAGGCGCGGGGAGCGTGGGAAACGGGGGCGGGAGCGCGAGAACGAGAAGGAAACGGGAAAAAAAAAAAAGGGATGCAACACAGGGACTTCCCAGGAGGTCACCCATCCTAGTACTACTCCTGCCCAAGCACACTTAACTGCGGAGTTCTGATGGGATCCGGTGCATTAGTGCTGGTATGATCGCATCCGGCAAATCGGGGGCGGGGGGGAGATAAGGGGAGTCGGCGGGCCCGGGAGGCGCGGGGAGCGTGGGAAACGGGGGCGGGAGCGCGAGAACGAGAAGGAAACGGGAAAAAAAAAAGGGATGCAACACAGGGACTTCCCAGGAGGTCACCCATCCTAGTACTACTCCTGCCCAAGCACACTTAACTGCGGAGTTCTGATGGGATCCGGTGCATTAGTGCTGGTATGATCGCATCCGGCAAATCGGGGGCGGGGGGGAGATAAGGGGAGTCGGCGGGCCCGGGAGGCGCGGGGAGCGTGGGAAACGGGGGCGGGAGCGCGAGAACGAGAAGGAAACGGGAAAAAAAAAAGGGATGCAACACAGGGACTTCCCAGGAGGTCACCCATCCTAGTACTACTCCTGCCCAAGCACACTTAACTGCGGAGTTCTGATGGGATCCGGTGCATTAGTGCTGGTATGATCGCATCCGGCAAATCGGGGGCGGGGGGGAGATAAGGGGAGTCGGCGGGCCCGGGAGGCGCGGGGAGCGTGGGAAACGGGGGCGGGAGCGCGAGAACGAGAAGGAAACGGGAAAAAAAAAAAGGGATGCAACACAGGGACTTCCCAGGAGGTCACCCATCCTAGTACTACTCCTGCCCAAGCACACTTAACTGCGGAGTTCTGATGGGATCCGGTGCATTAGTGCTGGTATGATCGCATCCGGCAAATCGGGGGCGGGGGGGAGATAAGGGGAGTCGGCGGGCCCGGGAGGCGCGGGGAGCGTGGGAAACGGGGGCGGGAGCGCGAGAACGAGAAGGAAACGGGAAAAAAAAAAAGGGATGCAACACAGGGACTTCCCAGGAGGTCACC
This sequence comes from x Bolboschoenoplectus mariqueter, assembly GCA_037678475.1. Classification (NCBI taxonomy): domain Eukaryota; kingdom Viridiplantae; phylum Streptophyta; class Magnoliopsida; order Poales; family Cyperaceae; genus x Bolboschoenoplectus; species x Bolboschoenoplectus mariqueter. Next base: position 2,563,347 of record CM075281.1, read on the forward strand.
CATCCTAGTACTACTCCTGCCCAAGCACACTTAACTGCGGAGTTCTGATGGGATCCGGTGCATTAGTGCTGGTATGATCGCATCCGGCAAATCGGGGGCGGGGGGGAGATAAGGGGAGTCGGCGGGCCCGGGAGGCGCGGGGAGCGTGGGAAACGGGGGCGGGAGCGCGAGAACGAGAAGGAAACGGGAAAAAAAAAAAGGGATGCAACACAGGGACTTCCCAGGAGGTCACCCATCCTAGTACTACTCCTGCCCAAGCACACTTAACTGCGGAGTTCTGATGGGATCCGGTGCATTAGTGCTGGTATGATCGCATCCGGCAAATCGGGGGCGGGGGGGAGATAAGGGGAGTCGGCGGGCCCGGGAGGCGCGGGGAGCGTGGGAAACGGGGGCGGGAGCGCGAGAACGAGAAGGAAACGGGAAAAAAAAAAAGGGATGCAACACAGGGACTTCCCAGGAGGTCACCCATCCTAGTACTACTCCTGCCCAAGCACACTTAACTGCGGAGTTCTGATGGGATCCGGTGCATTAGTGCTGGTATGATCGCATCCGGCAAATCGGGGGCGGGGGGGAGATAAGGGGAGTCGGCGGGCCCGGGAGGCGCGGGGAGCGTGGGAAACGGGGGCGGGAGCGCGAGAACGAGAAGGAAACGGGAAAAAAAAAAAAGGGATGCAACACAGGGACTTCCCAGGAGGTCACCCATCCTAGTACTACTCCTGCCCAAGCACACTTAACTGCGGAGTTCTGATGGGATCCGGTGCATTAGTGCTGGTATGATCGCATCCGGCAAATCGGGGGCGGGGGGGAGATAAGGGGAGTCGGCGGGCCCGGGAGGCGCGGGGAGCGTGGGAAACGGGGGCGGGAGCGCGAGAACGAGAAGGAAACGGGAAAAAAAAAAAAGGGATGCAACACAGGGACTTCCCAGGAGGTCACCCATCCTAGTACTACTCCTGCCCAAGCACACTTAACTGCGGAGTTCTGATGGGATCCGGTGCATTAGCTGGTATGATCGCATCCGGCAAATCGGGGGCGGGGGGGGAAGATAAGGGGAGTCGGCGGGCCCCGGGAGGCGCGGGGAGCGTGGGAAACGGGGGCGGGAGCGCGAGAACGAGAAGGAAACGGGAAAAAAAAAAAAGGGATGCAACACAGGGACTTCCCAGGAGGTCACCCATCCTAGTACTACTCCTGCCCAAGCACACTTAACTGCGGAGTTCTGATGGGATCCGGTGCATTAGTGCTGGTATGATCGCATCCGGCAAATCGGGGGCGGGGGGGAGATAGGGGAGTCGGCGGGCCCGGGGAGGCGCGGGGAGCGTGGGAAACGGGGGCGGGAGCGCGAGAACGAGAAGGAAACGGGAAAAAAAAAAAGGGATGCAACACAGGGACTTCCCAGGAGGTCACCCATCCTAGTACTACTCCTGCCCAAGCACACTTAACTGCGGAGTTCTGATGGGATCCGGTGCATTAGTGCTGGTATGATCGCATCCGGCAAATCGGGGGCGGGGGGGAGATAAGGGGAGTCGGCGGGCCCGGGAGGCGCGGGGAGCGTGGGAAACGGGGGCGGGAGCGCGAGAACGAGAAGGAAACGGGAAAAAAAAAGGGATGCAACACAGGGACTTCCCAGGAGGTCACCCATCCTAGTACTACTCCTGCCCAAGCAAACTTAACTGCGGAGTTCTGATGGGATCCGGTGCATTAGTGCTGGTATGATCGCATCCGGCAAATCGGGGGCGGGGGGGAGATAAGGGGAGTCGGCGGGCCCGGGAGGCGCGGGGAGCGTGGGAAACGGGGGCGGGAGCGCGAGAACGAGAAGGAAACGGGAAAAAAAAACAGGGATGCAACACAGGGACTTCCCAGGAGGTCACCCATCCTAGTACTACTCCTGCCCAAGCACACTTAACTGCGGAGTTCTGATGGGATCCGGTGCATTAGTGCTGGTATGATCGCATCCGGCAAATCGGGGGCGGGGGGGAGATAAGGGGAGTCGGCGGGCCCGGGAGGCGCGGGGAGCGTGGGAAACGGGGGCGGGAGCGCGAGAACGAGAAGGAAACGGGAAAAAAAAAAAGGGATGCAACACAGGGACTTCCCAGGAGGTCACCCATCCTAGTACTACTCCTGCCCAAGCACACTTAACTGCGGAGTTCTGATGGGATCCGGTGCATTAGTGCTGGTATGATCGCATCCGGCAAATCGGGGGCGGGGGGGAGATAAGGGGAGTCGGCGGGCCCGGGAGGCGCGGGGAGCGTGGGAAACGGGGGCGGGAGCGCGAGAACGAGAAGGAAACGGGAAAAAAAAAAGGGATGCAACACAGGGACTTCCCAGGAGGTCACCCATCCTAGTACTACTCCTGCCCAAGCACACTTAACTGCGGAGTTCTGATGGGATCCGGTGCATTAGTGCTGGTATGATCGCATCCGGCAAATCGGGGGCGGGGGGGAGATAAGGGGAGTCGGCGGGCCCGGGAGGCGCGGGGAGCGTGGGAAACGGGGGCGGGAGCGCGAGAACGAGAAGGAAACGGGAAAAAAAAAAAGGGATGCAACACAGGGACTTCCCAGGAGGTCACCCATCCTAGTACTACTCCTGCCCAAGCACACTTAACTGCGGAGTTCTGATGGGATCCGGTGCATTAGTGCTGGTATGATCGCATCCGGCAAATCGGGGGCGGGGGGGAGATAAGGGGAGTCGGCGGGCCCGGGAGGCGCGGGGAGCGTGGGAAACGGGGGCGGGAGCACGAGAACGAGAAGGAAACGGGAAAAAAAAAAAAGGGATGCAACACAGGGACTTCCCAGGAGGTCACCCATCCTAGTACTACTCCTGCCCAAGCACACTTAACTGCGGATTTCTGATGGGATCCGGTGCATTAGTGCTGGTATGATCGCATCCGGCAAATCGGGGGCGGGGGGGAGATAAGGGGAGTCGGCGGGCCCGGGAGGCGCGGGGAGCGTGGGAAACGGGGGCGGGAGCGCGAGAACGAGAAGGAAACGGGAAAAAAAAAAAGGGATGCAACACAGGGACTTCCCAGGAGGTCACCCATCCTAGTACTACTCCTGCCCAAGCACACTTAACTGCGGAGTTCTGATGGGATCCGGTGCATTAGTGCTGGTATGATCGCATCCGGCAAATCGGGGGCGGGGGGGAGATAAGGGGAGTCGGCGGGCCCGGGAGGCGCGGGGAGCGTGGGAAACGGGGGCGGGAGCGCGAGAACGAGAAGGAAACGGGAAAAAAAAAAAGGGATGCAACACAAGGACTTCCCAGGAGGTCACCCATCCTAGTACTACTCCTGCCCAAGCACACTTAACTGCGGAGTTCTGATGGGATCCGGTGCATTAGTGCTGGTATGTTCGCATCCGGCAAATCGGGGGCGGGGGGGAGATAAGGGGAGTCGGCGGGCCCGGGAGGCGCGGGGAGCGTGGGAAACGGGGGCGGGAGCGCGAGAACGAGAAGGAAACGGGAAAAAAAAAAAGGGATGCAACACAGGGACTTCCCAGGAGGTCACCCATCCTAGTACTACTCCTGCCCAAGCACACTTAACTGCGGAGTTCTGATGGGATCCGGTGCATTAGTGCTGGTATGATCGCATCCGGCAAATCGGGGGCGGGGGGGAGATAAGGGGAGTCGGCGGGCCCGGGAGGCGCGGGGAGCGTGGGAAACGGGGGCGGGAGCGCGAGAACGAGAAGGAAACGGGAAAAAAAAAAAGGGATGCAACACAGGGACTTCCCAGGAGGTCACCCATCCTAGTACTACTCCTGCCCAAGCACACTTAACTGCGGAGTTCTGATCGGATCCGGTGCATTAGTGCTGGTATGATCGCATCCGGCAAATCGGGGGCGGGGGGGAGATAAGGGGAGTCGGCGGGCCCGGGAGGCGCGGGGAGCGTGGGAAACGGGGGCGGGAGCGCGAGAACGAGAAGGAAACGGGAAAAAAAAAAAGGGATGCAACACAGGGACTTCCCAGGAGGTCACCCATCCTAGTACTACTCCTGCCCAAGCACACTTAACTGCGGAGTTCTGATGGGATCCGGTGCATTAGTGCTGGTATAATCGCATCCGGCAAATCGGGGGCGGGGGGGAGATAAGGGGAGTCGGCGGGCCCGGGAGGCGCGGGGAGCGTGGGAAACGGGGGCGGGAGCGCGAGAACGAGAAGGAAACGGGAAAAAAAAAAGGGATGCAACACAGGGACTTCCCAGGAGGTCACCTATCCTAGTACTACTCCTGCCCAAGCACACTTAACTGCGGAGTTCTGATGGGATCCGGTGCATTAGTGCTGGTATGATCGCATCCGGCAAATCGGGGGCGGGGGGGAGATAAATGGAGTCGGCGGGCCCGGGAGGCGCGGGGAGCGTGGGAAACGGGGGCGGGAGCGCGAGAACGAGAAGGAAACGGGAAAAAAAAAAAGGGATGCAACACAGGGACTTCCCAGGAGGTCACCTATCCTAGTACTACTCCTGCCCAAGCACACTTAACTGCGGAGTTCTGATGGGATCCGGTGCATTAGTGCTGGTATGATCGCATCCGGCAAATCGGGGGCGGGGGGGAGATAAATGGAGTCGGCGGGCCCGGGAGGCGCGGGGAGCGTGGGAAACGGGGGCGGGAGCGCGAGAACGAGAAGGAAACGGGAAAAAAAAAAGGGATGCAACACAGGGACTTCCCAGGAGGTCACCTATCCTAGTACTACTCCTGCCCAAGCACACTTAACTGCGGAGTTCTGATGGGATCCGGTGCATTAGTGCTGGTATGATCGCATCCGGCAAATCGGGGGCGGGGGGGAGATAAATGGAGTCGGCGGGCCCGGGAGGCGCGGGGAGCGTGGGAAACGGGGGCGGGAGCGCGAGAACGAGAAGGAAACGGGAAAAAAAAAAAGGGATGCAACACAGGGACTTCCCAGGAGGTCACCCATCCTAGTACTACTCCTGCCCAAGCACACTTAACTGCGGAGTTCTGATCGGATCCGGTGCATTAGTGCTGGTATGATCGCATCCGGCAAATCGGGGGCGGGGGGGAGATAAGGGGAGTCGGCGGGCCCGGGAGGCGCGGGGAGCGTGGGAAACGGGGGCGGGAGCGCGAGAACGAGAAGGAAACGGGAAAAAAAAAAAGGGATGCAACACAGGGACTTCCCAGGAGGTCACCCATCCTAGTACTACTCCTGCCCAAGCACACTTAACTGCGGAGTTCTGATGGGATCCGGTGCATTAGTGCTGGTATAATCGCATCCGGCAAATCGGGGGCGGGGGGGAGATAAGGGGAGTCGGCGGGCCCGGGAGGCGCGGGGAGCGTGGGAAACGGGGGCGGGAGCGCGAGAACGAGAAGGAAACGGGAAAAAAAAAAGGGATGCAACACAGGGACTTCCCAGGAGGTCACCTATCCTAGTACTACTCCTGCCCAAGCACACTTAACTGCGGAGTTCTGATGGGATCCGGTGCATTAGTGCTGGTATGATCGCATCCGGCAAATCGGGGGCGGGGGGGAGATAAATGGAGTCGGCGGGCCCGGGAGGCGCGGGGAGCGTGGGAAACGGGGGCGGGAGCGCGAGAACGAGAAGGAAACGGGAAAAAAAAAAAGGGATGCAACACAGGGACTTCCCAGGAGGTCACCCATCCTAGTACTACTCCTGCCCAAGCACACTTAACTGCGGAGTTCTGATGGGATCCGGTGCATTAGTGCTGGTATGTTCACATCCGGCAAATCGGGGGCGGGGGGGAGATAAGGGGAGTCGGCGGGCCCGGGAGGCGCGGGGAGCGTGGGAAACGGGGGCGGGAGCGCGAGAACGAGAAGGAAACGGGAAAAAAAAAAAGGGATGCAACACAGGGACTTCCCAGGAGGTCACCCATCCTAGTACTACTCCTGCCCAAGCACACTTAACTGCGGAGTTCTGATCGGATCCGGTGCATTAGTGCTGGTATGATCGCATCCGGCAAATCGGGGGCGGGGGGGAGATAAGGGGAGTCGGCGGGCCCGGGAGGCGCGGGGAGCGTGGGAAACGGGGGCGGGAGCGCGAGAACGAGAAGGAAACGGGAAAAAAAAAAAGGGATGCAACACAGGGACTTCCCAGGAGGTCACCCATCCTAGTACTACTCCTGCCCAAGCACACTTAACTGCGGAGTTCTGATGGGATCCGGTGCATTAGTGCTGGTATGATCGCATCCGGCAAATCGGGGGCGGGGGGGAGATAAGGGGAGTCGGCGGGCCCGGGAGGCGCGGGGAGCGTGGGAAACGGGGGCGGGAGCGCGAGAACGAGAAGGAAACGGGAAAAAAAAAAAGGGATGCAACACAGGGACTTCCCAGGAGGTCACCCATCCTAGTACTACTCCTGCCCAAGCACACTTAACTGCGGAGTTCTGATGGGATCCGGTGCATTAGTGCTGGTATGATCGCATCCGGCAAATCGGGGGCGGGGGGGAGATAAGGGGAGTCGGCGGGCCCGGGAGGCGCGGGGAGCGTGGGAAACGGGGGCGGGAGCGCGAGAACGAGAAGGAAACGGGAAAAAAAAAAGGGATGCAACACAGGGACTTCCCAGGAGGTCACCCATCCTAGTACTACTCCTGCCCAAGCACACTTAACTGCGGAGTTCTGATGGGATCCGGTGCATTAGTGCTGGTATGATCGCATCCGGCAAATCGGGGGCGGGGGGGAGATAAGGGGAGTCGGCGGGCCCGGGAGGCGCGGGGAGCGTGGGAAACGGGGGCGGGAGCGCGAGAACGAGAAGGAAACGGGAAAAAAAAAAAGGGATGCAACACAGGGACTTCCCAGGAGGTCACCCATCCTAGTACTACTCCTGCCCAAGCACACTTAACTGCGGAGTTCTGATGGGATCCGGTGCATTAGTGCTGGTATGATCGCATCCGGCAAATCGGGGGCGGGGGGGAGATAAGGGGAGTCGGCGGGCCCGGGAGGCGCGGGGAGCGTGGGAAACGGGGGCGGGAGCGCGAGAACGAGAAGGAAACGGGAAAAAAAAAAAGGGATGCAACACAGGGACTTCCCAGGAGGTCACCCATCCTAGTACTACTCCTGCCCAAGCACACTTAACTGCGGAGTTCTGATGGGATCCGGTGCATTAGTGCTGGTATGATCGCATCCGGCAAATCGGGGGCGGGGGGGAGATAAGGGGAGTCGGCGGGCCCGGGAGGCGCGGGGAGCGTGGGAAACGGGGGCGGGAGCGCGAGAACGAGAAGGAAACGGGAAAAAAAAAAAGGGATGCAACACAGGGACTTCCCAGGAGGTCACCCATCCTAGTACTACTCCTGCCCAAGCACACTTAACTGCGGAGTTCTGATGGGATCCGGTGCATTAGTGCTGGTATGATCGCATCCGGCAAATCGGGGGCGGGGGCGAGATAAGGGGAGTCGGCGGGCCCGGGAGGCGCGGGGAGCGTGGGAAACGGGGGCGGGAGCGCGAGAACGAGAAGGAAACGGGAAAAAAAAAAAAGGGATGCAACACAGGGACTTCCCAGGAGGTCACCCATCCTAGTACTACTCCTGCCCAAGCACACTTAACTGCGGAGTTCTGATGGGATCCGGTGCATTAGTGCTGGTATGATCGCATCCGGCAAATCGGGGGCGGGGGGGAGATAAGGGGAGTCGGCGGGCCCGGGAGGCGCGGGGAGCGTGGGAAACGGGGGCGGGAGCGCGAGAACGAGAAGGAAACGGGAAAAAAAAAAAAGGGATGCAACACAGGGACTTCCCAGGAGGTCACCCATCCTAGTACTACTCCTGCCCAAGCACACTTAACTGCGGAGTTCTGATGGGATCCGGTGCATTAGTGCTGGTATGATCGCATCCGGCAAATCGGGGGCGGGGGGGAGATAAGGGGAGTCGGCGGGCCCGGGAGGCGCGGGGAGCGTGGGAAACGGGGGCGGGAGCGCGAGAACGAGAAGGAAACGGGAAAAAAAAAAAGGGATGCAACACAGGGACTTCCCAGGAGGTCACGCATCCTAGTACTACTCCTGCCCAAGCACACTTAACTGCGGAGTTCTGATGGGATCCGGTGCATTAGTGCTGGTATGATCGCATCCGGCAAATCGGGGGCGGGGGGGAGATAAGGGGAGTCGGCGGGCCCGGGAGGCGCGGGGAGCGTGGGAAACGGGGGCGGGAGCGCGAGAACGAGAAGGAAACGGGAAAAAAAAAAAGGGATGCAACACAGGGACTTCCCAGGAGGTCACCCATCCTAGTACTACTCCTGCCCAAGCACACTTAACTGCGGAGTTCTGATGGGATCCGGTGCATTAGTGCTGGTATGATCGCATCCGGCAAATCGGGGGCGGGGGGGAGATAAGGGGAGTCGGCGGGCCCGGGAGGCGCGGGGAGCGTGGGAAACGGGGGCGGGAGCGCGAGAACGAGAAGGAAACGGGAAAAAAAAAAAGGGATGCAACACAGGGACTTCCCAGGAGGTCACCCATCCTAGTACTACTCCTTCGCAAGCACACTTAACTGCGGAGTTCTGATGGGATCCGGTGCATTAGTGCTGGTATGATCGCATCCGGCAAATCGGGGGCGGGGGGGAGATAAGGGGAGTCGGCGGGCCCGGGAGGCGCGGGGAGCGTGGGAAACGGGGGCGGGATCGCGAGAACGAGAAGGAAACGGGAAAAAAAAAAAGGGATGCAACACAGGGACTTCCCAGGAGGTCACGCATCCTAGTACTACTCCTGCCCAAGCACACTTAACTGCGGAGTTCTGATGGGATCCGGTGCATTAGTGCTGGTATGATCGCATCCGGCAAATCGGGGGCGGGGGGGAGATAAGGGGAGTCGGCGGGCCCGGGAGGCGCGGGGAGCGTGGGAAACGGGGGCGGGAGCGCGAGAACGAGAAGGAAACGGGAAAAAAAAAAGGGATGCAACACAGGGACTTCCCAGGAGGTCACACATCCTAGTACTACTCCTGCCCAAGCACACTTAACTGCGGAGTTCTGATGGGATCCGGTGCATTAGTGCTGGTATGATCGCATCCGGCAAATCGGGGGCGGGGGGGAGATAAGGGGAGTCGGCGGGCCCGGGAGGCGCGGGGAGCGTGGGAAACGGGGGCGGGAGCGCGAGAACGAGAAGGAAACGGGAAAAAAAAAAAGGGATGCAACACAGGGACTTCCCAGGAGGTCACCCATCCTAGTACTACTCCTGCCCAAGCACACTTAACTGCGGAGTTCTGATGGGATCCGGTGCATTAGTGCTGGTATGATCGCATCCGGCAAATCGGGGGCGGGGGGGAGATAAGGGGAGTCGGCGGGCCCGGGAGGCGCGGGGAGCGTGGGAAACGGGGGCGGGAGCGCGAGAACGAGAAGGAAACGGGAAAAAAAAAAAGGGATGCAACACAGGGACTTCCCAGGAGGTCACCCATCCTAGTACTACTCCTGCCCAAGCACACTTAACTGCGGAGTTCTGATGGGATCCGGTGCATTAGTGCTGGTATGATCGCATCCGGCAAATCGGGGGCGGGGGGGAGATAAGGGGAGTCGGCGGGACCGGGAGGCGCGGGGAGCGTGGGAAACGGGGGCGGGAGCGCGAGAACGAGAAGGAAACGGGAAAAAAAAAAAAGGGATGCAACACAGGGACTTCCCAGGAGGTCACCCATCCTAGTACTACTCCTGCCCAAGCACACTTAACTGCGGAGTTCTGATGGGATCCGGTGCATTAGTGCTGGTATGATCGCATCCGGCAAATCGGGGGCGGGGGGGAGATAAGGGGAGTCGGCGGGCCCGGGAGGCGCGGGGAGCGTGGGAAACGGGGGCGGGAGCGCGAGAACGAGAAGGAAACGGGAAAAAAAAAAAAGGGATGCAACACAGGGACTTCCCAAGAGGTCACCCATCCTAGTACTACTCCTGCCCAAGCACACTTAACTGCGGAGTTCTGATGGGATCCGGTGCATTAGTGCTGGTATGATCGCATCCGGCAAATCGGGGGCGGGGGGGAGATAAGGGGAGTCGGCGGGCCCGGGAGGCGCGGGGAGCGTGGGAAACGGGGGCGGGAGCGCGAGAACGAGAAGGAAACGGGAAAAAAAAAAAGGGATGCAACACAGGGACTTCCCAGGAGGTCACCCATCCTAGTACTACTCCTGCCCAAGCACACTTAACTGCGGAGTTCTGATGGGATCCGGTGCATTAGTGCTGGTATGATCGCATCCGGCAAATCGGGGGCGGGGGGGAGATAAGGGGAGTCGGCGGGCCCGGGAGGCGCGGGGAGCGTGGGAAACGGGGGCGGGAGCGCGAGAACGAGAAGGAAACGGGAAAAAAAAAGGGATGCAACACAGGGACTTCCCAGGAGGTCACCCATCCTAGTACTACTCCTGCCCAAGCACACTTAACTGCGGAGTTCTGATGGGATCCGGTGCATTAGTGCTGGTATGATCGCATCCGGCAAATCGGGGGCGGGGGGGAGATAAGGGGAGTCGGCGGGCCCGGGAGGCGCGGGGAGCGTGGGAAACGGGGGCGGGAGCGCGAGAACGAGAAGAAAACGGGAAAAAAAAAAAGGGATGCAACACAGGGACTTCCCAGGAGGTCACCCATCCTAGTACTACTCCTGCCCAAGCACACTTAACTGCGGAGTTCTGATGGGATCCGGTGCATTAGTGCTGGTATGATCGCATCCGGCAAATCGGGGGCGGGGGGGAGATAAGGGGAGTCGGCGGGCCCGGGAGGCGCGGGGAGCGTGGGAAACGGGGGCGGGAGCGCGAGAACGAGAAGGAAACGGGAAAAAAAAAAAAGGGATGCAACACAGGGACTTCCCAGGAGGTCACCCATCCTAGTACTACTCCTGCCCAAGAACACTTAACTGCGGAGTTCTGATGGGATCCGGTGCATTAGTGCTGGTATGATCGCATCCGGCAAATCGGGGGCGGGGGGGAGATAAGGGGAGTCGGCGGGCCCGGGAGGCGCGGGGAGCGTGGGAAACGGGGGCGGGAGCGCGAGAACGAGAAGGAAACGGGAAAAAAAAAAAAGGGATGCAACACAGGGACTTCCCAGGAGGTCACCCATCCTAGTACTACTCCTGCCCAAGCACACTTAACTGCGGAGTTCTGATGGGATCCGGTGCATTAGTGCTGGTATGATCGCATCCGGCAAATCGGGGGCGGGGGGGAGATAAGGGGAGTCGGCGGGCCCGGGAGGCGCGGGGAGCGTGGGAAACGGGGGCGGGAGCGCGAGAACGAGAAGGAAACGGGAAAAAAAAAAAGGGATGCAACACAGGGACTTCCCAGGAGGTCACCCATCCTAGTACTACTCCTGCCCAAGCACACTTAACTGCGGAGTTCTGATGGGATCCGGTGCATTAGTGCTGGTATGATCGCATCCGGCAAATCGGGGGCGGGGGGGAGATAAGGGGAGTCGGCGGGCCCGGGAGGCGCGGGGAGCGTGGGAAACGGGGGCGGGAGCGCGAGAACGAGAAGGAAACGGGAAAAAAAAAAAGGGATGCAACACAGGGACTTCCCAGGAGGTCACCCATCCTAGTACTACTCCTGACCAAGCACACTTAACTGCGGAGTTCTGATGGGATCCGGTGCATTAGTGCTGGTATGATCGCATCCGGCAAATCGGGGGCGGGGGGGAGATAAGGGGAGTCGGCGGGCCCGGGAGGCGCGGGGAGCGTGGGAAACGGGGGCGGGAGCGCGAGAACGAGAAGGAAACGGGAAAAAAAAAAGGGGATGCAACACAGGGACTTCCCAGGAGGTCACCCATCCTAGTACTACTCCTGCCCAAGCACACTTAATTGCGGAGTTCTGATGGGATCCGGTGCATTAGTGCTGGTATGATCGCATCCGGCAAATCGGGGGCGGGGGGGAGATAAGGGCAGTCGGCGGGCCCGGGAGGCGCGGGGAGCGTGGGAAACGGGGGCGGGAGCGCGAGAACGAGAAGGAAACGGGAAAAAAAAAAAGGGATGCAACACAGGGACTTCCCAGGAGGTCACCCATCCTAGTACTACTCCTGCCCAAGCACACTTAACTGCGGAGTTCTGATGGGATCCAGTGCATTAGTGCTGGTATGATCGCATCCGGCAAATCGGGGGCGGGGGGGAGATAAGGGGAGTCGGCGGGCCCGGGAGGCGCGGGGAGCGTGGGAAACGGGGGCGGGAGCGCGAGAACGAGAAGGAAACGGGAAAAAAAAAAAGGGATGCAACACAGGGACTTCCCAGGAGGTCACCCATCCTAGTACTACTCCTGCCCAAGCACACTTAACTGCGGAGTTCTGATGGGATCCGGTGCATTAGTGCTGGTATGATCGCATCCGGCAAATCGGGGGCGGGGGGGAGATAAGGGGAGTCGGCGGGCCCGGGAGGCGCGGGGAGCGTGGGAAACGGGGGCGGGAGCGCGAGAACGAGAAGGAAACGGGAAAAAAAAAAAGGGATGCAACACAGGGACTTCCCAGGAGGTCACCCATCCTAGTACTACTCCTGCCCAAGCACACTTAACTGCGGAGTTCTGATGGGATCCGGTGCATTAGTGCTGGTATGATCGCATCCGGCAAATCGGGGGCGGGGGGGAGATAAGGGGAGTCGGCGGGCCCGGGAGGCGCGGGGAGCGTGGGAAACGGGGGCGGGAGCGCGAGAACGAGAAGGAAACGGGAAAAAAAAAAAGGGATGCAACACAGGGACTTCCCAGGAGGTCACCCATCCTAGTACTACTCCTGCCCAAGCACACTTAACTGCGGAGTTCTGATGGGATCCGGGGAATTAGTGCTGGTATGATCGCATCCGGCAAATCGGGGGCGGGGGGGAGATAAGGGGAGTCGGCGGGCCCGGGAGGCGCGGGGAGCGTGGGAAACGGGGGCGGGAGCGCGAGAACGAGAAGGAAACGGGAAAAAAAAAAAGGGATGCAACACAGGGACTTCCCAGGAGGTCACCCGTCCTAGTACTACTCCTGCCCAAGCACACTTAACTGCGGAGTTCTGATGGGATCCGGTGCATTAGTGCTGGTATGATCGCATCCGGCAAATCGGGGGCGGGGGGGAGATAAGGGGAGTCGGCGGGCCCGGGAGGCGCGGGGAGCGTGGGAAACGGGGGCGGGAGCGCGAGAACGAGAAGGAAACGGGAAAAAAAAAAAGGGATGCAACACAGGGACTTCCCAGGAGGTCACCCATCCTAGTACTACTCCTGCCCAAGCACACTTAACTGCGGAGTTCTGATGGGATCCGGTGCATTAGCGCAGTTATGATCGCATCCGGCAAATCGGGGGCGGGGGGGAGATAAGGGGAGTCGGCGGGCCCGGGAGGCGCGGGGAGCGTGGGAAACGGGGGCGGGAGCGCGAGAACGAGAAGGAAACGGGAAAAAAAAAAAGGGATGCAACACAGGGACTTCCCAGGAGGTCACCCATCCTAGTACTACTCCTGCCCAAGCACACTTAACTGCGGAGTTCTGATGGGATCCGGTGCATTAGTGCTGGTATGATCGCATCCGGCAAATCGGGGGCGGGGGGGAGATAAGGGGAGTCGGCGGGCCCGGGAGGCGCGGGGAGCGTGGGAAACGGGGGCGGGAGCGCGAGAACGAGAAGGAAACGGGAAAAAAAAAAAGGGATGGAACACAGGGACTTCCCAGGAGGTCACCCATCCTAGTACTACTCCTGCCCAAGCACACTTAACTGCGGAGTTCTGATGGGATCCGGTGCATTAGTGCTGGTATGATCGCATCCGGCAAATCGGGGGCGGGGGGGAGATAAGGGGAGTCGGCGGGCCCGGGAGGCGCGGGGAGCGTGGGAAACGGGTCGGGAGCGCGAGAACGAGAAGGAAACGGGAAAAAAAAAAAGGGATGCAACACAGGGACTTCCCAGGAGGTCACCCCTCCTAGTACTACTCCTGCCCAAGCACACTTAACTGCGGAGTTCTGATGGGATCCGATGCATTAGTGCTGGTATGATCGCATCCGGCAAATAGGGGGCGGGGGGGAGATAAGGGGAGTCGGCGGGCCCGGGAGGCGCGGGGAGCGTGGGAAACGTGGGGCGGGAGCGCGAGAACGAGAAGGAAACGGGAAAAAAAAAAGGGATGCAACACAGGGACTTCCCAGGAGGTCACCCATCCAAGTACTACTCCTGCCCAAGCACACTTAACTGCGGAGTTCTGATGGGATCCGGTGCATTAGTGCTGGTATGATCCCATCCGGCAAATCGGGGGCGGGGGGGAGATAAGGGGAGTCGGCGGGCCCGGGAGGCGCGGGGAGCGTGGGAAACGGGGGCGGGAGCGCGAGAACGAGAAAGAAACGGGAAAAAAAAAAGGGATGCAACACAGGGACTTCCCAGGAGGTCACCCATCCTAGTACTACTCCTGCCCAAGCACACTTAACTGCGGAGTTCTGATGGGATCCGGTGCATTAGCGCAGTTATGATCGCATCCGGCAAATCGGGGGCGGGGGGGAGATAAGGGGAGTCGGCGGGCCCGGGATGCGCGGGGAGCGTGGGAAACGGGGGCGGGAGCGCGAGAACGAGAAGGAAACGGGAAAAAAAAAAAGGGATGCAACACAGGGACTTCCCAGGAGGTCACCCATCCTAGTACTACTCCTGCCCAAGCACACTTAACTGCGGAGTTCTGATGGGATCCGGTGCATTAGTGCTGGTATGATCGCATCCAGCAAATCGGGGGCGGGGGGGAGATAAGGGGAGTCGGCGGGCCCGGGAGGCGCGGGGAGCGTGGGAAACGAGAAGGAAACGGGAAAAAAAAAAAGGAATGCAACACAGGGACTTCCCAGGAGGTCACCCATCCTAGTACTACTCCTGCCCAAGCACACTTAACTGCGGAGTTCTGATGGGATCCGGTGCATTAGTGCTGGTATGATCGAATCCGGCAAATCGGGGGCGGGGGGGAGATAAGGGGAGTCGGCGGGCCCGGGAGGCGCGGGGAGCGTGGGAAACGGGGGCGGGAGCGCGAGAACGAGAAGGAAACGGGAAAAAAAAAAAGGATGCAACACAGGGACTTCCCAGGAGGTCACCCGTCCTAGTACTACTCCTGCCCAAGCACACTTAACTGCGGAGTTCTGATGGGATCCGGTGCATTAGTGCTGGTATGATCGCATCCGGCAAATCGGGGGCGGGGGGGAGATAAGGGGAGTCGGCGGGCCCGGGAGGCGCGGGGAGCGTGGGAAACGGGGGCGGGAGCGCGAGAACGAGAAGGAAACGGGAAAAAAAAAAAGGATGCAACACAGGGACTTCCCAGGAGGTCACCCGTCCTAGTACTACTCCTGCCCAAGCACACTTAACTGCGGAGTTCTGATGGGATCCGGTGCATTAGTGCTGGTATGATCGCATCCGGCAAATCGGGGGCGGGGGGGAGATAAGGGGAGTCGGCGGGCCCGGGAGGCGCGGGGAGCGTGGGAAACGGGGGCGGGAGCGCGAGAACGAGAAGGAAACGGGAAAAAAAAAAAGGGATGCAACACAGGGACTTCCCAGGAGGTCACCCATCCTAGTACTACTCCTGCCCAAGCACACTTAACTGCGGAGTTCTGATGGGATCCGGTGCATTAGCGCAGTTATGATCGCATCCGGCAAATCGGGGGCGGGGGGGAGATAAGGGGAGTCGGCGGGCCCCGGAGGCGCGGGGAGCGTGGGAAACGGGGGCGGGAGCGCGAGAACGAGAAGGAAACGGGAAAAAAAAAAGGGATGCAACACAGGGACTTCCCAGGAGGTCACCCATCCTAGAATTAATCCTGCCCAAGCACACTTAACTGCGGAGTTCTAATGGGATCCGGTGCGTTAGTGCTGGTATGATCGCATCCGGCAAATCGGGGGCGGGGGGGAGATAATGGGAGTCGGCGGGCCCGGGAGGCGCGGGGAGCGTGGGAAACGGGGGCGGGAGCGCGAGAACGAGAAGGAAACGGGAAAAAAAAAAGGGATGCAACACAGGGACTTCCCAGGAGGTCACCCACCCTAGTACTACTCCTGCCCAAGCACACTTAACTGCGGAGTTCTGATGGGATCCAGTGCATTAGTGCTGGTATGATCGCATCCGGCAAGTCGGGGGCGGGGGGGAGATAAGGGGAGTCGGCGGGCCCGGGAGGCGCGGGGAGCGTGGGAAACGGGGGCGGGTGCGCGAGAACGAGAAGGAAACGGGAAAAAAAAAAGGGATGCAACACAGGGACTTCCCAGGAGGTCACCCATCCAAGTACTACTCCTGCCCAAGCACACTTAACTGCAGAGTTCTGATGGGATCCGGTGCATTAGTGCTGGTATGATCGCATCCGGCAAATTGGGGGCGGGGGGGAGATAAGGGGAGTCGGCGGGCCCGGGAGGCGCGGGGAGCGTGGGAAACGGGGGCGGGTGCGCGAGAACGAGAAGGAAACGGGAAAAAAAAAAGGGATGCAACACAGGGACTTCCCAGGAGGTCACCCATCCTAGTACTACTCCTGCCCAAGCACACTTAACTGCGGAGTTCTGATGGGATCCGGTGCATTAGTGCTGGTATGATCGCATCCGGCAAATCGGGGGCGGGGGGGAGATAAGGGGAGTCGGCGGGCCCGGGAGGCGCGGGGAGCGTGGGAAACGGGGGCGGGAGCGCGAGAACGAGAAGGAAACGGGAAAAAAAAAAAGGGATGCAACACAGGGACTTCCCAGGAGGTCACCGATCCTAGTACTACTCCTGCCCAAGCACACTTAACTGCGGAGTTCTGATGGGATCCGGTGCATTAGTGCTGGTATGATCGCATCCGGCTAATCGGGGGCGGGGGGGAGATAAGGGGAGTCGGCGGGCCCGGGAGGCGCGGGGAGCGTGGGAAACGGGGGCGGGAGCGCGAGAACGAGAAGGAAACGGGAAAAAAAAAAAGGGATGCAACACATGGACTTCCGAGGAGGTCACCCATCCTAGTACTACTCCTGCCCAAGCACACTTAACTGCGGAGTTCTGATGGGATCCGGTGCATTAGTGCTGGTATGATCGCATCCGGCAAATCGGGGGCGGGGGGGAGATAAGGGGAGTCGGCGGGC
The DNA here is from genome assembly GCA_037678475.1 of x Bolboschoenoplectus mariqueter. Taxonomy (NCBI): domain Eukaryota; kingdom Viridiplantae; phylum Streptophyta; class Magnoliopsida; order Poales; family Cyperaceae; genus x Bolboschoenoplectus; species x Bolboschoenoplectus mariqueter. Next base: position 2,580,223 of record CM075281.1, read on the forward strand.
CCGGGAGGCGCGGGGAGCGTGGGAAACGGGGGCGGGAGCGCGAGAACGAGAAGGAAACGGGAAAAAAAAAAAGGGATGCAACACAGGGACTTCCCAGGAGGTCACCCATCCTAGTACTACTCCTGCCCAAGCACACTTAACTGCGGAGTTCTGATGGGATCCGGTGCATTAGTGCTGGTATGATCGCATCCGGCAAATCGGGGGCGGGGGGGAGATAAGGGGAGTCGGCGGGCCCGGGAGGCGCGGGGAGCGTGTGAAACGGTGGCGGGAGCGCGAGAACGAGAAGGAAACGGGAAAAAAAAAAAGGGATGCAACACAGGGACTTCCCAGGAGGTCACCGATCCTAGTACTACTCCTGCCCAAGCACACTTAACTGCGGAGTTCTGATGGGATCCGGTGCATTAGTGCTGGTATGATCGCATCCGGCTAATCGGGGGCGGGGGGGAGATAAGGGGAGTCGGCGGGCCCGGGAGGCGCGGGGAGCGTGGGAAACGGGGGCGGGAGCGCGAGAACGAGAAGGAAACGGGAAAAAAAAAAAGGGATGCAACACAGGGACTTCCCAGGAGGTCACCCATCCTAGTACTACTCCTGCCCAAGCACACTTAACTGCGGAGTTCTGATCGGATCCGGTGCATTAGTGCTGGTATGATCGCATCCGCCTGATCGGGGCGGGGGGGAGATAAGGGGAGTCGGCGGGCCCGGGAGGCGCGGGGAGCGTGGGAAACGGGGGCGGGAGCGCGAGAACGAGAAGGAAACGGGAAAAAAAAAGGGATGCAACACAGGGACTTCCCAGGAGGTCACCCATCCTAGTACTACTCCTGCCCAAGCACACTTAACTGCGGAGTTCTGATGGGATCCGGTGCATTAGTGCTGGTATGATCGCATCCGCCTGATCGGGGCGGGGGGGAGATAAGGGGAGTCGGCGGGCCCGGGAGGCGCGGGGAGCGTGGGAAACGGGGGCGGGAGCGCGAGAACGAGAAGGAAACGGGAAAAAAAAAAGGGATGCAACACAGGGACTTCCCAGGAGGTCACCCATCCTAGTACTACTCCTGCCCAAGCACACTTAACTGCGGAGTTCTGATGGGATCCGGTGCATTAGTGCTGGTATGATCGCATCCGGCAAATCGGGGGCGGGGGGGAGATAAGGGGAGTCGGCGGGCCCGGGAGGCGCGGGGAGCGTGGGAAACGGGGGCGGGAGCGCGAGAACGAGAAGGAAACCGGAAAAAAAAAAGGGATGCAACACAGGGACTTCCCAGGAGGTCACCCATCCTAGTACTACTCCTGCCCAAGCACACTTAACTGCGGAGTTCTGATGGGATCCGGTGCATTAGTGCTGGTATGATCGCATCCGGCAAATCGGGGGCGGGGGGGAAATAAGGGGAGTCGGCGGGCCCGGGAGGCGCGGGGAGCGTGGGAAACGGGGGCGGGAGCGCGAGAACGAGAAGGAAACGGGAAAAAAAAAAAGGGATGCAACACAGGGACTTCCCAGGAGGTCACCGATCCTAGTACTACTCCTGCCCAAGCACACTTAACTGCGGAGTTCTGATGGGATCCGGTGCATTAGTGCTGGTATGATCGCATCCGGCTAATCGGGGGCGGGGGGGAGATAAGGGGAGTCGGCGGGCCCGGGAGGCGCGGGGAGCGTGGGAAACGGGGGCGGGAGCGCGAGAACGAGAAGGAAACGGGAAAAAAAAAAAGGGATGCAACACAGGGACTTCCCAGGAGGTCACCGATCCTAGTACTACTCCTGCCCAAGCACACTTAACTGCGGAGTTCTGATGGGATCCGGTGCATTAGTGCTGGTATGATCGCATCCGGCTAATCGGGGGCGGGGGGGAGATAAGGGGAGTCGGCGGGCCCGGGAGGCGCGGGGAGCGTGGGAAACGGGGGCGGGAGCGCGAGAACGAGAAGGAAACGGGAAAAAAAAAAAGGGATGCAACACAGGGACTTCCCAGGAGGTCACCCATCCTAGTACTACTCCTGCCCAAGCACACTTAACTGCGGAGTTCTGATCGGATCCGGTGCATTAGTGCTGGTATGATCGCATCCGCCTGATCGGGGCGGGGGGGAGATAAGGGGAGTCGGCGGGCCCGGGAGGCGCGGGGAGCGTGGGAAACGGGGGCGGGAGCGCGAGAACGAGAAGGAAACGGGAAAAAAAAAAAGGGATGCAACACAGGGACTTCCCAGGAGGTCACCCATCCTAGTACTACTCCTGCCCAAGCACACTTAACTGCGGAGTTCTGATGGGATCCGGTGCATTAGTGCTGGTATGATCGCATCCGGCAAATCGGGGGCGGGGGGGAGATAAGGGGAGTCGGCGGGCCCGGGAGGCGCGGGGAGCGTGGGAAACGGGGGCGGGAGCGCGAGAACGAGAAGGAAACGGGTAAAAAAAAAGGGATGCAACACAGGTACTTCCCAGGAGTTCACCCATCCTAGTACTACTCCTGCCCAAGCACACTTAACTGCGGAGTTCTGATGGGATCCGGTGCATTAGTGCTGGTATGATCGCATCCGGCAAATCGGGGGCGGGGGGGAAATAAGGGGAGTCGGCGGGCCCGGGAGGTGCGGGGAGCGTGGGAAACGGGGGCGGGAGCGCGAGAACGAGAAGGAAACGGGAAAAAAAAAAAGGGATGCAACACAGGGACTTCCCAGGAGGTCACCCATCCTAGTACTACTCCTGCCCAAGCACACTTAACTGCGGAGTTCTGATGGGATCCGGTGCATTAGTGCTGGTATGATCGCATCCGGCAAATCGGGGGCGGGGGGGAGATAAGGGGAGTCGGCGAGCCCGGGAGGCGCGGGGAGCGTGGGAAACGGGGGCGGGAGCGCGAGAACGAGAAGGAAACGGGAAAAAAAAAAAGGGATGCAACACAGGGACTTCCCAGGAGGTCACCCATCCTAGTACTACTCCTGCCCAAGCACACTTAACTGCGGAGTTCTGATGGGATCCGGTGCATTAGTGCTGGTATGATCGCATCCGACAAATCGGGGGCGGGGGGGATATAAGGGGAGTCGGCGGGCCCGGGAGGCGCGGGGAGCGTGGGAAATGGGGGCGGGAGCGCGAGAACGAGAAGGAAACGGGAAAAAAAAAGGGATCCAACGCATGGACTACCCCGGAGGTCACCCATCCTAGTACTACTCCTGCCCAAGCACACTTAACTGCGGAGTTCTGATGGGATCCGGTGCATTAGTGCTGGTATGATCGCATTCGGCAAATCGGGGGCGGGGGGTAGATAAGGGGAGTCGGCGGGCCCGGGAGGCGCGGGGAGCGTGGGAAACGGGGGCGGGAGCGCGAGAACGAGAAGGAAACGGGAAAAAAAAAAAGGGATGCAACGCAGGGACTTCCCAGGAGGTCACCCATTCTAGTACTACTCCTGCCCAAGCACACTTAACTGCGGAGTTCTGATGGGATCCTGTGCATTAGTGCTGGTATGATCGCATCCGGCAAATCGGGGGCGGGGGGGAGATAAGGGGAGTCGGCGGGCCCGGGAGGCGCGGGGAGCGTGGGAAACGGGGGCGGGAGCGCGAGAACGAGAAGGAAACGGGAAAAAAAAAAAGGGATGCAACACAGGGACTTCCCAGGAGGTCACCCATCCTAGTACTACTCCTGCCCAAGCACACTTAACTGCGGAGTTCTGATGGGATCCGGTGCATTAGTGCTGGTATGATCGCATCCGGCTAATCGGGGGCGGGGGGGAGATAAGGGGAGTCGGCGGGCCCGGGAGGCGCGGGGAGCGTGGGAAACGGGGGCGGGAGCGCGAGAACGAGAAGGAAACGGGAAAAAAAAAAGGGATGCAACACAGGGACTTCCCAGGAGATCACCCATCCTAGTACTACTCCTGCCCAAGCACACTTAACTGCGGAGTTCTGATGGGATCCGGTGCATTAGTGCTGGTATGATCGCATCCGGCAAATCGGGGGCGGGGGGGAGATAAGGGGAGTCGGCGGGCCCGGGAGGCGCGGGGAGCGTGGGGAACGGGGGCGGGAGCGCGAGAACGAGAAGGAAACGGGAAAAAAAAAAGGGATGCAACGCATGGACTACCCCGGAGGTCACCCATCCTAGTACTACTCCTGCCCAAGCACACTTAACTGCGGAGTTCTGATGGGATCCGGTGCATTAGTGCTGGTATGATCGCATCCGGCAAATCGGGGGCGGGGGGGAGATAAGGGGAGTCGGCGGGCCCGGGAGGCGCGGGGAGCGTGGGAAACGGGGGCGGGAGCGCGAGAACGAGAAGGAAACGGGAAAAAAAAAAACGAATGCAACACAGGGACTTCCCAGGAGGTCACCCATCCTAGTACTACTCCTGCCCAAGCACACTTAACTGCGGAGTTCTGATGGGATCCGGTGCATTAGTGCTGGTATGATCGCATCCGGCAAATCGGGGGCGGGGGGGATATAAGGGGAGTCGGCGGGCCCGGGAGGCGCGGGGAGCGTGGGAAACGGGGGCGGGAGCGCGAGAACGAGAAGGAAACGGGAAAAAAAAAATGGATGCAACACAGGGACTTCCCAGGAGGTCACCCATCCTAGTACTACTCCTGCCCAAGCACACTTAACTGCGGAGTTCTGATGGGATCCGGTGCATTAGTGCTGGTATGATCGCATCCAACAAATCGGGGGCGGTGGGTAGATAAGGGAGTCGGCGGGCCCGGGAGGCGCGGGGAGCGTGGGAAACGGGGGCGGGAGCGCGAGAACGAGAAGGAAACGGGAAAAAAAAAAAGGGATGCAACACAGGGACTTCCCAGCAGGTCACCCATCCTAGTACTACTCCTGCCCAAGCACACTTAACTGCGGAGTTCTGATGGGATCCGGTGCATTAGTGCAGGTATGATCGCATCCGGCAAATCGGGGCGGGGGGGAGATAAGGGGAGTCGGCGGGCCCGGGAGGCGCGGGGAGCGTGGGAAACGGGGGCGGGAGCGCGAGAACGAGAAGGAAACGGGAAAAAAAAAAAGGGATGCAACACAGGGACTTCCCAGGAGGTCACCCATCCTAGTACTACTCCTGCCCAAGCACACTTAACTGCGGAGTTCTGATGGGATCCGGTGCATTAGTGCTGGTATGATCGCATCCGACAAATCGGGGGCGGGGGGGATATAAGGGGAGTCGGCGGGCCCGGGAGGCGCGGGGAGCGTGGGAAACGGGGGCGGGAGCGCGAGAACGAGAAGGAAACGGGAAAAAAAAAGGGATCCAACGCATGGACTACCCCGGAGGTCACCCATCCTAGTACTACTCCTGCCCAAGCACACTTAACTGCGGAGTTCTGATGGGATCCGGTGCATTAGTGCTGGTATGATCGCATTCGGCAAATCGGGGGCGGGGGGTAGATAAGGGGAGTCGGCGGGCCCGGGAGGCGCGGGGAGCGTGGGAAACGGGGGCGGGAGCGCGAGAACGAGAAGGAAACGGGAAAAAAAAAAAGGGATGCAACGCAGGGACTTCCCAGGAGGTCACCCATTCTAGTACTACTCCTGCCCAAGCACACTTAACTGCGGAGTTCTGATGGGATCCTGTGCATTAGTGCTGGTATGATCGCATCCGGCAAATCGGGGGCGGGGGGGAGATAAGGGGAGTCGGCGGGCCCGGGAGGCGCGGGGAGCGTGGGAAACGGGGGCGGGAGCGCGAGAACGAGAAGGAAACGGGAAAAAAAAAAAGGGATGCAACACAGGGACTTCCCAGGAGGTCACCCATCCTAGTACTACTCCTGCCCAAGCACACTTAACTGCGGAGTTCTGATGGGATCCGGTGCATTAGTGCTGGTATGATCGCATCCGGCTAATCGGGGGCGGGGGGGAGATAAGGGGAGTCGGCGGGCCCGGGAGGCGCGGGGAGCGTGGGAAACGGGGGCGGGAGCGCGAGAACGAGAAGGAAACGGGAAAAAAAAAAGGGATGCAACACAGGGACTTCCCAGGAGATCACCCATCCTAGTACTACTCCTGCCCAAGCACACTTAACTGCGGAGTTCTGATGGGATCCGGTGCATTAGTGCTGGTATGATCGCATCCGGCAAATCGGGGGCGGGGGGGAGATAAGGGGAGTCGGCGGGCCCGGGAGGCGCGGGGAGCGTGGGGAACGGGGGCGGGAGCGCGAGAACGAGAAGGAAACGGGAAAAAAAAAAGGGATGCAACGCATGGACTACCCCGGAGGTCACCCATCCTAGTACTACTCCTGCCCAAGCACACTTAACTGCGGAGTTCTGATGGGATCCGGTGCATTAGTGCTGGTATGATCGCATCCGGCAAATCGGGGGCGGGGGGGAGATAAGGGGAGTCGGCGGGCCCGGGAGGCGCGGGGAGCGTGGGAAACGGGGGCGGGAGCGCGAGAACGAGAAGGAAACGGGAAAAAAAAAAACGAATGCAACACAGGGACTTCCCAGGAGGTCACCCATCCTAGTACTACTCTTGCCCAAGCACACTTAACTGCGGAGTTCTGATGGGATCCGGTGCATTAGTGCTGGTATGATCGCATCCGGTAAATTGGGGGCGGGGGGGATATAAGGGGAGTCGGCGGGCCCGGGAGGCGCGGGGAGCGTGGGAAACGGGGGCGGGAGCGCGAGAACGAGAAGGAAACGGGAAAAAAAAAATGGATGCAACACAGGGACTTCCCAGGAGGTCACCCATCCTAGTACTACTCCTGCCCAAGCACACTTAACTGCGGAGTTCTGATGGGATCCGGTGCATTAGTGCTGGTATGATCGCATCCAACAAATCGGGGGCGGTGGGTAGATAAGGGAGTCGGCGGGCCCGGGAGGCGCGGGGAGCGTGGGAAACGGGGGCGGGAGCGCGAGAACGAGAAGGAAACGGGAAAAAAAAAAAGGGATGCAACACAGGGACTTCCCAGCAGGTCACCCATCCTAGTACTACTCCTGCCCAAGCACACTTAACTGCGGAGTTCTGATGGGATCCGGTGCATTAGTGCAGGTATGATCGCATCCGGCAAATCGGGGCGGGGGGGAGATAAGGGGAGTCGGCGGGCCCGGGAGGCGCGGGGAGCGTGGGAAACGGGGGCGGGAGCGCGAGAACGAGAAGGAAACGGGAAAAAAAAAAATGGATGCAACACAGGGACTTCCCAGGAGGTCACCCATCCTAGTACTACTCCTGCCCAAGCACACTTAACTGCGGAGTTCTGATGGGATCCTGTGCATTAGTGCTGGTATGATCGCATCCGGCAAATCGGGGGCGGGGGGGAGATAAGGGGAGTCGGCGGGCCCGGGAGGCGCGGGGAGCGTGGGAAACGGGGGCGGGAGCGCGAGAACGAGAAGGAAACGGGTAAAAAAAAAGGGATGCAACACAGGTACTTCCCAGGAGTTCACCCATCCTAGTACTACTCCTGGCCAAGCACACTTAACTGCGGAGTTCTGATGGGATCCGGTGCATTAGTGCTGGTATGATCGCATCCGGCAAATCGGGGGCGGGGGGGAAATAAGGGGAGTCGGCGGGCCCGGGAGGCGCGGGGAGCGTGGGAAACGGGGGCGGGAGCGCGAGAACGAGAAGGAAACGGGAAAAAAAAAAGGGATGCAACACAGGGACTTCCCAAGAGGTCACCCATCCTAGTACTACTCCTGCCCAAGCACACTTAACTGCGGAGTTCTGATGGGATCCGGTGCATTAGTGCTGGTATGATCGCATCCGACAAATTGGGGGCGGGTGGGATATAAGGGGAGTCGGCGGGCCCGGGAGGCGCGGGGAGCGTGGGAAACGGGGGCGGGAGCGCGAGAACGAGAAGGAAACGGGAAAAAAAAAAGGGATGCAACACAGGGACTTCCCAGGAGGTCACCCATCCTAGTACTACTCCTGCCCAAGCACACTTAACTGCGGAGTTCTGATGGGATCCGGTGCATTAGTGCTGGTATGATCGCATCCAACAAATCGGGGGCGGTGGGTAGATAAGGGAGTCGGCGGGCCCGGGAGGCGCGGGGAGCGTGGGAAACGGGGGCGGGAGCGCGAGAACGAGAAGGAAACGGGAAAAAAAAAAGGGATGCAACACAGGGACTTCCCAGGAGGTCACCCATCCTAGTACTACTCCTGGCCAAGCACACTTAACTGCGGAGTTCTGATGGGATCCGGTGCATTAGTGCAGGTATGATCGCATTCGGCAAATCGGGGCGGGGGGGAGATAAGGGGAGTCGGCGGGCCCGGGAGGCGCGGGGAGCGTGGGAAACGGGGGCGGGAGCGCGAGAACGAGAAGGAAACGGGAAAAAAAAAAGGGATGCAACACAGGGACTTCCCAGGAGGTCACCCATCCTAGTACAACTCCTGCCCAAGCACACTTCACTGCGGAGTTCTGATGGGATCCGGTGCATTAGTGCTGGTATGATCGCATCAGGCAAATCGGGGGCGGGGGGGAGATAAGGGGAGTCGGCGGGCCCGGGAGGCGCGGGGAGCGTGGGAAACGGGGGCGGGAGCGCGAGAACGAGAAGGAAACGGGAAAAAAAAAGGGATCCAACGCATGGACTACCCCGGAGGTCACCCATCCTAGTACTACTCCTGCCCAAGCACACTTAACTGCGGAGTTCTGATGGGATCCGGTGCATTAGTGCTGGTATGATCGCATCCGGCAAATCGGGGGCGGGGGGTAGATAAGGGGAGTCGGCGGGCCCGGGAGGCGCGGGGAGCGTGGGAAACGGGGGCGGGAGCGCGAGAACGAGAAGGAAACGGGAAAAAAAAAAAGGGATGCAACGCAGGGACTTCCCAGGAGGTCACCCATCCTAGTACTACTCCTGCCCAAGCACACTTAACTGCGGAGTTCTGATGGGATCCGGTGCATTAGTGCTGGTATGATCGCATCCGGCAAATCGGGGGCGGGGGGGAGATAAGGGGAGTCGGCGGGCCCGGGAGGCGCGGGGAGCGTGGGAAACGGGGGCGGGAGCGCGAGAACGAGAAGGAAACGGGAAAAAAAAAAAGGGATGCAACACAGGGACTTCCCAGGAGGTCACCCATCCTAGTACTACTCCTGCCCAAGCACACTTAACTGCGGAGTTCTGATGGGATCCGGTGCATTAGTGCTGGTATGATCGCATCCGGCTAATCGGGGGCGGGGGGGAGATAAGGGGAGTCGGCGGGCCCGGGAGGCGCGGGGAGCGTGGGAAACGGGGGCGGGAGCGCGAGAACGAGAAGGAAACGGGAAAAAAAAAAAGGGATGCAACACAGGGACTTCCCAGGAGGTCACCGATCCTAGTACTACTCCTGCCCAAGCACACTTAACTGCGGAGTTCTGATGGGATCCGGTGCATTAGTGCTGGTATGATCGCATCCGGCTAATCGGGGCCGGGGGGGAGATAAGGGGAGTCGGCGGGCCCGGGAGGCGCGGGGAGCGTGGGAAACGGGGGCGGGAGCGCGAGAACGAGAAGGAAACGGGAAAAAAAAAAGGGATGCAACACAGGGACTTCCCAGGAGGTCACCCATCCTAGTACTACTCCTGCCCAAGCACACTTAACTGCGGAGTTCTGATGGGATCCGGTGCATTAGTGCTGGTATGATCGCATCCGGCAAATCGGGGGCGGGGGGGAGATAAGGGGAGTCGGCGGGCCCGGGAGGCGCGGGGAGCGTGGGGAACGGGGGCGGGAGCGCGAGAACGAGAAGGAAACGGGAAAAAAAAAAGGGATGCAACGCATGGACTACCCCGGAGGTCACCCATCCTAGTACTACTCCTGCCCAAGCACACTTAACTGCGCAGTTCTAATGGGATCCGGTGCATTAGTGCTGGTATGATCGCATCCGGCAAATCGGGGGCGGGGGGGAGATAAGGGGAGTCGGCGGGCCCGGGAGGCGCGGGGAGCGTGGGAAACGGGGGCGGGAGCGCGAGAACGAGAAGGAAACGGGAAAAAAAAAAAGGGATGCAACACAGGGACTTCCCAGGAGGTCACCCATCCTAGTACTACTCCTGCCCAAGCACACATAACTGCGGAGTTCTGATGGGATCAGGTGCATTTGTGCTGGTATGATCGCATCCGGCAAATCGGGGGCGGGGGGGAGATAAGGGGAGTCGGCGGGCCCGGGAGGCGCGGGGAGCGTGGGAAACGGGGGCGGGAGCGCGAGAACGAGAAGGAAACGGGAAAAAAAAAAAGGGATGCAACACAGGGACTTCCCAGGAGGTCACCCATCCTAGTACTACTCCTGCCCAAGCACACTTAACTGCGGAGTTCTGATGGGATCCGGTGCATTAGTGCTGGTATGATCGCATCCGGCAAATCGGGGGCGGGGGGGAGATAAGGGGAGTCGGCGGGCCCGGGAGGCGCGGGGAGCGTGGGAAACGGGGGCGGGAGCGCGAGAACGAGAAGGAAACGGGAAAAAAAAAAAGGGACACAGGGACTTCCCAGGAGGTCACCCATCCTAGTACTACTCCTGCCCAAGCACTCTTAACTGCGGAGTTCTGATGGGATCCGGTGCATTAGTGCTGGTATGATCGCATCCGGCGAATCGGGGGCGGGGGGGAGATAAGGGGAGTCGGCGGGCCCGGGAGGCGCGGGGAGCGTGGGAAACGGGGGCGGGAGCGCGAGAACGAGAAGGAAACGGGAAAAAAAAAGGGATGCAACACAGGGACTTCCCAGGAGGTCACCCATCCAAGTACTACTCCTGCCCAAGCACACTTAACTGCGGAGTTCTGATGGGATCCGGTGCATTAGTGCTGGTATGATCGCATCTGGCAAATCGGGGGCGGGGGGGAGATAAGGGGAGTCGGCGGGCCCGGGAGGCGCGGGGAGCGTGGAAAACGGGGGCGGCAGCGCGAGAACGAGAAGGAAACGGGAAAAAAAAAGGGATGCAACACAGGGACTTCCCAGGAGGTCACCCATCCAAGTACTACTACTGCCCAAGGACACTTAACTGCGGAGTTCTGATGGGATCCGGTGCATTAGTGTTGGTATGATCGCGTCCGTCAAATCGGGGCGGGGGGAAGATAATGGGAGTCGGCGGGCCCGGGAGACGCGGGGAGCGTGGGAAACGGGGGCAGGAGCGCGAGAACGAGAAGGAAACCGGAAAAAAAAAGGGATGCAACACAGGGACTTTCCAGGAGGTCACCCATCCTAGTACTACTCCTGCCCAAGCACACTTAACTGCGGAGTTCTGATGGGATCCGGTGCATTACTGCCGGTATGATTGAATCCGGCAAATCGGGGCGGGGGGGAGATAAGGGGAGTCGGCGGGCCCGGGAGGCGCGGGGAGCGTGGAAAACGGGGGCGGCAGCGCGAGAACGAGAAGGAAACGGGAAAAAAAAAAGGGATGCAACACAGGGACTTCCCAGGAGGTCACCCATCCTAGTACTACTCCTGCCCAAGCACACTTAACTGCGGAGTTCTGATGGGATCCGGTGCATTAGTGCTAGTATGATCACATCCGGCAAATCGGGGGCGGGGGGGAGATAAGGGGAGTCGGCGGGCCCGGGAGGCGCGGGGAGCGTGGGAAACGGGGGCGGGAGCGCGAGAACGAGAAGGAAACGGGAAAAAAAAAAGGGATGCAACACAGGGACTTCCCAGGAGGTCACCCATCCTAGTACTACTCCTGCCCAAGCACACTTAACTGCGGAGTTCTGATGGGTTCCGGTGCATTAGTGCCGGTATGATCGCATCCTGCAAATCGGGGGCGGGGGGGAGATAAGGGGAGTCGGCGGGCCCGGGAGGCGCGGGGAGCGTGGAAAACGGGGGCGGCAGCGCGAGAACGAGAAGGAAACGGGAAAAAAAAAGGGATGCAACACAGGGACTTCCCAGGAGGTCACCCATCCTAGTACTACTCCTGCCCAAGCACACTTAACTGCGGAGTTCTGATGGGTTCCGGTGCATTAGTGCCGGTATGATCGCATCCTGCAAATCGGGGGCGGGGGGGAGATAAGGGGAGTCGGCGGGCCCGGGAGGCGCGGGGAGCGTGGAAAACGGGGGCGGCAGCGCGAGAACGAGAAGGAAACGGGAAAAAAAAAGGGATGCAACACAGGGACTTCCCAGGAGGTCACCCATCCAAGTACTACTACTGCCCAAGGACACTTAACTGCGGAGTTCTGATGGGATCCGGTGCATTAGTGTTGGTATGATCGCGTCCGTCAAATCGGGGCGGGGGGAAGATAATGGGAGTCGGCGGGCCCGGGAGACGCGGGGAGCGTGGGAAACGGGGGCAGGAGCGCGAGAACGAGAAGGAAACCGGAAAAAAAAAGGGATGCAACACAGGGACTTTCCAGGAGGTCACCCATCCTAGTACTACTCCTGCCCAAGCACACTTAACTGCGGAGTTCTGATGGGATCCGGTGCATTACTGCCGGTATGATTGAATCCGGCAAATCGGGGCGGGGGGGAGATAAGGGGAGTCGGCGGGCCCGGGAGGCGCGGGGAGCGTGGAAAACGGGGGCGGCAGCGCGAGAACGAGAAGGAAACGGGAAAAAAAAAAGGGATGCAACACAAGGACTTCCCAGGAGGTCACCCATCCTAGTACTACTCCTGCCCAAGCACACTTAACTGCGGAGTTCTGATGGGATCCGGTGCATTAGTGCTAGTATGATCACATCCGGCAAATCGGGGGCGGGGGGGAGATAAGGGGAGTCGGCGGGCCCGGGAGGCGCGGGGAGCGTGGGAAACGGGGGCGGGAGCGCGAGAACGAGAAGGAAACGGGAAAAAAAAAAGGGATGCAACACAGGGACTTCCCAGGAGGTCACCCATCCTAGTACTACTCCTGCCCAAGCACACTTAACTGCGGAGTTCTGATGGGTTCCGGTGCATTAGTGCCGGTATGATCGCATCCTGCAAATCGGGGGCGGGGGGGAGATAAGGGGAGTCGGCGGGCCCGGGAGGCGCGGGGAGCGTGGAAAACGGGGGCGGCAGCGCGAGAACGAGAAGGAAACGGGAAAAAAAAAGGGATGCAACACAGGGACTTCCCAGGAGGTCACCCATCCAAGTACTACTACTGCCCAAGGACACTTAACTGCGGAGTTCTGATGGGATCCGGTGCATTAGTGTTGGTATGATCGCGTCCGTCAAATCGGGGCGGGGGGAAGATAATGGGAGTCGGCGGGCCCGGGAGACGCGGGGAGCGTGGGAAACGGGGGCAGGAGCGCGAGAACGAGAAGGAAACCGGAAAAAAAAAGGGATGCAACACAGGGACTTTCCAGGAGGTCACCCATCCTAGTACTACTCCTGCCCAAGCACACTTAACTGCGGAGTTCTGATGGGATCCGGTGCATTACTGCCGGTATGATTGAATCCGGCAAATCGGGGCGGGGGGGAGATAAGGGGAGTCGGCGGGCCCGGGAGGCGCGGGGAGCGTGGAAAACGGGGGCGGCAGCGCGAGAACGAGAAGGAAACGGGAAAAAAAAAAGGGATGCAACACAGGGACTTCCCAGGAGGTCACCCATCCTAGTACTACTCCTGCCCAAGCACACTTAACTGCGGAGTTCTGATGGGATCCGGTGCATTAGTGCTAGTATGATCACATCCGGCAAATCGGGGGCGGGGGGGAGATAAGGGGAGTCGGCGGGCCCGGGAGGCGCGGGGAGCGTGGGAAACGGGGGCGGGAGCGCGAGAACGAGAAGGAAACGGGAAAAAAAAAAGGGATGCAACACAGGGACTTTCCAGGAGGTCACCCATCCTAGTACTACTCCTGCCCAAGCACACTTAACTGCGGAGTTTTGATGGGTTCCGGTGCATTAGTGCCGGTATGATCGCATCCTGCAAATCGGGGGCGGGGGGGAGATAAGGGGAGTCGGCGGGCCCGGGAGACGCGGGGAGCGTGGGAAACGGGGGCGGGAGCGCGAGAACGAGAAGGAAACCGGAAAAAAAAAGGTATGCAACACAGGGACTTTCCAGGAGGTCACCCATCCTAGTACTACTCCTGCCCAAGCACACTTAACTGCGGAGTTCTGATGGGATCCGGTGCATTACTGCTGGTATGATTGAATCCGGCAAATCGGGGCGGGGGGGAGATAAGGGGAGTCGGCGGGCCCGGGAGGCGCGGGGAGCGTGGGAAACGGAGGCGGGAGCGCGAGAACGAGAAGGAAACGGAAAAAAAAAAGGGATGAAACACAGGGACTACCTAGGAGGTCACCCATCCTAGTACTACTCCTGCCCAAGCACACTTAACTGCGTAGTTCTGATGGGATCCGGTGCATTACTGCTGGTATGATCGCATCCGGCAAATCGGAGGCGGAGGTGAGATAAGGGGAGTCTGCGGGACCGGGAGGCGCGAGGAACGTGGGACCTAATGGTGGAGGTCCAGTTACTACGCAGATGCTGGTATTAACTAACCAGCAACTACTGCTGTCAGGTTGGAGTCAAATTTTGTGGACATGTTTGTTTTGCAACAAAAATATGTAACCCTCAAGCAACGTAATTAAAATGTACGGTTCTGATTTAAAACCAGAATAAATCGAACGGTCTATAATTTTCCCCTTGACAGATGAATGTTTCAAATCTAAATTCTTCTCTCTTTTTGTTAGGAGTATGATAAGATCAGATAGGAAATAAGTTCATGAGTAGTGTTCTCAATATGTGAGTACTGTATCAAAATACGGTATGAATTTTTTTTGTATGTATGTCGTGTCGTGTAAAAAATTGGAGAAGAGCGGCTCGGTATGATTAAGTTTTGGCATGCTACATATACCGAATCGATTCGATACGTAATGTTAAACGTGACATGACTGAATAGTAACTATTGACTTGACACAGCGTATCTTAATCACGTTAAATGTGTTTGGTGGAAATATTTTTTAAAAAAACCATAAAAAATTATAAAAAATTTGGAATTTTTTTTAAAAAATGATTTGTTTTTTACAAATATTCTAAACTTATTTGCTTCTAAAAAATTCAAAAAATAATTGGAAAAAATTAGGAAATTTTTTGTAAAATTATAAAAAATTCAAATGTTTATCCGTGCTTATATGTATTTATTCGTTTTTATATGTGTCTATACGTGCTCGTACCGTGTCAACTCTCTTAACCATATATATCATATCGTACCTTCGACGATAAAATCTAACACGACACAAATAATAACACAATATGTAATATATATAATTATAATATAATATGATATGTATTGATGTGATGTGTCATATTAGAACTCAAGTCATAAGTGACTTAGGAAGGACAGTCTTGTCCCAGAAAATCAGCACGAGTGTTCGCTGAAAATTAACCGTGCCCAAAGCACCGCCCAATTGACCATGACATCTCATTTATAAAAAAATTCCGCCTCGTGGCGCTTCACTCGCGATTCAAAACCCTCGTCTTGTGCTCCCACCTCCTCCTCAGTCCAAAGTTCACTCCGCGAACTTGAATGCGCAATACACCTCCTGGCTCTCCTTTTCCGCTCGATGGCGTCCGACTCTCATCGATCTCGCATAGACCAGGTATGCTCTCTCTTTCTCCTTCGTTCGCTTTCGCTTTCCTGAAACCCTATGTTTTATGGCATCGGGTTTTGAATCGTGCAGTTCTTCCAATCAAGAAAGAGAAAAAATGTCGCTGAGTCGCATGAAGAGCACGCGTCGTCCGAGAAGGATGAGAAACCCCCCGAGTTCGCGTGCTCGGAAGCTCCAGCTCCAGCTCCATCACGCAGTCCTGAACTTAAGCAATTCGCAACTGATTTTCTCTCTCTATACTGCAGGTTTCAAGACATCTTTTTACTGAATTTCATACTTCTTGCTCCTTGTACTTTATTACTCCCATTATGGTTTGTTCTGTATTAATTCCCATTTTCACACAACAAGAAAAAGGTTTATAATGTTGTTTTAAAGAGCTTTAGGAGTGATGCACTTTAGGAGAAATTTCGGTCTTTTCAGAATATGTAAAATTGTGGATTTTTCTGATCTGACCTTTCTTAATTCAGTGGTGTTCCTCCTGATCCACCTGAACTCCAATCAAAGAAAAAGAAGAGAAAGGGAACTTCTGCATCGACTTCGTCTGATAAAATATCCAGTAGAAGTGATGAGAGGGTGGTTCAGGTCAGTACTTTACAATCCATCCCAAATAATAATAACAATGTTGATGTCATGATAATGATGATTATAATTGCGATAACTATAAAAATAATGATGGTGATAATTATAATAATAAGAAGACTAACAGGGAAACATATACACAGACTTAAAAATGACATATTAAATAGAAGTTGTGTTTAAAACAAACTGACTACTCGAATGTAAAACATGAAAAACTTTTTTTAATCTTTTCTAATTATTTCTTTTACTGGCTATGTCCTTTCCAAATGGGGGTAGGTTATTTTATAAAAGTGGTGTTAGTTATGCAGGATCTAGCTATGGATGGGTCAGAAAATCTACCTTGTAACAAGTTCATGTGCTTGAGAAAATGCAACAAAACTCCCAACTCCAACCTCGCAAAGACATGTTTATTTGATCCAAGTGACTCAGCTCCAGCATTAGCCGAGGAGACTCCAAAATCGAAAAATTCAAATATTTCCCCCGGTGAGGATTTTTGGAATGCGGCAATCCAGGTTGCTGATGGTATGTTTGCTCCGATCGTAAAAACTTGGTCAGCTGGTGACAATCTATTGGATGATAAATCATCTTGTGCTCCGGGTGAATGCACCAAAGCCAGTCTTTCTTTTGCTGGTTTGGCAAATGGAGACGTAGTTGCCAGTAACAATGTGAAAATAAAAGAGAAGAATAAAGAGGTCACTAGTGAGGCATCTCCGTTGCCGGTTAAGCACTTGGATTTTGTGCATGAAGTGAGAAAAGATGAAGTTGCTGGCTTGATTGCTAAAGCGGAGCCCAATTTACCCATAATTAGAGGAAACGGGATTAAATCAGACAGCCCGACTAGCTCGATGAATATAAAGGATCATTTGAAGCTTAGTAATTGGTTGCCATCAGAGCTTTGTGGGGTGTATAAGAAAAAGGGGATTTTACAGTTATACCCATGGCAGGTGAGGTTATTTAGGTTTTGTTTCTCTAGATTATTCTCTTCTCTTGCGTGAATGATCTTGATCAGTGTTATTGTAGGTAGATTGTCTCTCAGTTGAAGGCGTTCTGGAGAAAAGAAATCTTGTTTATTGTGCATCTACCAGGTATAGGACATGACCAAGAAACCTTGTATGTTGATTTCATTTGCACATCCAACTGTTGAAACTTGATACCTAGATAAAGTTGATACCATAAGTGCCGCATCAGACAATTAAGACTAATTGTTCCATCTGCATTGTTTTTTCTAATTTTCCTTTCGAGCTTTAGAATACCAGATAAGGCCTTATGATCCAATATGATTTTTGTTTTGTACAATCTGAAGTAAAGAATATGTTAAGTTTTACCCAGTTCTCTCTACATGGTACTCCTTAACTTAATCGTGCCCAAAAAAATAATGATCCTGTCAGAAAGCAACTATTTATTTCACTCTCTTTTTTCTTTTCCAGTGCTGGAAAGAGTTTTGTGGCCGAGATCCTGATGCTGAGACGAATAATGTCAACTGGAAAGATGGCAATACTTGTCCTGCCTTATGTATCAATTTGTGCTGAAAAGGTTTTTTCTTTTGTCAAGAGTAGAAAAAAGTAGCTTCCAATATTATCCCATTTCAATTCATTTTAGCCCATTTTATTACTTCAACATAGGCTGAGCATTTAGAGCTGCTTCTTGAGCCACTTGGTAGGCATGTGCGCAGCTATTATGGAAATCAAGGTGGTGGGTCCCTCCCAAAGGACACGTCGGTGGCTGTGTGCACTATAGAAAAGGCAAACTCTTTGGTTAATCGGTTGTTAGAGGAAGGCCGTCTTTCTGAGCTCGGGATAATTGTGATAGACGAACTACATATGGTATGTATTTGAGATTTTGCAATAAAACACAACTAATTCGCAAATAACAGCTGAAATTTACCTAAGGGCCTGTTTGATGGCACAGTTATGGGCATAGTTTTGTGTCTTTTGTTACAACAAGGTTTCTAAATTGTTAGGTGTTAATGATTGTGAATGGAAGCCATCCAAAGTTGTGCAAAGTCATGTTTTTGGCCCAACAAAACCAAGAAAGCTGTGGCTTTCTTCTATTTAAAGAAGAATAAATGTGGGATTGCAGCAATCGATAAAAGGTTCCACTGTTCCAGTGACTCTCTCTCTCACATGTAGAGTTACATGCTTGTTGTATTGATTTTCTGTGGTGCATGTTGCCAACTAAAAGAGATGGTATAATAAAGAAAACTTCATTGTAGAAGTATATCTGAGCCAAATAATGATGTAACTAGAATATAATTATTCTTAAATTAGAATGATAAAAAATGAGCCAAATAATTATGATTTGTCTTGCCATTACAATTTTAAAATAATAATTGGTTTAATTAAGCAGCTCATAACAAACCATGGTTTTTATGGAACACCTCATTGTTTTCTTATGGTCTTTTGTAACCACGGTCATTGTGGTTTCTGATAACCATGGATTCCTGTATTCTAAATGCAGCTTCCTATGACCAAGGCTTCCTGTAGTTTCCTGAAGGAATTGCGCATGCGTGGATTCACCTCATATTACCTCCTCCCCTCTACCACCTAAAGCCAAAACTGCAAAAATTATATTTGTAACCCAACTTGACCCAAAACTCCATCTGTCATTGTCCAATTAGGCCTCAAAATAACAAGTACCTAAGAAATGTTGCATGTAGAAA
The DNA here is from genome assembly GCA_037678475.1 of x Bolboschoenoplectus mariqueter. Taxonomy (NCBI): domain Eukaryota; kingdom Viridiplantae; phylum Streptophyta; class Magnoliopsida; order Poales; family Cyperaceae; genus x Bolboschoenoplectus; species x Bolboschoenoplectus mariqueter. The sequence goes on from CM075281.1 coordinate 2,598,784, forward strand.
AAAAAAAGAAAGAACCTTTATTGACTGCCTTTTATTCTAATTGCCTCAAATAATTTGGATTTTAGTTGCAAGTTCTAGATTATCAGATGCTATTTCTAAGGTAAGTCAGTTTGCAAATGCAGTAAATTTTATTATTGGATGCTATTTGTAAGGTAAATTTTGGTCTTACTAAGATTATTTGTTATAAATGCAGGTTGGGGATCCTCATAGAGGGTACCTTCTGGAGCTGATGCTTACCAAGCTTCGGTATGCGGCTGGTGAAGGGAAGCCACAAGAAGCGCTATCTAGTGGGGAAGCTTCTGTTTCTAGCAGTGGAAAAAATGATACAGCTCAGGGTTTGCAGATTGTTGGCATGAGCGCCACCATGCCAAATGTTGCCGCCGTGGCTGATTGGCTTCAAGTAAGAAATTTCACTCTTAACCATGGTTGGTTACCATTGTATCAGCATGGTAGATCTTGAGTTCAATAGAAAGAAAAGTTCTTTCTCTATCTCCCTCACCGATCACTCGCAGAAACCAGCACATTATCTTCTGAGCATTCTTTTCAGATTTTCTTTGGGCAAAAGTATGGGCAAAGTTGAGAAAGGCAAATGGCTTTAATAAGAATGGGCCTGAAGGGCTAATTGGTAAAGACCTTGAAAACGGACAATAAAGAGGGTTAATGGGGTGAATTGGACTAAATGATTTGTGTTGAAAATGGACAATAAAGTTGAGAAAGGCAAATGGCTTTAATTACCATCTGGTGAGCTGAATTCAACTTACTGATTATGTTGGATATTTACTCTATTTCTATGATGTTGCTTACACTAGTATCCCTCTTTGTGTGCTCATGTTTTATGTAATAGGCAGCACTGTACCAGACCGATTTCCGACCTGTTCCTTTGGAGGAGTACATTAAAGTAGGAAATACAATCTATGACAAAAATATGAATGCAGTACGAGTTATTCCAAAAAGAGCTGATCTCGCCGGCAAAGATCCAGATCACATTGTGGAGCTTTGTAATGAGGTTACCTTTTCTGTCTTGTTGTACTTATTTTGCTCATGCCAGCAATATACATTGATAGTTTATTATCGTAGTTTTCCATTTGAGGATGCTCTAATTACTACAATAATTTGAAGCTGCAATTATTAGAATGAAAATGAGGCCATAAACTATGGAACTAACCTAAATTAAAAGTAATGTTAAATTGTTGGGGGCATAACAGTCAGAATTTATGTGCTGAGCATTTGGTTTAATTATTCAGATTGTTCAACAAGGTCACTCTGTGCTTCTGTTCTGTTCAAGCCGAAAAGGGTGTGAGTCAACAGCAAGGCATGTTTCTAAGTTCCTCATGAAATTTTCTGCCGGGCTGCGAGAACAAAATGGGTCAGATATATCAGATATTTGTACAGCCATAGAAGCTCTGAAGCGTTGCCCTGCTGGGTTGGACCCGGTTTTGGAAGAAACACTTCCATGTGGTGTGGCCTATCACCATGCTGGTCTGACGGTAGAACTTTTTCTCCTTTTGTTTCTATATATGCACCATTTTACTTATCTTGTATGAATGAGTTCCTTTTGGATAAAGAGGTACATGATACTACACGAGAAACAACCTTTATACACAATCAATGAACTCCCTGTATCTACTTCCTAAATACTGATTCTTTCCCAAACAACCCTCAAAATTAAAAATAAAATATCACAGCATCCATGTCTCAGCTAAAATCCTTGACTACCCTGATTCCTCTTCAATCATTCTCAGCCAAAGACTAAAGAAAAGGAGAAATGAGTGCTAGTCTCAGTACAGAACAAAAGTTAAGGTGAATGAAAGTCATGAAAAGTGCCCTATTAGTAGTTATGGCAAAGTCTACTTTGTTTGATGACTAACCATGACCCTTGGTTCTATCTATACTAGTAATTACATCATATTTAGTATCATATATATGTTTCTTGTTTTCTTTGTTTGATGGTTGACAGGTGGAAGAGAGGGACATTGTGGAAACATGCTATAGAAAGGGTCTAGTGCGTGTTTTGACTGCCACGTCGACCTTGGCTGCAGGTGTGAACTTGCCAGCGAGACGTGTTATATTTAGACAGCCAAGAATTGGTCGTGATTTTATTGATGGAAGCCGATACAGACAGATGGCTGGTCGTGCTGGTAGAACTGGAATTGATACTAGAGGAGATAGTGTAAGCTGCTACTGACTTGTTCATGTATTGAAAAATCTGAAAAAAATATATAGTAGCACTGCTCCCATACTGCTCATGACTGTTTTTATGGCTTTCCATTTTTTATACCTTAAGAGGTCTCTTATGATGTCTGCCTACTTGTGTGTTTTTTTCACTGGTTATTTTTGACCTTTTACACCGAGCAGCTTTAATTTGGCTATGTTGGTGTACAGGTACCTAGTCTTGCAAACAAATTATCCATTATCAACACAGAATACTTTTGTCTCATATACTTTGGTTTTCCATTCTGTTTGACTACCAAATAGTCCAAAATCATATTAAAGTCTGAACTAGCTATAGTGACACCTTTCAGTTTCTACTGCAGCATGATAATATAAAAAAGTAACGAACCTTATGTATTGCAGTTTGCAAACTTACTCCAAGAAAGCATCCTTTTTTGCTATTTCCGTATACATTACCTTATCAATGTTTTTTTTTTGTTTTTTCATAGATACTTGTCTGTAGGCCAGAAGAGGTGAAAAGAATAACCTTAATAATAACCACCGACTGCCCACCCTTGCAATCATGCCTGTCTGAGGACAAAAATGGCATGACCCATGCAATAATGGAGGTGGTAGCCAGTGGCATTGTCCAGACAGCCGATGATATAAATCGCTACGTCAGATGTACTCTCCTCAATTCGACCAAGCCATTTGAAGATGTGGTCAAGTCTGCACAGGATTCACTCCGCTGGTTGTGCCACAACAAGTTCTTGGAGTGGAATAATGAGACCAAGATGTACAACAGTACTCCTCTTGGTCGAGCTGCTTTTGGGAGCTCATTATCTCCTGAAGAATCCCTGGTAGGTTCTAGCATGGGGTGGCAATTGTTAACCAGGATGTCTTAAATTCGGGATCTGTTGGAAGTTTTATTCTGACTTGTATCATAATTACAAGCCCAGTGCCCTGGAGCAGATTATCTTTTTCACTTAAAATGTCAGAGGATAAATATACTGAAGTTGAAGAAAGTTCGCAAAGTCTATTAACTGAGCATCATATTTGGCAATTTGGAATTGCAAGTCATTCAGGTTAATATGACCTGATGCATTAACATTTAGGCTGGTCTGTTGGTTTGACGGTTTAAGACTTCTCCTGCTGGCTGGTCTGTTGGTGTAAAATTTTTCTAGTAAAAAAGAAAGGCATCCAACCTAACCAGATCTGAGTTATCGCCTGAATTACTCACAGTTAAAACAGGCATATATCTGTTCTGCACCTTCTTCTTTCAATTTTTTTTAAATAAGCTCCTATTTTAATGTGCGGTATTTTTGAAATTGCAAGGTTGTGCTAGAAGATATATTGAGGGCACGAGAAGGTTTTGTTCTCTCGTCAGATTTGCATTTGGTGTATCTTGTGACTCCAATTAATGTGGAGGTTGAACCAGATTGGAAATTATATTATGAGAGGTTTATGGAACTCCCTGCTCTTGACCAGGCACGTCTTTTCTGTTTGACATTGAACTTCCTATCAACGCATTCATGGTTCTTTGTTTTATGTACGTCCAAACAATTTTGCATGCATGTTGGTGGTATTTTGTATCAACATCTTGAGTTCAGTTAGTAACTTAGTATGCATCGGATTTTCTTTTGTTTGCTTATCAAGTTTTCTTATTTCCCTTATCAGTCAGTGGGGAACCGTGTGGGAGTATCAGAGCCTTACTTGATGCAGATGGCTCATGGTGCACCAATTTCGATGCACTCAAAACAGCAAAAAAAGAAAGGAGCTGTGTCTACAAGCACTTCTACAGTTTTGAAAGAGGTTACTCATCGAGTGTCCAAGCGCTTTTACGTGGCACTTATGCTATCAAGACTTGTTCAGGCTAGTAGCACCTTTTGTCTTCTCATAAAATCTGCTTTACCAATATGTACGAGGCTCTATAACACAGCTTTAGGGAATGTTTCTTTTTTTCCTCATATTTGCTTTCTAATTTTACTACTCTCTCTTCTGGCTCTACAGGAAACCTGAAAAGAAACTGAAATTGGATTTGAATGTCTACTGTGTAATAGTAATGGCCTACTGGGTACCCCATCGAGATATTGCTTTACTTGTAATTCCTCAGTATTGATATTGCTTATCAATTTTTCAACAGGAAACACCTGTTGCGGATGTTTGCGAAGCATTTAAAGTTGCTAGAGGAATGATTCAAGCTTTGCAAGAAAATGCAGGTCGGTTTGCATCAATGGTCTCTGTATTTTGTCAAAGACTTGGATGGTTGGACTTGGAAGGTATTATCTCCAAATTCCAAAATCGCATCTCCTTTGGAGTTCGTGCTGAGATTGCTGAATTGACCACCATTCCCTATGTTAAGGTCCTTCCCTCCCTCCCTCCTTCCTTCCCTCTTACCCCACTCTCTCTGTTTTTTTTTTTCGAGAACTTGGCAGAGGCTGCCAAGGATTCCCCACTCTCTATCTCTCTCTCTCTCTCTCTCTCCCCATTACCCAACTGTCTGAACTCATGCTTAGTTAATCCCTTGTTTAATCTTTCTTTTTTGGAGCATGCATACCCTGTTTTATGCAAATTGAAACTGATATTTTTGATGAACATCTCTTAATTAGCTTGATTTGGTCTCATACAAAACAAAGGTTTTGTCTTAGTTGCAAATGTGAGAAATGTTTGTTGTTTGGAAAGACGGTGCATGCATCCTAAGGTGACCTTTCGCTTTGAAGGCCATGATTAAAGCTTTTAAAATTGCAGGGTTCAAGAGCTAGAGCACTGTACAAGGCTGGGTTGCGCACACCTCTTGCAATTGCTGAAGCGTCACTTTCTGACATAGCAAAGGCCCTGTTTGAGTCTTCTTCATGGACCGGCCAAGATGTTGCTGGCCCACAGCGCATGCATCTTGGCTTAGCGAAGAAGATCAAGAATGGGGCACGCAAGATAGTTCTTGACCAAGCCGAAGAGGCCCGACTTGCAGCCTTTGCAACTTTCAAATCACTTGGTATAAATGTGCCTCAAGTCTCAAAACCCCTACTTCCTCAAATACCTGACAGCAGTAAGTCAGAAAATGAGCCCAGTAAGACCCCACAATCCTCAAAATCTGAAAATGAACTTGTGAATTTTGAGGTGAACACAAATTGTTTACCAACAACATCCGGTAGTCAGAAGGACAGCATCTGTGAAAGGAATGCGAATTGCACCAATAATGCCACACAGGGTGCTGCAAGTTGCAAAGGGCCAATAAACGCTGCAAACTTTTCTGGCGGTTTTAATTCATTCTTGTCTCAGTGGGCCCAGGCTAGGGAATTTTACTTCGATTTGCATTTCGTGAAATGGTCTGACAAGAGCTCCAGTACTATTTTTGAAATCATAGGATTGGCTGTGTGCTGGGAAGACTCACCAGTTTACTACTGTAACTTCTCGAAGGACCTATTTGCTGTGAGTGATGATGTAAATAAGACCTTAGAGTTGGCCAAAGTTTGGTGGCATAAGATAGTTGAAATAATGGGAAGAGCTGGTGTTAGAAAAATAGCATGGAATTTGAAGACTCAGATCCAAGCTCTCAAATCACCGGTTGTGTATATTCAAAGACTAGGCCGGCTAGGCATCACACAATTTAATCAGTCTCATGGAATTGAATTTATTGATAATTCGCATGTAAAGCTGCACCCTGTTCTGTGTGATGCAACTGATATTAGCTTAGGGGCGTGGATTCTTTGGCCTGATGAGGAGAGCAAGGCTGCACCAAACATTGACAAGGTAGTATACATTGTATGACTTGGTTCCATACTGAAATTTCCTTGAGAACCATTACCAGGTTGTAGGTCCTGTTCTCTGTATGCATTGTATGTGTGCCCATTTTTATTTACATGCTTTCTATGCTATATAGCCCCAAAAAAAAAGGATGTTAACTAAGTTAACATTTTTGTTCTTAAAATTCCTAACTTGCACGATTGTGTCACATTGGTCCTGGTCATTATTTTTCAATCTAAGCAGAGAACCCCAATCTATGTGGTATAAGTCACAGTATCGAAAGATGTAATACCAAAGGGCCTTTCTTACCTGATTGTTAGCATTAGCCAAGATTTTCCTTCATTATTTGGATTCACGATTGAGAAGTATGGAAGAGACCAAGCTGATTCAGAAAAGTTTAGGGAACAAACTGGAACTTTGGAATTTTAGGCACCAAAATGGCACCTTGGAGTAATTATTCAGGAAACAAGCGTGTCATTTACTCCATTTGTAATAAAATTTACTTCATCATCATTAGTTAACCCTCCAAAGAGAATGCAATGATAAAGTTGATCGTGCTTATGTTTTATTGTTTTTTCCCCTAATGGAACTGCACCTATGCAGCTGTTGATGTTTATACACACTCTTCAATATCAGTCAAATCAATATTTTGTCAATTAAATTTCTTTGGCATCTTTATTTAATAGCTAGTAAAGAAGAGGCTATCAAGTGAAGTAGCTGCTGCAGCCAACAGGGATGGGAGGTGGAGGAATCAGATGCACAAAGCGGCACACAATGGTTGTTGTAGAAGATCTGCACAGATTCGTGCTTTGGCTTCTGTTTTGGGAAAGCTGATCTTGTCAGAAAAACTCAGCGATGTGTTCCTGACAATTGAAAGCCCGTTGGTACAGTATGGTTTAGCTTTTCATTTATACTCTTTTTTTGCTTAAAAACAAAGTGAGTTTGCATGACCCACTAATGGGTCGAGAAGTTCTGTTTCAACCTCTACCATTTACTGGTTTGTGTGTGTGAATGTGTGATTAGCATTGATCTGATATGTTGGTAATTTAACATAGGTTTTATGCAAGTACTTGGGTTTTTCTTTTCTTTCTATTTTTCGATATGTAACTTGGGGGAACGTTGACTCAATTAGGAAATGCCTTTTAATAACAAACACTTCAAATGGCACATCAGGCCATTACTTGCTGATTTTAACATGACTATTTGGTCTGACTGAGTGGTTCCACTACCATTGCTATGTATTGTTTTGGAGCTAACTGTCACACTCCATTGCATGATAAAAAATCTTCCATTGACTTTTCCTTTTTTTCGGTCTTGTACATCTAGTTCTCAGAATATGAGCTGATTATTCTCTAACCTTGCACAATGTTTTATATATATCAGGTTAATGTGCTTGCTGATATGGAAATGTGGGGCGTGGGGGTGGACATGGATGCATGCCTCAATGCAAGGCACATACTTATAAAGAAGCTTAGACAGCTAGAGAAAGAGGCATATGAGCTAGCCGGCATGCCATTTTCTCTTCATGCAGCTGCAGATATAGCAAATGTTCTTTACAAGCATTTGAAGCTGCCAGTCCCAAAAGGATCTGACAAGGGGAAGTTGCACCCCAGTACAAACAGACAATCTCTGGACCTCTTAAGGTACGGCATTTTGATTGGCCAAGTATTTGTGTGCATCTTGGCTGACATAGTTTTGTGTGGCAAAACCCCTCTTAAGACGATCAATAGTAGCACTATACCACTTTCATATGTGTTCTATTTGGGTAATAATAGCTCGAAGCCTCAACTATTATTTAAAGAAAAAGAACCCAGCTTTTACTTGTGGCTGTCCAGTATATATTTTGAATTGCTTTAGTGTTTTGAGTTGTTTATTCCATCCTTATTAGAACACTGGATTTATTTATTTTCTCCAGTAGAAGATATGGCTCTTTATTCCTGTAAAAGTAAATGGAACTGACAGGCCTTAATATTTTTGTGGGATAGTACTGCTTCCGGTATTGCATTATACATTGATATTTGAATATTTTTTCTTGAATAATCTTCCTTTCTTGCTATTTATATTTCTATAGAGGCCAACATCCTATAGTAGAGGTAATAAAAGAGCATAGAACATTGGCTAAGCTGTTGAATAGCACATTGGGATCTATCTGCTCAAGAGCTCGACTGTGCAGCAGGTCTCAGAAATATAAAGTTCATGGCAACTGGCTTCAGACTTCTACTGCTACTGGAAGGCTTTCCATGGAAGAACCAAATCTCCAGGTTTCTTCTTTTTTATATGATTATTGCTCTTCTGGCAGAACCACTTTGAAATGACCAAATTCTGTTGTTTTTTTGCTTGTACAAGTGAAGTTGGACACATATTTTGTACTTCAAATTCAATTTATTCCTTTTTCGTTTCATTTTTGTGGGTATGTACATATTTGCTTATTTTCTTCATTCTTATATTATTCAGTGTGTTGAGCACTCAGTGGTTTTTACAACAAGCCTTGCTGACAAAGCTAATATTGGGTCATGTGATGTGCAAAAACATCAGATTAATGCTCGAGATTTCTTTATTCCATCCAAGGTAATAATACTACCTATTTCAATAACTGTTGAATATTCTTCTGAAGTTCTGGTTAATACAAATTATGTATTCATTTGGGGAATATGCTAAAACATGTGTTTTATAACTTTTTGCTGGTTTGAATTACTAGTGAGATGTTTTGGTATCCTGTATGATGTACGTAACGATTTACCATATTTTAATATTTGAGAATAAATTTTCCTATTTCCTATCCTGGATATTGAGGCATTGACCTTATTGACAATAAAGCCATTAATTCTGGCTAAATGTCATTATATGCTTTCCGTGTTAATTCGTTTTTTCATTTCTTTTTTTTCTATGTAGGAAAACTGGACGATAATAGCAGCAGACTACTCTCAAATAGAGCTACGGCTAATGGCACATTTTTCCAAAGACCATGCACTAATTGAACTATTAAGTAAACCTGACGGTGATGTTTTTACCATGATCACCGCAAAATGGGCTGGTAAACCTGAATCAACGGTGACTCGGAAGGAGCGAGACCACACGAAGAGGCTTATCTATGGCATCCTCTATGGGATGGGTCCTGCATCTCTGTCAGAGAATTTGGAGTGTAGCATCGACGAGGCATTAGAGAAAATTAGGAGCTTTAAGAGTTCGTTTCCTGGGGTATCCTCTTGGCTTCGTGAGGCAGTTGCATCATGCCGGCAGAAAGGGTATTATGTTTTCTTGGGAAACTTCAAAATTTCCTAAAAAATGAAAATTGCCTCATGTTCCTAGACCCTAAATCCTAAACCCTACAGTATCTGGTGAATGGCAATCCCTTCAAAAAATGTCCAGACCATGCTCGTTTTGGCCTCATTTAGGTCGAGGATAATATTGAGGAAGGAGTGTAAGACTGAGCATCTTTTAATTCTGGTGGGGAAAAGAGAGATTTGGACTCTTTCTTTTGGGTTGGATATGATGTCTTTCCTCTTTTTTATGGGACATGAATTTCATTTTTTCACGGTGTACAAAAATGAAGCTAACTTCTTTTCTATACTAAGGTTTGCATGATAGTTTAATTATTTATATGACATTTTCTAAATTTGAAATTTGATTTCTGAACAGGTATGTAGAAACATTGATGGGTAGGAAGCGCTTTTTGACAAAAATAAACAGCGGAAGTGGCAATGAGAAAGCTAAAGCTCAGAGGCAAGCAGTCAACTCTATCTGTCAGGTATATTTATGAACTTTGTTTTTGTTGGTAATTTATTTGAGTACTGTTGCTTTTCATTTCAAACTTATCTTAGAAATATTATATTTTTTCTCCATGTTCTTTTTAGGCAAGAGCCAGCTAACTTCCTTTTGTGGGCATTGCCAATAGGCCTATTTACCTTAAGGAATTCTCTGAATTGTCTATGTTTATTCAACGGTATAAACCATGGCAGAAGCTTCGAATATTGCATAAAATAGTGGAGTAAACTAATCTCAAGTTAAGACGTGATCCAATGTTATTTTTTTTTGTTATCAGTTTTTGTTTACTTGTATAACAGGGCTCCGCTGCTGATATAATCAAGTTGGCCATGATAAACATTCATTCCGTGATTGCTGGAGGGGATCATGAAGGAAAGGGAAGCAAAATTTCTAATTTAAGAGGCAACTGTCGTATCATCCTTCAGGTTTTGTTTTTTATCCTTAGATTTTTCTGTTTTAGAATTCATCTATGTCCAGGAGCTGCTCTTTTGTTTCATTTATTCAGTTTTTCTGATGTGATTATAGGTGCACGATGAGCTAGTGTTAGAAGTTGAGTCAGGCGTGGTTGCAGAGGCCGCAAAATTAGTGCAAAAGAACATGGAGGGTGCAGCTTCTCTTCTTGGTATGATGCAATTTTATAAAAAATAGTGATTATCCCGTTTTAACCCAGCGTAATATTCTAACGATTGTACTTTTTATATTCTTCCTCTTCATAGTGCCTCTACGTGTCAAATTGATGGTAGGCAAAACCTGGGGTTCTCTCGAGCCATTGGGGCCTCCAAATTGAAGACATTGGTTTTTATTTATTTTTTATTTAATTCCACTTTTATTTTTAGTTTGTGACATTTATTTAACAGTCCGGAACTAGGTTTCTTAGTTTGAGAAGAGGATGTATAGCACCACAAGAGTCTATTAGAAGAGTTAAAAATTTTTATGTAATTTTTTTTGTATAGGAAGTACAGGAATTGAGATTCTCTTGCGTAGTGTTATTTTTATTGTACCAACTCTCCATATTCGGTGATGTATATAATATTCTTTGGCATCAGAGAGATTCTCTCTATTGAGTATAAAAGAATTAATTGAAGAATCTTGCGTGCAACAGTTGCAACATCATTTATATTTCTGTAAATGCATGGTGGGTCGAGTTAGAACTGTTAACAATATTGAAGATATTTATTTATATCACACAGGAATCATCAAGTTGTTACGATGTCTTATTATAAAATGCAACCTTTTTTTCCTGTGCAACGCCTTATATTTGATGTGTACTGTATATGTATATGTATATGTATGTATGTATGTATATATAAAGTTAGGGTGAGTTTAAGTTCAATGAGTCCTTTGGTGAGTTTAATTTAAATATTTATTAAATCGATTTTAAATGATAAATTTAAATTGTTCAATAAATTTTTCCTGAGGAAGAGAAAAGGCCAAAATTTTCATATTAAACTCTTATAAGATACATAAATTTTTTATTTTTGGAGTTTTTTAATTATTTTTTTAGATTTTTTTTAAAATAATTTTAAAATAATAATAAAATAATGAATATTTGTATATAAGAATGTCATTTGTAAAAAAATCTGAAATAAATATTTACAAATTTTAAAAATAAAAAATTTTAGTATCCTATAAAATGTTAATATGAAAAATTTATTAAGCAATTTAGATTTATCATTTGAAATTGATTCGATAGATTTTTGAGTTAAGCTCGTCAAAGGATTTAGTGAGTTTAAGCTCACTCTAATTTTACTCTTATATATATATATATATATATATATATATATAGGAAGTTTAAAATACAATACATTGCACAAATGGTTCCGTGCGACTGCTTAATATCTCCAATTTGAAAATAAAAATGATCGATATGAACCGTTCGATATAATCTCTATATTAAAATCTTATAAGATATCAAATTTTATATTTTTAGAATTTTTTTGCTATTTTTTTTAAAGTGAAGAAAATCGATTGATCTAAGGGTTTTAAAACATCCAATGAAAATAATCTTCTCTCCATCCAAAAAAATATCAAAAAAATTGTAAAAAATGTAAAATTTCGTATTCCACAGGATTTTGATATGAAGATTATATTTGATAGTTCGGATCGGTCATTTTAACTTGAAATTTGAGATTTTGACGCATTATACGTATCCATCCATACAATACATTATATTTTAGCTTTCCTCTATATATATATATATATATATATAAATTATCATTTGGTATATTGTATATAGTTTAATAATTACATGCTTTCCTATTCCTGTTATGTCACCATCAGCCATCTTATTCTATTTCTCCATAAAGGTTGTTGTTTGTTTTCTTTTTTTCTCGTTGAATTTGTCTGTTTTGTTTCTCAAAACCGACACGACTTTGAAAATGTGATATTAATCAGTGTATTGAACCAAATAAAAAAAAAAAAGCCATTCACAAAATACAAATGATATTAAATTTCACTCTCATAAATTGACACGTGACCATGACTTTGCACTGGCCGATTACTACGACAAATCCATAAATGATTCCAGAAAGTACCGTCTTAAGCAAATTGAGGTCCTCAGTAGTTTGGACACTCAATAAAAAAAATTGAACCCCAACCGACCAATTTAATTTTCAATTTAATGAACAGCACCAAAATAAGTGTTTTCGCTTGCACCCCTTATATTTTTATCAATTGCTCCGTGAACCGCATAATTACGACCTTTTCAATTTCGTTAAAGATTTTTTATTATAGGAAAATATTTATTATTCATATTACATAAAATATTATACATATTAATTATTTTATTATACAATTTATTTTTAATAATATTTTTATTATTCAACTTAAATATTATTAATATAAATAATATTTTTTTAATTAAATAAATAAAAATATTATATAAATAAACTATATAATAAAATCATTAATATTAATAATAACTCAATTTAATATAAACAATAAAATCGATACCGATTTTAAATATCGATTTTAATATCGATTTTAATATACGTATATCCGCTCCCAAACTAACATTAAAAGAGCCACAGTAAGGAAAAGATAGAAGGGCATAACGCCAGAGATGGCTTTGATAATATTTACTAATACACCACAAACTGGAGATTAAAAAAAAAAAAGAAAAGAGGAAAAGAACAAAAAAAAAAGGGGGGGAAGGAACTCGATCTCTCAACTCTTCCACACCAGCCAAACTATATACACAAGGAGCTGGTAATAGAGATGCAAATCCAAATTTCCACAAGTTGTTTCTCCGATCAATTCGATCATGTAGCAAGCAAGTCCATCCATGCACAACGTTTAACAATTCACACTCAAATTTGTGGAATTCGCCTAATATATAGGCAGCAATGAGCAATTGAAGCATTTATTCAGGAGTTCGGAACCGAGAGCACGGAGGATCGGAGGAAGTTGCTTGCTGACGACTTGCTTTTGTGCGGCGAGGAACCAACTTAGGAAAAATTCAGACTACAGAGAAACACACACACACACACACACACACACACACACACACACAGAGACAGAGGCACCATTAAAATGGGATTGCGAAGCGATCGAGCGAGGTTCTAGAAGCTTCGGCAGAAGCCGAACTGCGGCCAGTCGCGTCGGGCCCACGCACGCTGCCTCCCGGAAGGTCTACTCGGCCGAGCAATGGGAGTGTGGGTACGGCTGAGCATCTCCCACATCACGTGCACATCCTCGTACTCGCACGTGCTCACCTCCTGCCTCAACCTCCTCAATCCTACTCATGTATAAATCAGAAACAATTATACAAAACAAATACAAGTCAAGTCAAGAAATCGAGTACTATACATATATATGTATGTATGTATGTACCGGTTTTGCGGATGCCGAGACGAGTGGCGACGCCAGTCCATACCCGTCGGAGAGGGAAGACGACATGGTCCCACCGCACCATCGGTGAAGAGAGGAGGTGAAAATCTCGCCACCGACACTAGAAGGTATTGGTAGAAGAAGGTTAGTAGAGGCAGAGGAGAATATGCTCTCTCTCTTTCTCTCTTCTTTCTCAAGTGTCAACTTTAAAGAGGTAATGTTTACCGGCTATTACCGGTAATAAACCGGCACGTGGTCGTCTCTAAAAGTAAGGGGGATAAATGAAACTGTTGCCCCAATTTGCACCCCGGTTCAGCTCCTACATTAAGAACCCCGGATCCTCTCCAACTTAAAGTATACTGCACAATGATTTGTGCAACTCATGCCCATCCGATCTTGTAGATATTTTTCTGTAGATGAACGTGCGGTAGATCTAACATGTAAAAATGCGTTGCATCTGATTAAATTGGAGGGAACAGAAATGGAAACAAACACCAATTTGTGGAATCATTATACTTTGTGGGATGTCGCCACGTGGCATGTGGGGCCTCTTTCTAGATCTGCCTCTTTATAAGAGGTTGGAACATTCTAGTACAAACACATTAAGACTAATTATGAATCTTGATATTTTTGTTTGTATGATAATTGTTTTATTTTTTTCATTTTTAGTAATGTATCTTTTATACTCTATAAGAACGGAAATTCATGCAAATTTTAATTTACAGACCGGTTGAAAAATCACTATACCTTTTACTTTTTATCTTTTAGAAGTGCTATCAAATTTTGTCTTTTGCTTTTATTTGAAGCACGTGCTGAAAAAAAAGCTGTTATTTCCCTCAAGGTATCATTAGAAATGCAAAGAATGTTTTAATTTTTCATTTAAAAAAAGATAAATTATTGGATGATAAACTTATTTGATAATAGATCAAACAATTATCAACGTAAAAAAATATATAAATATCTATTTTGTAGTTTAGATATGTTGTGTATTTGATTTGATGTAATTTGAAAATTGATTGTACCAATTAAGGAATTAAAAAAATCAATAATTTAATTTTATTGACACTTGATTGTTGACTAAATGACTGTTCAAAATGCATCAAATTAAATACACGATATATTTAAATTATGAGTTAAAATTTAAAATATTATTTTTTTTATTTTGATAATTGTCACGGTTGTTAATGTAGTTGTTCTATTTAAAGAGAAGAGATATAATATTAATGGTTATCGTTGTCGACTTTATTATTTATACTTAAGTTTATAAATTTAACTATTAGGTATACTATATCGAGTAAAGATAGTGTAAGTTTAAACTCACTACCACCTTTAGTGAACTTAACTCAAAAAACTATCGAAACAGTTCTAAACGATAAATCCAAGTTACTCAATAAATTCTTCATATCAAAATCTTGTCGGATACTAAAATCATCTATTTTTAGGATTTTCTAACTATTTTTTTAGATTTTCTAAGATGATTTTAAAAATAATAATAAAATAAAGAAGGTTTTTATATGAAAATAGGTCATTTTTAAAAATATAAAATAAATAGTTAGAAAATTCTAAAAATAGAAATTTTTTGTATCCTATGAGATTTTAATATGAAAAATTTATTGAGCAACTTGGATTTGAAAATTTAAGCCGATACGATAGATTTTGAGTTAAACTCATTAAACTCCTTTATGAGTTTAAGCTCACGTTAGCTTTACTCGTGCTATATCATCTCAATACTATTTATAAAAAAATAATAGAATTTTAATTTTATTTCAATAGGCATCTAGAAAAGGGATTAAATTGTCAAGATTTGAACCGTTAATATTATTAGCTCTTTTTGTATATTCAAATAAAGTTAAAATAATATAAAATTTTGTATATATATAATATATAACATATATAACATATATTAAATTTTATATATATAAAATATATAATATATCTCATCAATTAAAATCAAATTTTAATTTCATCAACATCAATTTGACACACAAATATAAATCCCTTCTCTCAAGAAAAACAACGAATGAGATAAAACATAAATTAACAAAACTTTTATATACGTAAATGTCTAAATATAAAAAGGGATTGGAGTATAAATAAATAAGAAAGTCAGATACTAAAAGATATAGTAATTTATTCTAACTTCCAAATTACGAAAAGTGTTTTGTCAACATAATTCTTTAATAAACTCTAGTCTATTTTGTTGAAACGTACAAAGCATATTTCTATACAATGTTAAAAAAAAATCATCTCATTCTCTATACTTAATTAATTACATAAATGGGCCGAGAATCAGTGGGTATTTAAATCGATCTTTTCTTTCTCTTTTTTTTTTTTTGTTTTCTTATAAATGTATAGCTAGTTGTACGTAGTTAATATGACCATCAAGATTTCATGAATCAATTAATGAAATGAGGAGAATTTTAGTATCATAATTATATGGTGGGCAAACTATTATGAATTAATTTATATATTTATATTTGAAAATTTGAAGTTTAAATATTGAATCCTAAATGTTGATGATTTTATTCATTTTTCAGGAGAGATACATATATCTAAAATTTATAAACTTTTCGAGTGTATACTATATTAAATGATCAAAAGTTGAATGAATATTGATTTATTCTATTCTAATGTATTTAGTGTGATGTTTTTGATGTAGCATGAAATAAAACTACAAAAATCATAGAATTTTATATACCTATATTTTTTATGAAAACGAACAAAATTAGCGATTCAAATTCGGTAATATTAAATTCCAAATATTGAAATGTAAATAAAAAACCGACATTGTGATATTTTGTTCACCAATAATTTATTGTATGGAAATCCCCTTCGAATCAAATAAAAAAGATCATTTTCTCTTAAAATCTATTGGCATTGTTGTTAAATAAGTTATAAAAATCTATGGTCCCAAACAGGGTTGAGTTAACAATCAACAGCAACGTCTATTCCAACAAAAAAAAATTAAATAAATTGATTAATAATTAATACTTAACAGTAACGTCTGAGCTCAGTACATTAAATAATGTTTTATTGACGTTGAAAATCTCAAACACGTGGTGCTGGATTGAAGAAGAAAATAATTGCAAAACTCAGAACAAAACCCCTACGCTTGAGTGGGGCCCACATATAATAAGAGAGAGAGAGAGAGAGGGGAACCCCCACGCTTGAGTGGGGCCCACACATAAGAGAGCGAGAGAGAGGAACCCCTGCGCTTGAGTGGGGCCCACATAACAGAGAGAGAGAGAGAGAGAGAGAGAGAGAGAGGGAGGAGTGAGTTTAGGATTACGCATATATGATATGCATAGTATGTATATATTATGTTATGTTATGTTATGTTATGTAACACATGCGCTCGCTACTTTTGTTTCGCTTTGGTGTCGGTTGAACCAACTTGCACTGCCTCTCCTTTTTACCTTTAATCAAGTTCGTTAGGCCTACGCCAATTGCAGCCCTTATCTATCTATCTGCTCACATTTATTTATGGAAGATATCTGAATGAATGATGAGAAATTATTCTTATACATCGTATTTTATATTTTTTTTTATTTATATATTAAAAATATTTATATTAAATTGATAATTTATTTATATTTAAATTTGTAAGTGTTTATAGGTAATATAGAAAATATTTATTATTTTTTTAGATTATTATAGAAAAATTTAAGTTACATAATTTTTAATCTTTAGTAATATAAAATATAAACAATTTTATCATTAGATATAAATATTTTTTGAAAGAAGTATAAATATATGTGAGTTGCAAATAGAAAGGTACAGTTAATGAATGCAAGTATTACTCTTCTTGAAAGATATCATCATTGATATCATCATGAATACGATTTTATTATTTAACATCTCCAAAATCGTCCCCCAGCTATCTCATCTCCGCGCTTTTCTTTTTTAGCTATATTTTTATTTTTAGTAAATTTTCGTATTTCATAATCATGTATGAACACTCTAATAACTAGGCATGAACACCCATATGATCCATGTGTGTCAATATGAACATTAGGGATATTTCATATTTCATCTTGGGACTTAGTATTGTGACCTGTAGCAATGTGTTGCGACCCGTAACAATATAACACACCCAATATGTATGAATGCTGTTAAGTTGGAGATATGAATATTTTATTGTAGGAGATATAAAGACATCTGAAAAATAAGTATGAACACATCTGAAAAGGGTGCAAGTAGGATATTTGTCGTCAATCATAAAAATAATTTTCAGTCCATTCGAAATATTTATACTTGTTAGTTGCGATGATCATACTAAAAGTTGAATTTGTTCATACTTATTACTTATTGCGTGTGTAATAAGAAGTTGGGGATATTTTCGAGAGATTTTTGTAGGGGTAGTTAGCTTACCCCTTTTATTATTCTAACTCAACTATCATTAATTTGAATAATAATTTATTTAAATTGAATAATAAAAATAATGTACAAAATAAATTACATAATAAAATCGTTAATACAAATAATAATTTATTTAATATGAATAATAAAATCGATATCGATGACGGTATCTGTATATCAATTTTTTTTATTTATTACTAAATTATTTAATTTATTATTATTTATGTATTGTTTGATTAAAGTTGAAGACTTCGACTATCCATAAAAAAATGTTGAATCAACGTAGGTGCAAGTATCCATATATATATTGTACATATTTTTTTTTAAAATAATGCGTATGCGTCATGTTTCTTAGTTTTGAATTTCTTTTTGTCATTTAAAAAGTGATGATATCCGACCGTTAAGAAGAAACATCATGAACAATAAACTAATATGATGATTCATGAAATATATTTTATAGGGGATATAGGTGGCTCAAAAACATCCACATATACAAATATTTATGATATTGTTGACCCGGACATTATCACACAAATAAATGGCTATCTTTTTTTTTTAGATAATTGGAATTTGGAATGATATCACAATAATTTGTATATATTAATTGGAAAGATATGCTTCTACCTATAAAAGCACAAGACACCAAATTAATTTGTTTAATTCAATATAAAAAACTATAAGGCAGAAGTGCATTAATTAATTCGCAATTATTTCAAAAAACCCAAGGGGGCTATTGAATAAGTTTTTATTTACCTATACAGAATGAAAAATGTTACTGAGCTATCATTATTGAAACCGCCGTTGTCGATACAGACTTTATTATATATGTTAAATGAATTATTATGTATATTATAAATACTTCTATTATTCAATTTAAATACTACTAATATACATAATAACTCATACTAATTGAATACTAACAATACTATAAAAAATAAATTTACATAATAAAATCATTAACATACATAATAACTCATTTAACGTATACAATAAAACCTATATCGATAACAATATCAACAATCGTATCTATATATCAGCTGCATGACAAATAATTGTAGTTTTTCCCTCTAATTTATATTAGGAGCCTCAGATATTTTCTCTCTTATTATCTTATACTACATCCACTAGCATTACTAAAGTTTACTTGACCTAATTTTTGGAAAAGAACAATGACTAGGAGCAGTAAAATGCAAATAAATAAAGAGACATGCATGCATGGAGCATGGTCATGGATTGGTAGTTGCTAGTTAGGTATCAAGTTTATATAGATAGGTGAACTAATTAAGGCGGCTCTACAAATAAATAAAAATTAGAAAATGAAAAAGAAAAAGAAAAGAAAAAAATGATGTGATGGTTCCTTCGTATTATTTTATGAGGAGTGATGATTAGAATATTTTATTTGTATTTTAAATATATTTATATTTTTTTGAAAAAATATTTATATTTAATGATAAAAATATTTATATTTTATATTATTTAAATTAAATGTTGTGAGGGGATCGTTTGATAACTATTATTTTGACAACCTTGTCAATCAAATTTTAAATTATTTTAAAATAATTTTTAGAAATCCTCAAAAATAGAGAAAAATTGCCAAACATATTTTTAACTCATAGATTAATTGTGTTTCAAATTTCATGTAATTTAAGAGTTATTTGATATTCCATTAAAGACCGTTAAATATGGACCGTTGTAAATATTATGTAATTTTGATGGTCTTTGATGGGGTATCAAAGAATTCTTAAATCGTGTGGAATTTGAAACACAATCGATCTATAAGTTAAAAAATATGTTTATAATTTTTTTTTCTATTTTTTTTGAAATTATTTGAAAATTCATTATTAAAATTATCAAAATAATAATTGTCAAGGGATCCCCATCCTTAAAAGTTTTACGATCTTTATTTTTACTTGTGCAACAAAATTTTTAACTTAAAATTTTTCATATCATTGAGAAATAAAAAAGTGATAAATTTTTTCGAAACTAACTATAAAAACTTATAAATATAAATACAAATACTTATGATGATGGTGTGCAGATAAAAAGTATAAAAATATAAAATATAAGAATAATTTCTAACTCTAACACACATTTAGTCCTTGTTTTATTCCAAAGAAAAATCAAATGGGGGAAAGTAAACTACCTTAAACAAAAAAATGGCTTTTGAGTCTGAAATCTCTCTTTAGATATTGTTCAAAATTTGTATTGTGGGCCCCGCGCACTCTGACAATTCTCTGAATTATTTTGTGAAACTATATTTCTTCAACTTAAAGTTAAAGAAGAAGAAAAATGGTAATTTCATTAGAGGTCTTGGTGATCAATTTATCTCATAATATACATACATATATATTATAATATATATATATATATTATAATATGTATGTATGTATGTATGTGTGTATATTATAATTTTGCAACAGATATCAACGCACGCAAAGCTCACAAAATACAAACTACAAAAAAAGATGCGGTCAAGGGAAATCCGAGGTCAGTCAATGGGCCGGATATGGTCAGGTCTTGTCGGTTCGGTTCGGTTCGGTTCGGTTCGGTTCAGACTGTACATGGTCGGATTTATTTATCTGGTCCGATTCTGGTCTCTGGACCAGTGTCACTAGTCAAATAGACACCTCACTTTTTAGGTCTGGCACTGGATTTGCCAGATCTCTCACCAATAACATATTTTATGGAAATTTTATTGGAGCTTTGATTGGGAATTAGGAGACGGATGAATGATTTTGAGTTATTTTTTTAAGGGAGCTGTTCATATATAAATATTATTAGGTTTAAAAGGTTGAATTTTTAAAGAAAATAATTTTGTAACATAAATTTTGAACTAAGACAAGTCAGGTTTCTTTTTTCAAAGTATTATAAATATGTATAACGGTTACAATATAATTAATCATACGATATTTCATTTAGAGAAATACAAATTAGACGGATTCATTTAACAAATCGAATTATTGATAAAAAAAGAAGAAGATAATTTGACATGTCTTAAAAATCTTAAAATTTAACCATTTTTATACAGTGTCAATTTTTCAGAGTTTGGAATGGATTGACAGCCTAATTAATCTCTAATTTTAACATCTAAAATGATTGAAAAGATGGTAAAATGTCGCATGAGATGATGACGTGTCTATTCTTGCTTAATTTATCTTCATAAAACAACTAATCTTTAATTTACATTTCAACTATCAAGACATTGATTGACCTTTATTTGCCACCGAACACCAAGTTAATTCATAATATTAATATACTATCAATTCTTTGACTCTAATCTTAAGCTATATGTAAAAAAAAAAAGGGAAAAAAAATTAAATGATGTGACGTGTACGTAATTTTATATCATTGATGAGATCGGATGGTCATGAAAAATATTTAAGCTATTATAGTATTATTACTTAATATATATTACATATATTTTGTATGTATTTTTTGCTTATAATTAGTTCCCGATTTTTAATGTGAAAAAGATTGATTTCAACTTTTTTTTTAGCAATATTTTCATGCAATTTTTTCCTGACAAATGTGAACATAAAAAAAAAAACCACATTAAAGACGGATCAAAATTCTAGTAGCTAAAAAAAATTCTTCCAACATCATTGCTATATAGCCTACATTGATGTATGACACTGCTATAGAGATGGAGCTTAGTGGAGACCGGAATGAGCTATAACTCTCTCAAAAAATTTAAAACTAATTATATACTATTAAAAATTTAAGATATTTTAATGTAACTATATTGTAGTTAGTCTCTTAAAAAAATTTGAAACGTATAATTATATTGATGATAATATTTCAGCCCCGCTCATAATTTTGATCATACTCTGTCATTACTGTCGCATCAACACATTGTAACAGTTGTGACTGAATTGCTTAGAAAGCTTCTCTTTGAACATTGATGTTAAATTGGTGTATTATATAACTCCGTTACGTTGATCCATGTAACTTATATTTTAGTGCCAATTTGATACGATCAATAATCACTAAGGCATTATTAACTTTTTTTTAAATGATCTAAATATACTATAAAAAGAACATCTAATGAACATTTCTCTATACTGTATAAAAATGGTTAAAAATGGAAGGATTGTTATTATGCTTAATTTATTTACTATTTGTTTTTCCATTCAAACTGCAAATTATGATATTTATCCAAAAATCAATTTTTGTATTATCATCTCCCTCCTATATATGAAGTATTTATCTTAGTTTAAATTTATTGAAAGTTAAATCTAGTGGTTTCTAACAAACAATTGGAAGCACAAAATAAAAAATGAAAAATTGAATATACTAATTAAGTTAATAAATTAAATTGACATGAATTTCTTTAAAGAGTGCCTCATATGCCAAATGAGACTGTCAAATTTGCAATAAAGAAACATTGACAGAAGCTAAACCGAATGAGACTGACATCAAATTTTTTTTTCTAATAAAACATGACATGACATTATAACAACACCTCTTCATCTAACTTCAAGTTTCACAAAAAACAGAAAAGAATAGACAGTTCATGATCACCATTGTTTTAATGCACTGATGCACACTTCCTGTTTGGTAGCTGTCTTTCTGCTACCGGTACCGGTACTGGTACCAGTACCAGTACCACTGAGAAAATTCTCATTTCTCACGCGGCGGTACTGATCAATCATGTGTAGCTAACACCTATTGTATAATTATAAATGTAATTTTTCATCACATACATGCATACATTAGTTGACATTGATTGGGTAAAATTTTGGCATATAAAAGGAGGATGGATCTCTCTGCTACCAGAGAAACTCATATACAAGTTTGGTATTTGTATACATCTAACAATGCAAAATTTGAGCCACAATAACAGATCAACATGAGCTGTTAGCAACCAAAAGAGATCAGATTGCTCTGGTATATATCCAAACACTGATAACAGAACTTGATCAATTTCAAATTTGATTTTGATTACTTAGTTTGTGCACAAATTAAGGGTTAACATTCTCTGCTAAATTATATATGCTTTCTGTACATTTTCATTTTTCAGAAAAGCCTTTTATATTTATTATAATTTATGTCCAATATAGATGTAGATTATGAAGGGGGGAATAAGAAGGAAAGAACAGTCAAACACCAATAAGCTCAAAACTTTCTTTTAAAATGGGGAAATAAAAAAAAAACAAGGACAAAAAGGTTTAGATAAGTGCATCCCATGCAAATTTTTTTTAGGGATGGTTGGAAATTTTCTTATTTAAATGGAATGAGAGTATCTCTATTCCTAATTGAAAACATTAAATTTAACTATTGCACTAATAATTTAGTAATTCTTTTACATCCGAATTCAAAGCATTTCAATTCTTATAATTTCAATTATGTTGACATGAAAAAAAAATTTAGAATATAAAAAAAATCAATTTTTGACTATTGCAACAATAAAGATGCTCATAAAGTTGCAAATCAATGACAAAAATTCACGTAATATTTCAAATAAATGAACGGCAGACTTAACACAATGATGATAGACCTTACCTCTTTACGAAAAGACACATATTCAAGTCCTGTAAAAAATATTTAAAAAATATTTAGAAAATAATAAATGACGGGCGAACAAAAACCCTTATTTAAAAAAAACTTTCAAATTATTAATTCAATAAAATTACTAAATTAATAAATACTTTACATCTTTATAATTAAAACTATAAATATCTCCTCACGTTGAAAATTGTATGAAACTAGGAAAGGAACTTGTGTGTTTCTTTTATGAAGATGCTCCAAGTCACTGAGCAGCCTCTTTCTTTCTCCCTCACAAAAAGAAGTGTGTTCGACGTGTAAACCAATTGATTGTCGACAACCCCGTTATACGCTTATAATTTGAAGATTCCAACGTGCTACGTAATTGATAGCAAAGCTTTACTAAATTAAATTAATTAGAGGAGGAGCTAAATCAAAAGTCATGAAGGAGAGAGGATAACAGGGACCTACAAACATTAAATAAGCGAAAATAGGAGGATTCGACAGCTAGTTTAACGTGAAAAACATCGCACAAGAGTGCATTTATTACTAAGTAGCAGCCCAAAATTTATAATTTTCTAAGAGAAAGTGAGCATACAATATGTCAAATATTACAATCCCAAAAACATTTTGGGCCCAAATGTGGGAGAAACCAACGGCCTATATTGACTAATAATAGCAACAATTTGAAGAAAATTAATTAGTAATAAAAAATATTATTATTTTTAACATCTTAAACCTATGATTTTGTTAGGTTAAGATATGTTCAATAAATTAACGAATTATGTAGCTCTAAATGTTAATGCTAATCTCCATATTACTAACATCAAGTCAGCATAATACTATGATTCGGCATGATGATGTGAATCCCGTTTATTTATTTTTATTAAAATTCAGTGATAAAACTAATTTAGTACACATTGATAATTGCAAGGATCAATGTGATAACTTAAACTTTAAAATCAAAATAACCAAAGAGTGATACTTTATAGACAATTAATATAGTTACTAACTTACTCTAATTCAAATATGAGCTAAGGCACACATAAATATCCTCCTCAGTTCTACAATCCTTCTTGCAACTACAAGACACACACACACACACCTAATTATTTACAATTCATAAAGGAAGCTCCATTTGACAAACAATTCAAGAGATAGAGTGTCTCCTATCTTTGGGTGGTTTTGCTCGAGCCTTGCTCGTTCCGACGCTATCGCTCCTCAAGAATAGGTTGATCTTCCCAAATGTTTTTGAAACCGAGTTAATAAAGGATTTCTTCGGCAGTGGCGGCTTCCCCACTGATCGTGCAGTGTTTGTTGAAGATGCCTCCGTGTCTCGATAAACAGTTGGTCCGGAAGATTCTTTCAGTTTCATTTTCATCTTGAAGAGTTCGAGCTTGAGCTCGTCATTCTCCCGTTGCAAGCGTGAGACTTCTTCGGACGATTGAGCTTGGTATCTGGTGCCACTGATGACTGGGGTCCCCTTGTAAGAAGTGGCAGGGGATTCCCCGCCCATGAAGCTGGCGGTGTACCTGGAATTGTCACGTAGGCGTTGCTGCTCATAATACAGCACCTAAAGTACAGAAACAAAAATATTGATTTGATATAAGATATATAAATATAGACATAATTGCTCACATATAGGCATTGCTTTTGGATGAGATAATTATGTGCTATTTATAAATAGAAAAACCTCAACTTTATTGTACATACAAGATTTATTATTTTGTGATAGAAGCAACATAATTTTCAGCCTTACCTGGACTACTGTCTGGGCTGGCAGCCTATCATTTTGGGCCGCGTGCGCACATGCTTCTCGAGATAGTTTCTGACAGTCCATTAGTCGACAAACTCGTTTTCGTTGTACATCACCCAGAGTGGGATGCGCCTGTTTTTAACAAAATTAAAAAAAAAAAGATTATGTTAGAGATTTTACCAGAACAACTACTGACTTCTATTGTTTGGCCTCCATATGGATGTTATATGTTATTAGTTGTACCAGTATTACTCACTGCTTGGCATGATTTGCTATCAGATAATGCAAACAAGATTCTGAGTTTTGTGTTTTGTAAGATTTTTCATTTTGTACAATTGCTAAGCTTTTTAAGCGTCAATTATGCCTTTGACATGATACTTAACAAATCAATTGACAATAAGTTCCATTTCTTAAAAAATGTACAACAAACTACTTTCAAGTATATATCAATGGCTCTGTACATGCCGTCCTCATTGAACTTGGCTTGTTCTGGTATCAACTCTGCCAAGCCGACAAACTTCTCTATGCTCAAATTTGGATCTGTCGCTATTTCTGCCAGGTAACTCTCCATCAGCCTCCCTACCTGTGCATAATGGTATCAACAATACCCATCAGTTTTTTAGTTTTTTTTTACCTTACCAGGCCAAAGTAAAATGAATTTCATTGTTCTGAAAAAAAGGAATTTCATAAAAGAAACTATCAGCTTCATATGTGGATTGGATTATTCCATATAGATATAATAGCTAGCTGATTGAGCACCGCACTAATAAATTTTGTGGTCTTTTTTATTTATGTAATTTCTGTTGTTTTGCATAACATAATCCAACAACATCCATGAATTATCAGATATATCCTATCCAAGTTATAGCGAACCCAAACTATGAAATGGCAGGTGAGTGTGTACCTGTGAAGCATCACTAGGTGGCAAAGAAATTAGATCATCATCGGTTGCATAATCTAACCTGCTCCCATCCCCCTCATGCTCAATGTAGTTTGTCAGAATCCTTTTCACAGTGTCAACATCAAAAACCGCATCGTCAGAGAAGGATGGGATCATGAGGTCATCGAGCACTGCCTGGCCGAGTTGCAATGCAATTCGCTTCTCAAGGTCAAGCCGGCACGCGATTGTTGTGTCGAGGTAAATGGAGGCTCGAAGAAGCATCGACAGGAAGCTTACTGAAATTGTGTTTCGCTCTCTTGGTAGAAGGCTTACGATTGTTTCAAGGATGATGCGTTTTTCATGCTCCTGTTTTGGGTCTATTTTCTTTTTGGCTCTTCCATATATGTCCTGTGTTGAAGGAAAAATAAAAAGAAGAAACAAATAAGGAGGTACTTTTTTTCAATAACTAATTTGGCCCCCAATTTGAAACTCTTAAGGTATACTATACACAAAGGATAGTAGCCTCGGCACTATTCTGCTAATTCTGTTCTCTGTTTAGTTATTTGGATTATTTGAATGACCCAAATAACCATTAAAGTAGCCATCTGGTTTTGAGTCAGGCATGTTACTGGTAAAAATCAGGTATTACAGTAATCATAGCAATAGATAAAATGTATCTATGAGGATACATATGTGAGATTTAAAACAGAATTTTCTCAATTAATTACCAAACTTCTCAGGGATTTCTGTGCATAAAGCATGACTAACGGGCCAAATGCATGCTCCTTAAATCCTCTTGCCTTCATTGCCACTAAAACCCTTTGGAAAATATCAATTTGTAAAACTGTTAGCTCGTCAGCCCACCAGTCCACAAGGGGTGTCGGGTTGAAACCTGAAGAATTGCTATTCATATCATTTAAAGATCGACTTGATTGTTGATCGTTACAAGTCATGTAAGCAATAGAATCAATGCAACGGCTTATTAACTTAATTCGCTCGGCCAATGGGAGTAGTGTTTCCGATTTGTGAAGCACAGTTATGGCACTTGTGATTTGTGTTAATGCCACTTCCTGCAAAATAGTTTATTTTTTTCACTTGTCAGAATTTTTTTATTGTAACTTCTGTTGAACTTCAAGTGAAGCACGCAAGATTCAGTGCTAGGCATGTTAAATAGAAAAAGATATTGAAAAGTTATGGTACTGTACGCCGTGTGTGCTGATCACAGTTAAAAGTAGTAGGCATGTCAAACACTGGTTCATAATCAATGATAAATGACAGTTACCCCTAAACTGTGTGCTAAATGTCAACAGTGACAATTAATCAAAATTATGGTACTGCATACCGTGTGCAAATAATGTCATCGGTGTGTTAAACAAAATAACAGTACTTTGTGCCTAGTCAAACACTGCAAATAACAAGCTATGATCAAGCACACGTACCAGTTTGTGCCAGTCAAGACCGATCCTGGTACATACAAAGCACAGACCATTATTGTACCACAATGGAAGTACATTATACCCTCTGGTACATAATTAGGATTCTTTTTGTGAATGTATTCCTTATTCAACGATACCTGTAGAAAGAATTCTGTTCTGATAATGAGGTTATCAGCAGCATATTCTTCTGTCATTTCAAGAAATTCAGCAACACATCTTAGCAACGCGACATTATCTATTGTGATCTCGAAATCTACACCATAACAGAATTTTGCTGCAAATTCAAAACCCTTGGTGCCGCCAGGAATATTTCTAATATCGATTGTTTTTATTTTTGAGTCGTTGGTGGATTTGGAGAGCAGTTTGTGTATGTATCCACATTTAGATAACAAAGGTAGCTGAAAGAAAGAACCACTAAAAAATTAAGTTGTCATTCCAAACGTTGAAGAAAAAATGAGATAAAGAGAAAAATAACCGAAATGAATGTACCTTATTTAGGTTCAAGGTGGCATCTCCAACTTGAATGGTTAGATCGCTTGCCATATCTTGAGAGAAGATCCTAGTAATATAAAAAAGCTGTAACTATTTTTTTGTGAAATTAAATTACTACTTATAAAGCATGCATCTAGTAAGCAGAGAGAAATAGAAGAAGATAAGTAGTCTATCGTATTAGTATTTACTATCAGAATTGGGTAGTAGTAGTTTATATCCAATTTATACAACTTATATGTAGAGAATAGGCTATTTTCAAAAATCCGAAAAAAAAGTTAGAAACTTTAGAAATAAAAAAGTTTGATATCCCACAAGATTTTGATTTGTAAAATTTATTGAATAAGTTAGATTTGATGTTTAAAGTTGATTCGATGAATTTTGAATTAAGCTCATTAATTTTTTTAATGAGTTTAAGTGCATGCTAATTTTACTCTTTATATGTATATTCATTTGATATTTTTGCAAATAATATTTGAATTAGAAAATTTAAGTTGTAGACGTGTTTTTCATTTCTTAAATAGCATGCATGCTACTTTGGGTTGATTTAAAAGATGCTTAATTTTCTATCATCCAATTTAAAATTTTTAACGGTGAAATTTTAATAGCTCCATGATAGTTGTCCAAACAAACTTTAAATTGACTAAAATTTCATACAGGCTTTATCTATAAAATTGAGCATGCATCCAAAATTTTAATTTCTTTAACTTAAATAATATTATTTTTACGATACTAAATGGACGTACCATAAAAATCGGATGTACGCTAAAATTAACCTTTAGAATTTGGTCATTTATTTTGAATCTCATCTCACATTAAACTTAATTAACAGAGATATAACTGATAATTCCCCATCCTAGTTAGTGGTTAACCAGCAAAAAAAAAAAAGAGACACTCTCAAAATAAATAAATAAAACAAACAAGAGGAACAAAAACAAAAACAAAAAAAATGGAGAAAACATACCATTCAGAAGTTCTCTTCAAAGATGAAGAAAGCAGTTGCTTCTTCTTTGATATTATAGCTGGCACACCAATACTATCTTCATCAGCTACAGCTCTAGACATTCCTCAAGAAAAATGAAAAAAATTATGATTCTAATTACTCAAGTCTCTTTTTTCTCCTTCTCTTATTCTTCTCCGTCTTTATCTTCACCACAACTTCTCATCCAAATCGTGGAAAGAGGAGAGTGATGATCACTGGATTGAGATTGAGATGCCATTTTGAAGCGAATGAAAGCGAAGGATGTGGCCATGGATTGAAGCCGTTCTGCCAAGTGGCATCAGCGAGAGATGTTCTTTGTATGTATCTGCTGCTCCTTTTTGTGCTGAGAAATCTCATTATATCTGCAAGTCGTTTTCCGGGAAGTGAGAAAGCCATGCATGTAACATTAAATTAAAATCATTGTTTAGCAGCGTACTGGCGCTATATAAACTGGGGTTAAAATCTGCTAATTAATGCATACAGCCGGACTCGTTATTTATAATCTCATCTCATCCGTGAGAGGAGGGATTTAATAATGCACAGATATATTTAAGAGGAGGGATTTAATTATTATGATTGTTGGTGTTCGTAGTATTTATTTTATTATTTATATTTTAATTAATATATGTAAATCGTTTAGATATATTTTAATTTATCTTAATAATATGTATATAAAAAATATTGAATTTTAATTTTGTTTCGATAGTCATTAAAAGAGTGGATTAAATCACAAAATTTGATGTGTTGATTTTTGTTAAAGCTTGATATATAATAAAATAAAGTTGAAATGATGTAATTTTTGTTGTATCTATATAGTATGATATATATAAAATATCTAATTAATTAGTTTTATAATTTAAAATTTAATACATAATTATTTAAATTTTAATTTTATAGTCATTGATGTGATACTAATAATCATGGACATTTGATCCCTCTTCTGAATTCCACGGTGTCATCTTTAAATTAATTAAAATTACATGATAATTAATTCAATATAACTTTAATTTTTTTGCAAGTATGGAGTCGAAATAAACAAGTTTGATATAAAATATGGGGTCAAATCATATATCTATCTATATATAAAACAAGATTTTGACTTGTTCCCAAGTGAATCCGCCTTTGCATCCTTCTAATAAAACCAACGGCTGGAATTCATAATCTCTCTCTCTCTCTCTCTCTCTCTCATAGTTGGTATCCCTACTTTTTTTAATATCCTACTATTTGTTTATATGTACAATTTTCAATTTAAATTGTAAAATTGAAAATGAACAAATTAGATTTACATAAAAAAAAGCCTCCAATTTCGGATCAGTCGATCATAAGACTTAAAGTTGGAATAGTAAAAATTTACCTTTCTTTTTAAACAAATCTATAAAGGTTCGTAGTTTCTATAGTTGAATGAATAATTTTTTTATAGTTATTTATTTGTATAAATATTAGGGATAGTTCGGACACGGTAATTTCTACAGTCATTTAAAAAAAATTCTTTACAATTGTTTGAACGTTTTTATATTCAGTTATTTAAATTGGATATTATAGTTTCTAAAATATTAGAGGACTTGTTTGGACACTATAATTTCTACAATTATTCAAATAGAATTTTTTTTACAATTGTTTAAATATATTTTTTAGGGAGGGGATACCTTAACAACCATTATTTTGATAATCTTGACAACTATTTTTTAAATAATCAAAATAAATCATTAAAAAAATCTTAAAAATAGAAAAAAATTAAAAACATATTTTGTAACTTATAGATTAATTTTGTTTCAAATTTCATGCAATTTACGAGTCATTGATGTTCCATCATTTGTATTAAATTTTAAACCGTTGAAAATGTTATGTAATTTTGATGAAACATCAAATAACTCTTAAATTATGTGAAATTTGAAACATAATCTATCTATAAGTTATAAAATATGTTTGTAAATTTTTTATTTATTTTTAAGAATTTTTAAGATTTATTTTGAAATTATTTGAAAAATAATTGTCAAGGTTGTCAAAATATTAGTTGTCAATGGATATCTTCTCTTTTTTTTTTATATAAGAGCTCCCGTTAATCCCGGCATTTATCCCTTTTCAAATGATTTTTGCGGGGATTAAAAACCTACGTCTTTTTGTATAAAAGCGAGTCTTATTACCACTATGTTAAAAATATGTATCATAAATATTAAATGTATTATGAAATTTAAATGTACAGTAAAAAAATTTATATAAAATAAAAATATATATAAATACATTGTAGCGAAACACGAATGCTTGCTAGTATAAGATAAACTTTTAGCTCTCTCCATTGATTAAATTTTATTTTATTACTTTTGGCGTAAATCTTTTTATTCTTACCAATCTCCCTTCAACTCTTAACTCGTACCATTTCAAATCTAACAAAAAGAAAAGAAAAGAGTTAACAACTTAACATGAATCCGTATTAATGACGGTATCAGTGCGGTATATGTATGTTAGCTCTCAACTTAAAAATACTACAGATGAAAACTTTCAGAAATTTTCAAGTCAATTAATCTATATATTTTTTTGTGCATTTTCTCAAATTTTCCTCTTAATAGAATTATCTCAACAATAATGAAAAAAGTTTGTAACAAAAATATAACTTTTTATGAATTTTTATTATTCCAACAATAATGAAATTTTCATTTTAAGCACAATATATATGCCATCTGACTAGAAAGATGCCAACTCATGGAGATATTTTTTTGTGCTTGATCTAGTCAGCATATTTTGGATTCAAAAAATCAAAACAAATCAGAAAAACCTCTGTAAAAGTTGTCCTATTATGGGCCACAAATAGCCACTATTTTTGACAAAAAGTTCATAAAAAATTGTAAAGAAATAATGTATTGGAAAATGTTACGGAAATATCTGATACCGTCATTATTTATATACATTAAATGAGTTATTATGCATGTTAATAATTTTATTATTATAATATTTCTATTATTTAATTTAAATATCATTAATATGCATAATAATTTATTTAAGTTGCATAATGACAATATTGTACAAAATAAATTTGCATAGTAAAACCATTAATATGCATTATAATTCATTTAAGTTGTATAATGATAATACCATATAAAATAAATTTGTATAATAAAGTCATTAATATACATAATAACTCATTTAATATGTATAATTAAACCCGTATCGATAACAGTATCAATAAGCATATCTGTATATCAGCTCGCTAATCATTTAAGAGGATAAATCATTGTTATCAAACAATGCAACTTTATTTAATAGTAGTAATTATTTTACTTTGCATTCCTTATATATTTAACCCACTATTTTTGACAAATCCTTTCTGGTGTCATCTTTAAATTTATATTACTACTTGTGTTTTGATTTCAAGCTATTTTGGTGATTTTATGTTCTTATTCCGCAATGCACAAATCTAGTTGAAATATATGTAGTTCGGTTAGTTTAATTCTCGTTAGAAGTTCCAAAAATACCATCATTGTCTTTTAACAGGAATTCCAATTTCATAATATATATTATTCACAATTTTCCTAGATATATCAGCCATTATTAGGAGTTTATTAATTGGAGAGTGATTTTGATCAGCGGAAAAAAAAATACTCAAATTTCATCAAATACAAAATTTATTTATTTCTTAACAATAATAAGAAAAATTCTAACGTACATTCAATTTTTATGGTATATCCAACTCTTATGGTATATTTTTTTGAGAAATATTGTTCAAAGCAAAAAAAATAATATTGTAGATGTATTTCTAATTATTTAGATAAAATATATATCAGTTTCAAGTTAATTTATAATTTAATTGGTAATTCATTATAAAATCATTAAATCTCTATCGTTAAAATTTAAAATTATTTGATGGGAAACGAAATCTTTTTCAAATTGACCTAATTTAATACATATTCTATCTAGATAATTATAAACACATCTATAATTTTATTTATTTTTTAATTTGAACAATATTTCTCACAAAAATATATCATAAGTGTTAAATATATCATAAAAATTGAACGTAAATTAAAATTACTCTAAAAAAATAAATGAACTTTATACATTTCAAGAATGAATGATATACAATATTTAAAGGCAAACAAAAATAAACCCTCCATAAAAAAAAGAAATAAATAAAGAACAATATTCAACAGCCCACATGATAGAATATTTTCTGACAACAATGAAAATAAGCAGATAATATCAATCAAACAAATAGGACACCGACAGCTCACAGCATCTCATCCCTAAAAGCACACAAAAGTAGCCTCCATTAACATCTCTCTCTCTCTCTCTCTCTTTCTCTCTCGCATCGCATGTACCCCCATCTGTGTCTCCAAACCTAGCTTACAATAGGAAGAAGAGAGAGAATCCTGTCGAACAGAGTTGCCGATCAGAGGGTTTCTCGACCTCGCGAGAGGCGCGATCCTGTCGGCGGTAGCTCGACATACGTCGGAGGCCATGTCCAAAGCTAGGGTTTACGCCGATATCAACGTGCACCGTCCCAGAGACTACTGGGATTACGAAGCTCTCACGGTTCAATGGGGGTGAGTTCGATTCTCTCGTTAGATTAATCGTTAATTAATCCTGGTTTTTGATTGATCACAATCGATAGTAATCATCAGCTGAGAGATGGATCTTAGCGTTGAAAACCTAGTTGATCTGGAGATTGGAATCGTTCAGGCGTCAGAGTGTAACCACGGATTTATATACGGTTTTATTGTAATCCCTTTGAATAAATCAATTTGTTGCAAACCTTGATGCATGTAGGGCTTAATTTTGCTCGTTAATTTTTTTATTTGTGGACAATTTTTAAAATATACCGATCCTCACTCTTGGAAGGAGAAACTTCACTATTATATATTTCTACAATCCTTTATAATTATTTTTCAGCTTTCTTTCATATTGTTCTTCTCAACTTAACTATAAAAGAAGCAAAATGATATTTGCTTTTTCTTTTGATCTATTTTGTTGTTCAAGATGGATCTGCAGAATTTTTTAATATAATATGTACATTAACTTTCTTTGAAACCAGGGATCAAGATGATTATGAAGTCGTGCGCAAAGTTGGAAGGGGCAAATACAGTGAAGTCTTTGAAGGGGTGAATGTGCACACTAATGAAAAATGTGTTATTAAGATCCTCAAACCCGTAAAGAAAAAGAAGGTACCATTATTTTTTAGTTCATTTTCCCTTACATTCTAGCCTGCGAAACCTGCATTCTTATCTGGTAAGGAGTACTGGTCTTGTCTGGTATTGGACTTCTTCCATTTCTTTATCTTTTGTTTTCTCTTTTTCCTCTTCGTCTTAAATGGGATTTTGATAAGACCTTACATTTCAAATATCAAAATTTACCAAATAGAAGCCAATCCTATAGAGTTTTTTATCACCCTATTGGCATACTGATGTGCAATTCATGGATCCATTACTGGCTACAAGTTGCCTGGGACTGAGGCAATGTGTTTATTATAAACTTTTTCTTCTTTTTTTTTTCTTGGAAAAAGGCTATGATAGCCCATTTCATTAACTGAAACAAAAGTATTCATCATAAACTTGTAATACAACATTTTTCTTCTTTCAATTCTTTTATCTTGATTTTTGCTTGCTCCTTTGCAGATGTGGGTAGGTTATAACATCCAACCAATTGTGCTTTATTGTTTTCACAGGGAATCATTTTTTGACAACCATTTTTCATTTTATTTGCAGATAAAGAGAGAGATTAAAATCCTTCAGAACCTTTGTGGTGGGCCAAATATTGTGAAACTCCTTGATATTGTCAGAGACCAGCATTCAAAAACACCGAGCTTGATTTTTGAATATGTTAACAGTACAGATTTTAAGATTCTTTACCCAACTCTGACTGATTATGACATCCGTTACTACATCTATGAACTTCTCAAGGTACTAGCCTTTTTATTGTATCAGATGTTTTACTGTGTTTGCAATTGTCTCCTGACATAGTTAAAGTATCTTTGAGAAGACCAATGCATTTACAAGCTTGAAATATTTGTGGTTGCCTTTTAGTTAACAATATCTGGACATTTCTTAGGAAAACTCTTAACGTGTGTGAACATCCTGTATGCAAGCACCAATGTCCATATTTATTTCAAAAAGCACAAACATGTGGAAGTTGCAAACTAAAATTCTGAATGTATCTTTTTTTCTTAAAAGAAATAAGAATTACTGTCTTATATTTTTTGGAAAAAATGATTAATAGGCGTTGGATTACTGCCACTCCCAAGGGATAATGCACCGTGATGTGAAGCCGCATAATGTGATGATAGATCATGAACTGAGGAAGCTTCGTCTCATTGACTGGGGACTTGCCGAGTTCTACCACCCTGGCAAAGAGTACAATGTTCGTGTCGCTTCAAGGCAAGTGTGTTATTGTTTTTACTAAATTGCTTTTTGAGTTTACTGTATTTGCAAATGAGGGACTTGGACATTAACACTTGCAGCTCAAGTTTACTGTTCTGCTCCAATATTATTATTTCAAAATTCACATTTCAAAGGGAAAGATGGATCATTGATATTGGTTTATGTTAGTAGTTCATACACACTGATATTATAGAATTGGATTTTGCTATGTTCTAGATTATGTTCAAATTAAGTATAATTGGGTCATTAATTTTGTGATGTCTTGACCTTGTACAAAATGAACTTTTAGGTTTTACAATTTGTGATGTGCATGGATTGCTTGTAATGTAGAATACGATCAAGGTTGGAGTTTGTTGTATGAATTGGGATTGTTAACCAACAACTTCTAAGGCTTCGAGTAATATTGGAGTAGGCTGGGTCACAAATTAGTAGCATTTGATTACTATTCTTTATAAACAGCATCAATAATCAATGAGGGAAATAATTGAAATACCTTTTTAATTACAAATAGGTACTTCAAGGGGCCCGAGCTGCTTGTTGACTTGCAGGATTATGACTATTCCTTGGACATGTGGAGCCTTGGTTGCATGTTTGCTGGAATGGTACTGCCTCCTTACCCCTTTCTCAAGTCTTCAAAGTTTGGAATCATGTATGGAATTGTGAAATGTCAGGGTATAATATATACTCTTGAAAAAAAAGGAAATACAACCATAACAACCTATACCCAACTAAACATGGAAATATCATACATGCGTTAAGAATATATCCATGCTATGTTTGGATTTTTCTTGTACTTCATTCCAAAGCCAACAGAAAGCCTCACAACCCAACACTTCAAAGAGGAACACTTATGCTGCTTTGCTTTGTTGTGGTACACTTTTTGTTTCCTTTCGTTTTGCTCATCTTCTTTTGGATATGAGCTACATCTGTCAAATGCCACCATGTGGTGTTACCTCCTGGAATTGGAAGTCCAGTTGTACATGGAATTCTTAACACTGATGCAATTTCATAGTAACGCCAATCACAAAACAAGGAGCAACATAAAACTACCCCTCAGGATGATAAGTTATAGCCTATATGTAAGTATTAGAGATATATTACTCTAACTAAACTGTGTAGAGGAGTGATAGGTGTTACTAATTATGATACGGTAGACTTTGGAAGGAATATGATATATTTCATATTCCACAGAGTTTATGCATAGCATTATTAACCTTTAAGGGCACACATGAAATTACTTGTTGAAATTATTTCTCAAAGATTCAAAGCACTTTGAAGAGATGGCTACATTTCTAACATGATGAACATTTATTATAGATATTTCGTAAAGAGCCCTTCTTCTACGGCCATGACAACCATGATCAGCTTGTAAAGATAGCAAAGGTATTGCTACTTGCCGGTATTATAAAATTTATCATTTTTATATGCTGGATTGGGTAGAATGTGTTGTTTGCTAGTAATATTCTATCATTTGTTTTAATAACAGGTTCTTGGCACGGATGACCTCAATGCTTATTTAAACAAGTATAGGATTGAGCTTGATCCCCAGCTTGAAGCCCTTGTTGGAAGGTAATGCTGATTAGCACCGTTTTAGGGAGTATATTACATAGCATTCCATTATTTCTTTCAATGTTATTTTGCTGATGGAAAAAACAGAAGCACATTTTGTTGGAAAAGGTATTTTTGTTTCTCTTCACCATTCACATGGGAGAGTGAATGCGGGAAAAAAGGTCTGCTGAAATTTTTTCCTGTTCAAACTCCTTATTTTGTTTATTGTTGTTCAAGAACCTTTACCGAATTCATTTGGGAAAGTTTCATAAGGACAGGTCTATTAGTTGTAGGAGAAATAAACTAAAAGACAATAAAATTTCAGTTTTGAAGGACAGTTGTCAATTACAACCAAACTCGGACTTATTTTCCCCTAACATTCCAGATCATAAGAGTTGATTGTTTTCTAAAAGGAAAAAGAAACTTCTTGTATTTCTTCTGGTTCCTATGCAGGCACAGCAGAAAGCCTTGGTCTAGGTTCATCAATGCTGATAATCAGCATCTTATTTCTCCAGAGGTACTCTTTTACACTTTTTTGTTTATAACAAAAAATAAGACTGGTGGTTCTTTTATCTTGAATTCATAATTTCATACTGGATGTCCTTTTTTAATGTACTGATGGAATGCATGTTATTTGAGTCCAGGCAATAGATTTTCTTGATAAGCTTCTTCGCTATGATCACCAGGACAGGCTGACAGCAAAGGAAGCTATGGTATCTTTTTCTATTTTGATTATTTCTTTGATAAATTTTTGAATAAGTTTATATACATCTCTACAAAACTTATAATGCTCCTCTGGGATGGGGAAACTTCTCCATTGCTTAAAGTAACTGCTGCTGTTGCTTTTGCATGTGTCCTAATCTTACTTGAAAGCTCAAGTATTACAAATCTGTTAAAAAATATGTTAGATTTATATTTCAGATAAGAATGATCTTTTAGTTGTGAGATGAGTGTAAATTGAAGGGTTGAAACTAATGTTAATGCTTTAAACGTATATGTTAGATTTTCTTTTGTTTTTATCTGGGGCTGCAATTCAGTTATGTTTTGCAGGCATCTAACTTATATTTTTAACATTAATAATTTCTTTGGTTTCAATATTCAGGCACATCCATACTTCCATCAAGTCAGGGCAGCTGAAAACAGCAGAATGCGGGCACAATAGAGTAGTGCTCAAATAAATGGCATTAATATAGTCGTTATTGTTGTATTTGTGTTTATTCAAGGTGAACAGAATGGTGCAAGTTGTCTAAATTCTAGCAGTTTGTATGAATTGTGTGGTTACTCTTGACTAACATGCCATGGCTTAAAAATACTCATACTTTGTGCCGTGCTTTGATCGCAGTACTGTTTATTCTAGCATTTTTATGTATTGCTATTGTAGTGAGAATGTAACAACTTTTAACCTAGGTACATTCTGTGTTCACAAGTTTTTCCTTGAATATGCTTCCAATTTAACACAGGTCTATCAATGGACATGGGTTCAACTGATTTCGCTTCGGCAGCATTGCTGGCCATTAACACTATTTACATATGTAATATGTAACACTTGTGTACCTATAGTCTAACTATATTATAGTTGATATAGGATCAATTGTTAGTGGATCGATAGCTTATTGAATAACATGGGCACCAACATAACAGAGACAGCAATTAGTATATTGGATATTTTACATTATTCTAAAGCATACTTCCATCTACAAGCATCTTTACCTCATACTCGTATACATCTGTAGTCTCCAGCAATATTTAGTTTAGTATGGCTGCTACTTGCTAGACAACAACCTCAAACAAACTTCAGTTTGTCACACAAACAAACATCTCATGTTTTCCTATATTATGATATTAGTCCTGTAAACATATAACTCAAATAACATAACTTGGGAATCTTAATTTCTATAAGCTTTTGCAAATCTTCTCAGCAAGAATTAAGCAGCAAATACTAGGCCTGACTTAGCATCCGAAGTCGTATGATGCTAACCCTAGAAGTTCAGGTCCATTCAGCCTCTTGTTGTTTTCAAAGCTGAAAAAAAGGAATATAACTTAGAAATAACAAAGATAATATGTTAAAGCGCTGGTAATACAAATTGTTACAACTGCAAACCTCTGAGGTGGGAAAGTAGCAAAAGGACCATCGACTGGAATTGTTCCACAGAAATCATTGTTCGAAAAATCACTGCATAAAAAAATCCGAACATTCAGATGCAAGTAGTAGAAATATGATAAATAAACGAGTGATATTTTAGTCATAGCAAGCAACGAGGGGCCCATCAGAAATGAGAAAGACCAATATTGAGGAATTGTGGTGAAACAACTCCCTTTGCGAAAGAATGCGGTTAATTCTCCAATTGCCATCTGGCCCCATCACCAGATGACAAAGATCAGATAGCATGAAAGGCATGATGGTCTATTTAGAGACAATGTAATAACCTACAGAATTGGTTCATTTCTAAACCTGAATAAGGACTACTGCCAATGAAATAGTTTCAGGTAGACAAATTAACATCCTAGTCTATCTTTCACATAAATAAAGTTAGATTCCGTCAAAAGATGCTGATGGCAGCCGAAAATACATCATTTGGGAAATGCAAACCAACATTGAATTTAAGTATCTTTGTACAAAGTACTTACAGCACTTTAAGGTTAGAGAGTGTCGCTAGCTCCCTCGGAATCATTCCTGTGAGCTTATTGTTATTCAAGCGCCTGTAAGACCCCAAAAAAGGAAAATCAAAATTAGCAAGCAAGTATACTCAGTGAAACGCTAGTACCTCCTTTGTGCGGTTAATGATGAAATACAATTTTCAAAGGAACTTACATGAACCGAAGGGATTTCAACTTAGAAAGGGACTTTGGTATTTCTCCTTCAAGCTGATTTTCATACAAATCCATGCTTATCAAGCTATTCAAATTTCCCAGCTCTTCTGGGATTTTTCCCACGAAATTGTTTCTATACAGCTCCCTACAAAATAGTTTCCAGCAAATAAGAGAATGTCTCAACAAATTTTTCTTAATTTGATGATTGTATCTAGGAACAATCTATGTAATTCAAAATTGATTACAAGTATTGAAGACTCGTAAGTCGGCCAAGCTCAGGACCCAATGTACCAGTAATATTCGAATTGCCTAGGTCCCTGCATGTGAACAAGATATTCAAAACAATAACAATAATAGCAAAAGGAATAAATAAATCAACAAATACAAATAAAAAAAATAAAAAAATTTCAATATGAACCTTAATACAATTAAATCAGTATGATATTTGGTAAGTACATGTTTGCAGCAATTGAATAGTACTAAAAGGTTTCGATTGAAAAAGAAACTTTGAAATTTTAGCCAGCTGTATTCATAAAGTTTTGGTCAAGTTTTCTATTTCCTTTCAGAGTTTCTTTTTATAAAGACCGGTATTTCACCTTCTTCCGACCATCCTTTTTACTCTGATTGCAAAATTTAGACTAAGTCTAAATAATTCTTTACTGGAGCCAAATATCATACATAAGACATAATTGGGTCTCATTTGGAGTTCAATTAGCAAAACTTACAGGCGTATAACACGGTTTTGAGAGTCGCATGTGACATGGAACCAGGTGCAAGGATTTACAAGGCTCTGATCCCAGCTCTGTAATACATTATTCGGATCTGACAACCTTGACTTGAAGGCACACAATGCCTCCCCTGTCAAAACGCATATATCATGTCAACCAAAGGCTCAATGAAAAATGAAAGCACAATTTGTCCCAAATTAGTATTAATTGCAAATCCAAGAGTAATACAGGTAAAATTCCATATTCATTTTTGCCTTTTTAATGTAAAAAAGATTAGTCCCAATTTCTTAATCAAGAATTAAGTTTGACTGCATCTCAGAAAAAGGGAATTAATTATGATAAAAGGAGCTTGCTTTAATGGTGCTATCCTATACCAGCTCCGCATAGTGCCGAACTGTTGACCGGGGCGAACACATAAAAACAAATTAAAGTAGCTTTTTTGGTGGATTAGTCTTTGGAGTTGGTTGTTTTGGAAAAAAAGAAAAGAAAGTGGCTTTATTTAGTGCGCCATCTTAGAACGAATAATAATTAGGAATGAGATCAATTCCAAAATCTCATCTTATCACGAAAATTGCTTGTGAATTAGTTCCTAAAATCAAAACATCTGTCTAAACAAGTAAACGCTGTATGAATTAAATTTTCTTGTCAAAAATCGCCTTTCCTTAATCTTTTCTTTTTGTCTGAAAACAAATACATGTTTTCTGTCCATAAACTGCAGATTTCACTAAAAATTTAAATTAAATCTATCTCTGAATCCAT
This sequence comes from x Bolboschoenoplectus mariqueter, assembly GCA_037678475.1. Lineage (NCBI taxonomy): Eukaryota > Viridiplantae > Streptophyta > Magnoliopsida > Poales > Cyperaceae > x Bolboschoenoplectus > x Bolboschoenoplectus mariqueter. Next base: position 2,639,872 of record CM075281.1, read on the forward strand.
AGATTGATGATACCTTCTAAGTTGGAGGAGAGAGCTGGGGACACAGCGAGGAAAAGGAAGCACGAGGCCAAGGGAAGTAAAAGAGAGAAGCGCGCCATGTTTGTCCGTCTCTGTGTGTGCGTGTGTGTATAGGCGAGAGAAAGAGAGAGAGGTGTTTTGGAATTGGGGAAGAAGGAAAGATGAGAGCTTTGCCTTTTCAAATGGGAAAACTTAGAAGATTTTTGGAATCACGCGCTAGGAATAGGAAGACTACCTTTTTACGAGTCTTTATGGATCTCTGTTATTCTTACAAAAATTGCATAGTAACGCGATTATAATTGTAGAGGAGTTGTTATAATTTTTTTTAAATAAGAGTTTTCGTTAATCTCGATATATTTATTTATTTTTAAATTTCTTTGCTGAATTTAAATCTATATTTTTTTATAAAAAACTGAAATTTATCATCACTGTGTTAGACATGTGATTCAAAAATTAATACTGTAGTTGCAAATTTTTAAGAGGTGGATTTTATAGATTTTCCAAATTAATATATTTACTAAGTTGAAATTAATAATATTTCATTAGATCAAAATTTAAAATTCAAAAATTGTATACTTGTAAAAAAGAAAAAGTATATTAAGTTAAAAAATAAAACTCAACATAAAAAGGTTGACGAAAATTCAAAAGTTAATAATAAATTGGCAAATTTATAATAAAAGTTTTAGACATTACAAAATAAGTATGTATGATGCTAGCAATGTACAAAACTATTGTCATTCTTAATGATGTTATATTTTTGCTGAAAAAAAACTTATACAAATAATCCATAAAGTATGATGCAATTATTATTATGATTATTAAAGTTTTAAAACTTTCGACGTGTAAAAAAAATGATCCTACCTTAATTTGTTAATAAAAATTAAATAATTTATTATTTTTCTAATGCAATGATAAATAAAAATACTATTTACATATGTCTCACAAAAAGATCACTTGAATAGTAATTTGGATCTTGATCAAATTTCTTGATTAGAGTAGTGGCAGGACAAAATTGTGTACAAAGTTAAAAATCTAATGATTAAATTACACTTTTAAAACTTTTAGAATCCAAATAATAAAGAAATAATAGTTTAAGAATTATTTATTTAATTTATTATAAAAAGATATGAAACAAAAATTTCCAACATATTTAAATATTAACAAATATATATAATTTATTAATGAAAAAAATTACACAAATGGTCCATAAAAGATCACTTATTTATTACTTTGAACATTAAAATTTCAAAAGTATTATTTTAGTTCTTAAAGTATCAATAATTTATCATTTGATTCTTAAAGTTTAAAAAATATCATTTTGATTCTTGAAATTTTTATTTTGTAATAAATTGATCCTATATTTAACATTCATTGAAAAAAAAAGTGATATTTTCATCTAGCGTCATCTTTGCACTATTTTAAATTGATCCTATATATTTTTATTTTGTAATAAATTTATTATATATTTAACATTCAAAAAATTATTGTTTTAATTCATATTTGCATTATTGTTTTAATTAAAAAAATTATTGTTTTAATTCAAAGAATTGTAGAGTAAGGGACAAACAGATGATATTGACTCAGTCAAAAAAAGACTTCTCCACTCCACTCCGTACTTTAGTTCAAAGTCAACAGTCAAATTCTTGGAAAAAAAAATGGAGAGAGCACACTGGATGCTCCCGGAGCAGCATTTATTTCTTAAGCCACCAAATCGGAATTCGGAAATATTCGCGCAAGTCGTCGGTCCACAACGGCGCCATAAAAATAAAGAAAAATGGGCAAAATTTACATCTTCCCACTGACAATAGAATCTCTTTATAAAATTATTCGTGTGGAATTATATAATGTTGTTATCCATATTAATTTTATTATTTGTCTTTATAAAATCTCTTTCTTTGTTTTTTTTTTCCTCTTCTTCTCTTCTCCTCCTCCAGAAAAAATAACAAGTTGATAGTTACAAGGAAGAAAATATATGACAAGCTGTGAATTTTTAAACAAAAATCACTTATTTTTTTTTATTTCTTTTATGTAGACTCACATGTCTAAAAAAAATTCTACTCCAATATTTAAAACAAATCATACATCGTCATAATAATTGGACTCCATGTCCTCTTTTAGGTCATGTTCGGATAGGAACAAATGACATTTTTTATTTGATGGGGTATTATTTCAAAATATGTTTTTTTGAAAGCGGAGAAATTTTAACGTTTAGGTCCCGTACTTTAATAATCGTGCAAATTGTTAGATTTGATAATCTAAAAATTATTGCGCCATCTCTTGCTTCCTTCAATTAAAGTCATATACTATTTCTTATTGCAATCAACATTAGCAAAAAAATCAAATAAAAATTCATTTTGCAAGAAATATGTTAACAAGGTTACTTGAAAATGCTTAGTTTTTCTAGTAGATCCCAATGTTTGTATAAAGATGGCTACAAAAAGTTCTAATTTGATGCCCTTGTTGATATTGGTTTGTAATTAAAAAGATTTACCAGTAATGAAGTCCGTATATTTATACCAGTACTGATAAATTTTATTTTGTTTGTATTTAAATTTGGCATGAATATGATTTTTGTTTGGCTTAACTGATGATGTAAAATTTGTGTACCTACATTTAACAGTTGATTATAAATTAACTACTTGCAACACTGTAAAAATATTAAATGTTAAATATATTAAAGTAATTTATGACAATAATAATATTATATTGTAATAATTTAAGTATTATTATCTAACAAAAACTTTTTTTTATGAATTAACATATATTTAAATAACTGATATATAATATTTTCATGATATGATCGAATAATTTTCTCTATATATCTTTATAATCATTTCATGAATGTAAATTCTCACAATTTGTAAGATCTCATCCCAACAAAGTCACATCTATAAAATAATCTTGCAACAAAAGCTAGTTGCAAAGACATACATAGGATAATTATTGCTATCAAGTCCCATTTAATTCACAAAATTCCTAACTCTCTAAACCCCAAATTTTAAATTAATAGATTGCCATCAGAAGGAAAGGTACAGAAAATATGTATCAATTTCATTGCTTCCAGTTTGGAAATTGCTCAAAGCCCTTGCGCAATTATCCCAACATCATCTGGCAAACTCAATTTCAAAACCAAAATCTGAAAGTTAATTTTGTTTTCAGAATATTTATTAGTAAATAAAATTTTCTTTTCGTAGTAAAAGAGCCATCAGAACGGAAGAGGATCAAATAAAATTCATCTCATAGCAGCTTAATAATAACTGCTCAAAACCCTTGCGCAATATCCCCACATCATTTGGCCAAAATACAAAAGAAAATCCAGAAATAGAAACCCTCGCAAGAAAATTATCACGCGAATAAACAACAATCCGAGAAGGAATTAAGCAAGATAACCTGCGATGGAGCACAGTTCTGGCTCAAATTAGCTCCGACGGAGGAAATCGTTTTGTTTCGGAAAGGATTGAAATAGGTAAAACCTAAAAAGTAGAACTAGGAGACGAGAGATTGCGCTTGTTCTCGCTAATGGCGAAATGAAGCAATGCGAATATGCGATCGATGAGATTTCGGCGGATTTGTGATATGAGAAGAGGAGAAAATGAAACCCTAGCGAAATAAAATGTGTTTTTGTTTTGGATTGGGCCGTCAAATCGGATCGGAATCCGACCCGCAATCTTTTTAATTAATTTATTTAAAAGTAAAAAACTGTAGACATAACCCTCAACTCTGTGTAGTTGTAAATTTTGTAAAAAATACTTAAAAATAAATAAATGATGAGGTTAACTGAAACTTTTAATTATATAAAAAAATAAAAGAAAATAAAATATTTTAACGTGTATAATAAAGTTCGTATCGATGACAAGAGTAATAATGATATTTTCATAACATTTTCGTAACATTAACTGTATAATTCTTTAATCTTTATCCATTGCCACATACCACATATTAACTGAGAACCAATTATGGTCACTAAACAAACTAATAATCAATAGGAAAATGTTTGGGAGATACCATCGTTGATATTATAATCGATATTAACTTTATTATTCATGTAAAATGAGTTATTATTTATATTAACGATTTTATTATACAACTTATTTTTAACAGTATTTTTATTATTCAACTCAAATACCATTAATATGAATAATAACTCATTTAAGTTAAATAATAAAAATACTGTATAAATAAGTTGAATAATAAAGTCGTTAATATGAATAATAAAATCGGTATCCATTATGATATCTGTATATCAACTCCCTAATCAATATTATCCAAAGATGAATACATTTAATTATCAGAGTTCAGAAAAAGAATACATATATGATTTGATTTATTAGAGGAAGCTAAAGAAACTCTTGCCATGCATTCAAAACCCTTAATTAGTCATACTTCTTTCTTGAAACAACTTAAAAATACTACTTATCCAAAAAAAAAAACCGCACACAGCTCCTAATTTATTGTTTCATCCATATCTTAGTTAAAGACTGTAGAAGCTATATATTACTAATTAAATATGACTTTTATATTTAGAAAAAGTTCTCTGAACTACCAACTGGCTCAGATGCCACCTCAGCTGCTCTTACTTCAACTTGTTCATATGCTACTCCACCATAACTGCCACCTTTAGGAGCATAACCGCCACTGGACCCGGTACTGTCACTTCCAGCTGTACCGCTGCTCGATCCAGCCACACTACTTTCACCACCTTTGGTGTAACCGCTGCCACTGGTACTGCCTCCATAGCCACCTTCTACATTGCCACTGCCGTTGTTGGTGTTACCAGTGCTACTGCCGGTGCTTGTACCACCTCCAACTCCATATCCAGACCCAGTACCAGTACTGGTACCATAGTGGTTCCCATAACCACCACCGATTCCTGGACCTCCACCAAAGCTGTACCCACCCCGGTTGCCGTATCTAGGCCCAAAACCACCCCCATGATACAACCAGTTTGGACGTGCGACAGCATCTACGGAATCCGGATGGATTGCCTTTTCATGGTTCTCATTTTCTAAAATTCTAACCAACCTTGCTTCAGCTATTAAAGAGCTGAGAGCCCAGAAACACAATATGAGAAAGGAGAAGGAAGCAATTTTATGTGGTGCCATTTCTAACAATCTTTGAGTCTTTTTTTAGATTGAAAGGTAAGTGTAAATTAACTAGATTAATTGCAAATGAAGTTCATGAGGAGCTCCTATTTATGGGGCAAATTTTAGAGAGAATAGGTTACTGATAGAAGCTCATGTGGTTTGTATGATCTTCCTTTTTTTTTTTTTTACATTGCTATAAGTTTGCATGAACTAATTACATGAAGCAGATGTATTAGTTGTAACACTCCAAAAGAATGATAATGCTACACAAATCTAAGGGCATAATGTAGTGCCACAGATAATCCAAATTTATTTAGACTATTTAATAAAAAGAATTAGGCATGAAGGTTATAATTTATAAATAGTTGAGCAGTTACAATGTAATTGGAATGATGTGTGGTTGGATATGAAAATTAGCTTCACCTTTTAAATTTCTTGATCAACTATACAGTTTTTAATAGGAAGATTTGGGGAGGCTTAATTAATTTACAAGATAATTAATAATAGAGTAAATTACACAAATATCCCTAAAATATTACTCCTTTATCATTTGGATCTTTAAAGTTTTAAAATTATTAATTTGATCCTTAAAGTTTCAAAAGTATTATTTTAATCTTTCAAGTTTTTAATTTATATCAAATTAGTCTTACATTTAATATCCATTGAAAAAATGATAATTATACCTATCATATTATCTTTTTTTGCATTAAAACTAATTTAGACATAACTATTAAACAATACAAATAATATGAAAAGAAATATAATTATTCACGATATCAAATATCAATTGAATTAATACTAAGATTCATATTTGTGGTATCATAAATTAATTAAAATAAAATTTACATATTTTTTTCATAAATATAAAAAATATATCATGATGATATGCATGCGAACATGAATCTTCATTTAACTTTTTTGATTAATAAAAATGGTAGAACTAAATTATTATAAATAAAAAATTGTGAGGACCAAAAGTAATAAATTAGTTATAGTTTAAAGACTAAATTAATATCTTTAGGACTTTATGGACCAAAATGGTAATAAAATGATACTTTAATAATCAAATTGATACTTTTAAAACTTTTAAGATAAAAATGATAAAGATGTGATATTTTAGAAACTATTTGTGTAATTTACTCTTAATAATATATCCAGCAAAAAAAAAATTAAAAAATTGTATGTAATTAGTACAGAATTAAGTTTTGTAACAGAGGAAAGTTAAGCGTTCATTGTTCAGAGACGATTTAGGTCACACAATGGTATCGTTCGGCATCCCCTTTCTTTAGCCTCTTTTAGTCTTCTTAAACCTCTTTTAGCTTTCTTAGTTACTTAATTCTTCCGAACACATATTCCTTAGCGCGGATTAAGAATCTCTCCTTTAGCCTCCTTTTGTCTGAACTTTAATCTCCTGCCTGTTCCTTAAGGAAGCCCCCCGAATTAAGCTTCCTTAGCTTCACGCGCAGATTAAAACTATCGAACATGAATTCTTTAGTGTGGATTAAAATTTAATCCTTAATGTATTGCCGAACGGCCCCAATAATTTTAAACTAAAAAAGGTTCCTGACATGTGACATCAGAATTTTTAATTAGGTCTCTGACTTTTTGTTGGAACAAATATAAGTTCCAAAATAATTGAGAATTATTGGTAGTTCATGAACTTTTCGCAATCCTACAATAAGTGCTTTGTTTTTACACCATTCCAAATATTTTGGGTGTTATTTCAGCAATCCTACAATACTCACTGCTTCTATGAATCTATCTTCTCAGGTACCAGGCTTTCTAGCCCTCCTCATGTACCATCCGCATCTAATTTTAGTAAGTTGGTATCAGCACCATCACACGTGGTGTACCAGAACCCCCCTCTGCCAATCTATGTCTTATAACACTCTTCAGCACATATTATTGTTAGTTAGTTTAAATGTTTCTGTAATACATCCATAACAGATACAAGGACAACAAGAAAAAATATTGTTAGTTAGTTCAGCATTGCAAAATTTCAATCGAAAATATGCTTTAGGAAATATATTAACATCATTTATTAATCATCATGACTGTACACTGCACCTACATCAATGTCAACTTTTTTATTTTCTACTGTACACATGTAACTTACCCCAGAAAAAAAAGAATCATTTCTGTCAATAAAGCAGAAGGATTTGTCTGGTCTGATAATAGTTGCACACAATAAGTACCTATTGATACAAAATCAAAGAAATCATGTGAAGCTGATACCAGTGTTGTAAATATGAACGCGTTGCAGGAATATATGCCAGAATCTCTTAAAAAAAATTATTGTAAATATCTCAGATGAATATATATATAAATTGCCATAGCATCAAAGTCAGCTAATGCGGATTTTTTGCACAGATCAAGTTTGGAAATTCAACCTTCTTTTTATTGAAATTCAGTGATTTTAATGACTTTAGTTTAAACCATCTTAAATGTTTAATTAACAAAATATGGGTACAAAGGAGTTCCTTTTGTCAACTGCTTTGTTTTTACACCATTGAGAATGGATAGGGAATATGGAAAAATCGCTCTAATTATGCACAGAATTGGATTCTCCTTCTGAAATTAACTAAAGTCAAAAGGGCTCAGATCTCTATTCGTGCCGTGGATAACTGGTGTTCCGGCTGGAGGCATCTCTACTGTCCGATTTGAACAGTGATAATTTAGATGAAAACTATAAGTAGATGGTGCTTCTGACAAGAGAGAGAGAGAGAGAACCTTGTTAGCACTTAACACCTACTTGAGAGAGTTCAAGTGCTGGTACTGGTTCTCATACTAGGAATCAGACCGAGTAGTACGCTTACTTGAATGCGGAGACCCGTTCTTCAGAACTCGGCTCTGTTGCTTCAGTAAAATTACTTTCTTTTTTATTTTCCCTTTATTTAACATTTTAGGAGTATCTTTTAATTTTTTTTCCATAAAAGTTGCCAATAAGCCACTGATTTTCATTATGTAATAGAAACCAAGTACAAGAACATTAACATAGAAACACTACAACCTACATGTCGGTACCAGTTTACCAACAGATGAATAATTTCTTAATTTTTTTTAAAAAAAATTAAAAGGTTATTCAATGATATCAAATTTGGAGAAAACCCACAAATTTTACTATTTTTTTTCTTATTTTTGAAAGATGGGGTTAAGGGTCCTTTAATTTTTATTGATACAAGACCTTTTAATTTCCTTCTTTCTTTTGCTTATTTGTCATGCAAAGAATTATATAAACGCTTAGTTATAACTAGCTCAATGTTTAATTAAACAGTGAAGTTAAAGTACGGACTCAGAATCTGAGCAAGATCTGTGAAGAGACAAATGTAAGCTTCCCCCATGGTCAGACAAAGGGCGTCTCTCATTCCGTGTTGTGGGTCCCGCATCCGAGAACCGGCATTTACTACCCTGAGGGGCATGAATGGGTGATGGAAGACGTGCCGAACGGAGCCTCTTCTTTCTCTGTGAATTACTGGCTTAGGAGCTCAGAGGAGGATCATGTGTGAGCATGCGAGCTGCGTGCTCCGAGTTGTGCAAAAGATGATGATGATGATGCCTTTGATCATCCATTCTTAGATTTCCAAAAACATATATATGTCTCATTAGTTTCTACATTATATATCCTAGAAACAATTAAGTGGCCTAGTTAATTAAGGTTTTGAGGGTAATTAATTAATTAATAAAGGTGATAGCATTGCTATATATTGTGTGGCTTGATGTTTGCAATTGCTTTGAATTAATTAATTACTATGTAATAATAGCATTGCTTGGATTAGTGTTATCTAATATGTTTGCTACAATAGTGACAAAATTTTCTCATTAAGTTTTTGGAGGTAATGACAAGACTGATTAGTGGGACCAATCAACTATACTTTATAATTTCTATAGGAACTATAAAATAAATAAATGTATTTAATATTGCATTCTTCTTTATGTAGCAAATTATAAAATATACTTGATTAAACAAATTGGGTTTTGTTTAAGTTGGGTCTAATCAAGGTCTCTGACATGACGAAGCTTTTTCTTTTGAAAACCTCTATCAGTATCTTAATTAGTTTGTGTAGAAAATTACATATTTGTTCATTAAAACAAAACAAAATTACATATTTGAAACTTTGTTGGATGATTTCATGCATTACAGTTTATATCTTGATCCCATTTTTTTCATCTAAAAAAAAATACAATTCATTTTTATACATCTTTAAAATTAGCAATTTTAAAGATTATTAATCAAGTAAGTTCACAAAATTAACGATTGTTTTATATTTCTGCAATTAAAATTATAATTGTTATGTCATATTTGCAATTGCTTTGCAATTTGAGATGGATATGCTTCCATTTTTTTTTTTTTTGCTGATATAAGTCCGTAGGCACGAGATGCTCATGTTTATTTGGTTGAAAGAGGTTTTTTTATTTTTCAGACATGAAAGCTATGTTCACCTTATTATGCACTGAGAAAAAAATATATTTATTTTAATTTAGAGTAAATTATACAAATAGTCTCTAAAGTATCACCTGTTTACTAATTTAATCATTAAATTTTCAAATATCAATTTGATTCTTAAAGTATTATTTAGTTATCATTTTAGTCCTTAAAGTTTCAAATATATCATTTTAGTCTCAGAAGTTTTAAATTTATATCAAATTAGTCTTACATCTAAAATTCATTGAAAAAAATTACATTTGCATCTATCATTACATTAGTTTTTAACGTTAAAACTAGTGCAAATGCAAATGTAGTAATAAAATAATATAAGTAATGTGAAAATAAATATAATCATTATTCATGGCATCAAATATTAATTAAATGATAATAACATTAATGTTTGTGGTATTATAAATTAATTAAAAAATATTTACATATATTTTTTTTGAACAATATCACAAGATATATTATTATGATACAGATAGGAATGTGGATATTCAATTATTTTTTTAATGGATGATAATGATAGGATTAGTTTGTTACACATAAAAAAAATTTAGAGACCAAAATGATAATAAAGTGAAACTTTAGGGGTTGCATTAATATTTTTGAGATTTTAAGGACGAAAATGATATTATTAAGAATTAGATTGATATTTTTGAAACTCTAAGGACCAACATAATAATTAAGTGATAATTTAAAAATAATTTGTACTATTTATTCTTTAATTTAATTAGGTCAGATTCAGACCATTTGACTTTGCAACTATATTTTTGAATTAACAAAATCTAGGTCTCATCATGGTGTTGAAAATAGTAATATATACCTTCCATTTAATATATATATGCTTGACTTCTTGTACCATGCATGATCATCATGGAAAATTAACTTGACATGGCATCTACATGGTGGCATTATCCTTTTGGAAGCAACATGCTTATATGCACATGTAAGCAAAGACAAAAAAAAATTAAAAAAAAAATTAGTATAAGTTATAACTTAGAAGCAAGAGAAAGGGAATGTTTTTGCTTTGCATTTGTATTTGGTTTGTCTTTCAAACAAAACATACCTTTTCTTGCAAATCTCCTTCTTATTTTTTTTTAATTAAAAGTGTAATCAAGGTCAGTTTCTTCAAGTTTTCTAATGATAAGTTATCTGTTTCAATTTTTCAGCAGGAAGAAACTAAGAGGAACATTCAAATATTTTTTTAATTTTTCATGTTTCTGGCATATCTTAGTTTTCTTTTACTTAACATAAAAAAAAATCTAAATTTCTAATAATAAATAGTATTATGATACATGATCTACATGATCATAAAAAGATTACATTATTTCAGTTTTGATTTAATTATTAATTAAAATATAAAAATCACATACTCGTGATGTCTAAAGTTTATGTTTTGATAGATAAAATAACCTAAATTATATCTAATGATTTTATTTTTACATCTAAAATAAAAATAAAGCAAAAGACAAAGAGACATTCCAAACCTCCCAAAACATCAAAAGGGAAAAAAAAAGAGAAAAAACACTAAAATACTATTGCAAAAGAAACCTTAATCTTCAATGCCACCTAATATATAGATAAATAAATTATAAGAGGGTTATTTTTAGATTTTTTTTTTATATTAATTTTGATACAATCGAACAGATATAATATTATGCAATACGGTACAACACAATAGATGATATAAATTGTTACAAAAGAAAGAAAATAAAAGATGATATTATTCTTCTTTAAAAAATATTTAGATAAAATATCAAATGTGTCAATATTGCCAAGTGGGGCCCAGTGCCAGGTGGGATAGGTTACAAGTACATATATCTTTATATTATCAATTAATTTTAAAATCAACGCGTGCTTAATTAATTTATATCCACCATCCTTTAAAAAAAATTCTTTATTCTTATCAAAGCTTGCGTATTAATTATTAAAAAGTCGATTATATCATATCATCCATATCGGAAAGTAATTAAGTATGAGATTGCTATCACGTATCTACCAAATTAAAAAGAAAATAAACTATTACTGCCTAATCGGAATGAATAATATAAACAAACGAATCCTTAAAAAAAAGAATAATACCTACATTAATGTTAGTAGTATGTGACCATGATGTCTTTATAAGAGGTAACGCGTTCTATAAATTGCGCCGTGTCGGCGTGTCGGCGTGTCGACTGGCCCCATTCTTGTTTGTAAATTTAACGTGTCTCATTTTCACACAATTAGAGAATTATGAAAGTGACGTGTCGTATTTATATGTATCAGTTTGATGTATCGTATCGTATCGTATCGTGTAAGTACGTATAAATATTAATATGTACCGTATCGTGTCATATTTTTTTATACTGATGTTAAGAACGGTGCTTTTAGCGGTACAATATGTTTTGGTACGCGGTGCATATACGTGTTTGGACGTATTTTAATTTTTTAATTAAATTTCTATTTTTAATTGTTAAAAATATTTAAAAATTCGGAAAAAAATAAAAAAGATCAGAAAAAATAGGAAAAACGGAAGAAATTTTTTATAATAATATATATTTTTTAAATGTACTTATAACATCTATTAAAAATACATTATAATAATTATTTTTTAAAATTCTATAAATATATCTAAACATATTACGTACTAACTAGACACTTAAACGTACCGTACAATTCTTAATACATTTATCCTCTAATACAATACTTATAAAAATACGATTCGTAATACATCAAATACAATCCATCTAAATATATATATCATATTTCAATCATATTTAAATATATATCATTCATATTCTTATTATTACACACCACACAATTAAAATGACAGCAAAAAATGGCGTGTTGTCAAGTCAGACACGGTGCAGCGTACACCTTTCATGAATTCGTCGCCACAAGACAAAAGAGTGGTGCAAAAAGACAGCGATTTCATCAACCAAACAAAAAAAGAAGAAAAAAGAAAAAAAAAGAAAAAAGAAAATGACAGCGATTGCACTGCCAGAGAAGTGGGCCCCACACACAAACAGCACTAATCTGGGCCGCTGGACGGCTCTTACGAAAGCGATAAATAAACAGCCGAATTTATTCTGTTTGGTAATGCTTCACATCTCCCAATTGACAATTCTTCTTTTTATAATCAATCATTTATACATTGTCTTCCTAAATGTTATTTCTTTTGTTGCTAACATTGAAGTTATTAAATGATGTATTTTATTAAGGCAGTCAGGAATTGATGAAATTATTTCTCTTTTTTATGAAATAATAATAATTTTTTATAAATATATATAAGTATTTGACATTTTTTTTAGTTCTAAAAGAAGAAAATGAATGGAAAAAACACATTTTTTGGTCTATAAGTATTCGTGTTTGACTAACTAATCAGATAAATGGTTATGCATATTATTCTTTGTAAGTTATTTTTCTAAAAGACTTTAATTGATCGATCTAAAATATAAACTTAGTGTAATAACAAAAAAAAAAATCTATATGCACATCATACAAAAATATGCATTCATCATTTCAAATGATAAAATAATTCCATTTCTATTTTATATTTAAAATATAAAACATTAACACTTTTATTCATAAAAAAAAGTAAATGTGTTAAAAAAAGGTCAACAACTTTAAATATTATATGTAACAAATATTTTGGAGATGTATCTTTAAACTAAAACTATTACGATCTATGTGACTATACATGCTTCAATCTATTTTTATAAAATTGATAGTTTATGATATTATATTCTTTGAATAAACAAACAACATTAGTTGGAAGTGTCTTTTTGGAGATTGTATAGATGGGCATTTTTTTGGGAGAGCGTTAACAGCACCATCTAATAAATAAATATATTGAACTTATACGAGGCGTGCGTCTTCCTCATCAATAGAAAACCTCCATCCAACCACCAGAGGGGTTTGATTGAGCTAACAACAAGAGAGAGAGAGAGAGAGATCAGAAAAGGAGCAACTAAAATTAGACGAAGGAAAAAGGAGGAAGGGAAGGGGGAAGGGAGAGATCGCCATATCGCCATATCGCCGCTTCGTATCAATCTCTCGATCTCTCCTACCCGAGGTTCAATTTCTAGGGATTTGAGTTAGGGTTTGTGCTCGGAATCTCGGGATCTAATGGCGACGAGCTTTGATAGATGGGAGAAAGACCCCTTCTTCGCGGCCGCCGAGGAGGTGCAAGAATCGTCTGACAGGTTGAGATTTGATCTCTTAGTCTTTATTTTTTCTCATTTTTTTTATTTTGTTTTGATGCTTGAAAAATTGGGAACTGATTTTGAGGTTTTTGTTGATCTTTCTATTGTAGGATGGAATCGGTTTATAGGAGATGGATCCAGGAGAAAATTATCTGCGAAAATCCGAATGAAAGTTCTGATTCGAATTTTGGATTTGCTGATGTGAGTAGAGAGCTCCATACAACGTTAGGCACTGCGAAATGGCAGGTGATTGCCGGGTTTTGGTTGTAAATTCCAATCTAGGATAATTTGTATCGAGTAACTGGTGGTTAAATTTCCAAAAAAAATCAACTAATTTGGTCTTCTAGTACCATAATTGTATAATTATTTGCCATTTCTAGAGTACTGTTGAATTGTATCTTACTAATATTTATCTCTAATGCTATTGATTTGTCCCAACTGTTTGCTAAATTCTTCCTTTTTTCTTTTATCCTTTTGCATATTTTTTTTCATTCTCCAGATAATGATGTTCCACTTACTCTGGTCCTATTTTCTCACACATATTTTTTGATATTGTTCAATTTGACAATCCATTCTGCAATTACTCTAATAGTTTTCTCAATTTGTATAATAGAGATGTTATCATTACTGAATTCAATCATATAATTTGTAGCTTGAAGAGTTGGAAAGAGCCATTGAGTCAAATGATGATGCCTACTCAGCTGGTGATGACACAAGAACCCGTCACTCACAATTTATTTCAGCAATTAGAAGTCGCATAGATATTGTAGAAAATTCATTGAAAGAAGCAGGCTCAGAAAACGGAGAAAATAACATCACTTGGGTTAATTTAGACAAGCAAGAGAGAGATGAGCTCGCCCTTTTCCTTACTTGCCCATCAGAAGCACACAATGAAAAACCAAAGCCTTCATCCAACAATGTCAGAATGGACTTTTTGAAGGATTTGTCAGAGTCAAGTTCATCAGAAGCAAGAGATGGAAGAAATGAGAATAAACACAGGAGGTTTCTCAGTGCAGATGCAAATATTGGTTCTTGGAAAATCAATATGCCGAGTGAAGGGGAGGACACCTCAGAAAAGTCGTCTGATGACCGTGAAAGGCCAAATTTGCAAATGCCAAAGATACTCAGTTTCTCTGGTTTGAGTGGCGCCCTTGAGATGAAATCTAGGGCCAAATGGTACAAAAGTGGGGGCAGAAAGGGCAAAAGTGGTGGCCATACAGAGGATTTGGAGGCATCTATTCCTTTTAAAAATAATCAGGTCAATGAGGTTAGTTATTGCCTATTACAGGTTCCATTTTATTTCAGAAATCTCCAAATTCCCGGAAGTTATCAGCAACTGCCAAATGTCTCCCTCTTTGTATTATTCGAAAAATAAGCACTCTGTTAGGAGTTAAAATTGGGATGTTACTTTTGGTTGCAGTTTAACTCCATTATAATGTTAGGAACTAATGAATATTGTTGTTTGAAATGACTATAATGACCGTTTAACTATTGGTGCAATAGTGTTGTATGAAAAGTGGACATCATTCGAGCAATAAGTTCTTTTTTCACTATCTAAATTGGCAGAGCAAACCTGTTTGTTTTAATTGATTTTAGGTGAATGAAGAAACATTCTGTGAGAGCAGCAGGAGCTGTTTGAGTACATGCGGGGAAGAGAATTGTGAAAAAGAAATAAATGGTTGGGTTGCAGCCTTCCATAGACAGATTCAGAGGTCCCACTATCAAATTCGATATGGTCGACCATTTCAATTAGTCGCTTCAGTTGTTCTTGCCTTGCTATTAATTAGTGAGTTATTTGACCTACTTAATACCTTTTTTTTTTGCTTTAGTTTTCATTTATGGTTTAACAATGCTCCTATGCTCTTTATGCAGTTGTGTTTGTCTGGAGTACAAGTTCATGATTATTTGTTACACGGCGGATTATAAGGTAAAATTTGATGATCAGTATATAAAAAATAGAGGCATAAGTTCCAAATGCTAATTATTATAAGCCAATAACTTTAGTCAAAATTTAATTGCAGAAAGTAAATGTGCTGACGTGGATTTGGATGACATTGGATACTGATGATTTTCTAACACTTCACCCTGTATAGAGGATGCATGCCCAGATATCTTCTGAGCAACACACATCTCATTTTGAACAATGCTAAAGGATTGTCTTATATGAGGTGGTGTTTTACAGGGCCATGGAATTGGAATAGTAAAAAATTTGATGAAATAGAACAACGTGAACTGCTTCATACCAGAATTTAATCCAGAAAGGAGGTTATATATACTGTATTCAGTGGTAATGAACAACAACAGTTCACACACTCAAATTGTATGGAAACCATTTGGACCCTCTGGTTGAATATGATTGGTCCATTTGCCATGGCTGGTGACCATCTAAACTTGTCAGATTTCACAGCCCTTCAGTCCGACTGAATTGTTCGATCCGATTCTGAATGGTACATATTTTGCTTGAGATGGACTCTACATGCTTCTGTATAATTTAATTGCAAAGATGGGTCAATGAATTATAGATGGAAATGAGATCTAATTTTGAACTCCACAGAATAAATTGGTTCTGTGGATTTGGAACATGGATTCTGTTTGTATTTATCAATTCATTTCACCAAATTCCTTGAAAAGCTTTAAAGAATCACAGCTTTTTTGTGAGCATACAATTTCTCTACATAGTCTGCCTGAGTTGTTCATGTAACATACATTTTATAAAGTTATATATGTAAATCGTATTGTTTGTGGTAGTTTATAATTGAACACCACGCTATATCCCAAAACAATGACTGTGCTATCAGGGTACGAACTTAATTTGTGATCAAACAATAAGAGTAATCCTTTGCTATTTGATCTTTCCCATTTTATTATTCTTTATTTTGTTTTACGACGACCATCTCCGTGCCATAGCAGAGAACAAGTTTCTTGAGAAGGCCTGAAAATTTGAGAAATATTTTCTGTTCCTTTTTTGTGTCTTTTTCCCCTCTGGTTTTGGAATCTTAGTAGCTGAGCTACCTGTTTCCATTCATCAGTCCACTATTAACAAGGCCTGAAATCTAATTGTGATAAATACCTGCTCCACACTAACAACTACCGGTTGGTCAATGGTAGATGTAAGAAAAAATGATTGGTTGGTTTTTTTTTCTTTTTTCTGTTGTGTGTGTGTTGGGGGGGGGGGGGGGGGGGTGGGTTGGCAGCTTTGTTAAACAAATTGAAACTATATTTTTTTCCTTCATTTTCAGGAAACCATTTGTTCCTGCATACACTGTGCGCTGACTAGAATCAGAGGCAGTGGAACCGAGTATTGGCAGATCGGATACGGGACCCCTCCAAATATTTATAAAGCAATGCTTTTAGAATTGGGAGGGATCTTTAATAATTATTATCCTAACGATTTTAATAATTAATTTTGAAATTATTTTTAGAAATCCTCAGAAATAGAAAAAAATTGACAAATATATTTTTTTTAACTTATAGATTGATTGTGTTTCAAATTTCATGTAATTGAAGGATCATTTGATATTCTATCAAAAATCGTTAAATATGGACCGTTGTAAATATTATGTAATTTTGATGGTCTTGATGGAGTATCAAATAATATTTAACTTGTATGAAATTTGAAACACAATCGATCTACAAGTTAATAATATGTTTATAGATTGTTCTCTATTTTTCTTGGAATTATTTGAAAATTCATTATCAAGATTGTCAGTGGATCCCTACCCTTTAAAATAATGCTTGTTATAAAGCTATGCCTTTAAAATAGGATGAAGATCCACTGATAACAATTAATTTGACAATTTTGACAATTATTTTTTAAATAATTCTCATAAATAGAAAAAAATTATAAATATATTTCTGAATTTATAGGTTGATTGTGTTTCAAATTTCATACAATTTAAATATCATTCAATATTTCATTAAAAATCATTAAATTTAAATCATTACGAATTCCATACAATTTTGATTCTCTTTCATACAACATCAAATAACATTTAAATTATATGAAGTAACCCAACCAATTCAATGATATATCTATACATTTTTTTTATATTTTTAATTTATTTTAAAAAAATCATCATCAAAATTATCAAGTTACCCCTAATCAATGAATTTCTACACTTTCATTATACTTGTAATAAAAGTAAGAGTGGATCTTCAATACACTTCAGAAGGAACAACAAGCCGAATCACATTTCCATTATGGGATTGTTGTGCTGCATCTGTGGGCTAATTTCAGACGGAACCAGAACAGATTTGACGCCATCACTGGTCACGATTGTACTTGAGAGGGCCTCTGGCGAGAAATCAATGGAGGTTATCCGATTCTTTCAGGCCTATGACCATTCGCTTCCTTGCATAAAACCAGTTTACACCGGTTACACCGGTTACACCTTTAAATGCTTGGAATTTAAAGGTCTCATGTTAATGCTATCCTAGTATCCTAATTAAATTAAGATACATTTTTTTTTGTTTAGTGATATATAAAAGTGTCGTATCTTATTTATATATGTATATATGTGTAGGTAAGATACGATATTTTTATAGATCACTAGACATGAGAAATTTATCTTAATTTAATTAGAATACTTTTGTAGGAACAATTTCATAAAATGGACGAAAAATTATATAATAATATATTTTTTTAAATATATTTGTAACAGTTATAAAAATATTATAATGGTCATTAAAAAGTGAAAAAAATAATCCATTAAAAATTTTAAAATTGAAAAAAAACTTGGAAAAATAAAGTATTTTTTATTTTTTAATTTTTCCCTCTTTTTTTTCCGAGCTAGGAAAGAATTGAGTTTGATTGAATTTTGGATGAGGCAAATGGTAAAAAATGAGATGATATTTATAGAATAATAAATATTTTGAAATTATCAAAAAAAACCTCACAAAATATCGTTAAATTCAAACATAATTGGACAAAATGTTACACTTCGGGACCAATAAAAAATCTCGGGACTCAGATCATTTTCAAAAAAATTGGCCTACGCCGCTTACTCTCATCTCTCCGAGTCGATTGGTTTGAGTAGTCTATTAGCCTATTAGCTATTGACTGTGCTTGATTCTGATTCTTTGAGAGAGTGCATTGGCCTGATGGCCTCTCTGCCTCTCTAATCTCTGCGATTCTGCCTCAGACTTCACTCGTTTTGTAAAAAAAAAGAAAAACGAATAATTAAGTTAGGTGTGTAGAGGGGGTTAGAATTCGTGTCGTACTCACGTGTCATTTATTTTTATTAATACACTACTTTTTTATTTGATACAAGAGCTCCCGTTAATTCCGACATTTATTCTTTTTCAAATATCTCATATAAAACTTAAATCTGTGTGGTTTTCACCAGTGTATTAATGGACCAGGTGTAGCGGAAGGCGTATGAGACTTGTGAGATCTTCAACCGACCTTCCTTCAAATTCATCCTAATTTCAAGGAAACCAGATGGGAATTTCACAACGTCCCAGTATAAATTCTCCGTCTACTATCAATTTTACCATTAACGGATACTGACGAGGAGAAGAAAGGAGAGGAGAGGTGTAAGTGCATGACAAGCGCTTCGGAGCTGTTCTCGAATTGGAGATCTCGAGCTGGACGGGTCTCGGGTCCGGATTTAGATTCGGATCCGCACGCCTCGCGCCCGTTCGTCTACGATCGCGACCTTCTGCCCGTTCGACGCCGCCGGAGGGGCAATTCTCGTCGCCGGAACGATGCTGGCGTGGCGAGCCGGTTCCATTTGGTAAGGGTTGGTATCCATGTCTATTCTCTGGCTAAACTATTTGAATTAGGATATATGTTAAAGTAAAAATACTACCAGTTATTTCATGAATTATGTTCCTATACCTTCCTTTTTTCTCTCCTCTCCACGGTAACTGTTAAGATCGATCTCAGTTTGTGGTGTTTAGTTGATTTTTTTTGAGGATCACGGTTATCTGTAAGCATTGCTTTTATGTTAAGGAACCAGATACAGAATCTTTGTACTGTTATATTGCCCGTTGATTTTAGTACCACTATCTGAGCCCGGATCCATATTGTCAGGTACCAATGGTCAAGGTGCCCGATTAGCTATTTAAATTTGATATTGATGTATATGAAGGATGTTACATGGATCATTATGCATCTGAGTTTTTCAGATCACATATGATGAGAATACTTGATCAGTTATGTTACTGTGTTTTCAGAGATAAAGATTTAAAGTACTAGTTTAAAACTTGTACTTACATATTTAGCACTATACATTTATGACCATTACATCGAGAACTGGTCAATTACTTCTTTAATTTGATAAAATATCCTGGTAATATTTCTACTTACTATATCCAGGATCATGTTTCTGGTTCTGAAGTAGATGGAAGTAGCACCGGTACTACTTACAATTCTAGCAGGCATGCCAGAATGAGGTTTACACATACAGAGCGCCTCCCAAGTACTGTCCTTCAGGCTCGCGAAAGGGTTTCAGAGCGGCTGAGAGGTGTTTCTCTTGTAGGCGGCAGGTACATTCAAATACTAAAATGTGCTGAATATGTACTATTTTTTTTTTTTTGAAGTCTTGTACATAGCTTAATTAAAAGTAACTTTACATTAACACCATGAAGTATACACAAAGAATGTCCTGTTGTATAGGGAACAACCAATTGGTCCCAAGAGCCCCACTGATACCACCATACCGATGAATGTCACCAGCATGTAACTGAAGACTTGTCAGGTCAAGGAGGTTCATTCAATTAGAAATGTAAATATATAAAAAAAAATACAGTTTTTTCGAACAAACTTTTTAAACTACCAAGTTGTGTTGAGCTAGAAAAAGGTAAACTGGAGGCATTTCAAGCAGGTCAAAACAGCTACTCTTCGTGGGAAGGGATTCACTGACAATTGGCTTCAAAATTTGTCGGATCTGATATATTAAAATAAAACTATAGATGTATTTCTTATAATTAGGTAGAATTTATTATCAGGTTTGGTGCAAATTGAGAAAAGTTCTGCCACTGATCAAATGTTGGTAAACTGAATCAATGCTTTCCATCATTGATTTCTGCTACTGGTCAATTATTGATAAACTGAAGCAATGTTTTTTCTGACAAACTATTAAGTATTAATAATTAAAAGTTGTATACTCTCAGAAAAAAATCCACTGCAGACTTGATTTTATTATGCTTCCTAATTTGAGTAAGCAAATTTTTGTCCCAAAACAGATCTTTTCTCCGGTTCCCCAGATAAACTCTTATTTTGTTTCCATACATAGGGCATCTCTATCATGGGATGAAACAGAAGATAATGTATTTCGAGTCATCGATCTCAGAAACCGTGGATGGCCCAGAGATCAACATGATCAAACCTCAAATTACATTGACATAAGTGTTGAACTATATGAGCCCTCCTATTTTCCTGATATTATCTTTACCGACAAGAGGCCTCCTGGTCTGACCGAGGAGGAGTTCGACCATTTAGAATTGGAAGTCTTTAAAAGTGAAGGAAAGCAAGATGATGTATCAGCATCCGTTGATTGTTCCATATGCCTTGAACAATTTTGTGATGGAATTGAGGTGGTGGTGTTACATTGTAGTCATAGGTTCCATCCCGATTGCCTCGAGCCGTGGGTTCGAATATGTGGTGACTGCCCTTATTGTAGAACCACCATCTTATCTTAATGATTCTTTAGTTGAATTTTAGTGTGAAAGGAGCAAACCAGAACCAGTTGTCGGATAGTGAACGACCTGACTTGATTCATGTAATCTGAAGGAAAAGCTTGCATGTGGAATACAGGAAATTAGTTAAAATTTAGCTTGTAAATTAAAATAATTATTTTTGCATGGGTCAATTTATCTCTCAAACAGAGATTTTTTTTTCCACCTTTCGCTTGTATATTAATTACTTTTCCCTTTGTATATTAATGAAGAAAAATGGTAATGAATTTGCTATAGCTGGATTTTTTTGTTTTTGTAATTTGTAAAATTTAGCAACTAGTTAACTTTTGTAACTTGATCAATTCACTTTTGTATCAACTTTCTCGCTCTTATTAAGAAGTGACGAGGATTAGATGGTTATCATTGGGTTTGGTTGGAAGTAAATGATTACTGTTTTATTTTTTATCCATCATTGAAAAGAAAAGCGAGTTCCCTCTTCTCCTGCAGTCCCAAATGCCAATGTAAACCGTTTAGGTTATGTTTGATTGGAGTAAAAAGTAATTATTTCTCATTTATGTGACAAACATGTATAATTCAAGTAGGCATAAATGGGAATAAATAAAAATTATGACTTCATATTTGATGGAGTCTTTTTAGACGAAATGAGTTATTCCTCAAATTATGTTGTGGTGAAATTCGCAGTTCATAATAAATTAGTAATAATATAGTAAAATTATAATATTAGGAGTAAAATTATGGTGAGTTTAACTCAAAAAATGATCGAAGCGACTTCAAATGACAAATCTGAATAGCTCAATAAATTCTTCATATCAAAATCTCATAGGATATCAAAATTTTTTATTTTTAGAGTTTTCTAACTATTTTTTTTCGGATTTTTGAAAATAATTCTAAAATGATAATAAAATAATGAATGTTTTTATATGAAAATAGGCTATTTTCAAAGAAATCTGAAAAAAATAGTTAGAAAATTCGAAAAATAGAAAATTTCGGTATTCTACAAGATTTTGATATTAATAATTTATTGAACAACTTAAATTTGTCATTTGAAGTTGATTCGATAGGTTTTGAGTTAACCTCACCAAAAACTTTAGTGAGATTAATCTCATGCTAGTTTTACTCATAATATTAGTATTAATATTACCATTGTTATTATATAATATTATAAACATCATTACTATTATTATTGTTGATGCTATTGTTTTGTTATTATAATAATATTAGTAGTAATAGCGTAAATAATAATAATTATAATGTCATTATTATTATTATTATTATTATTGTTATCATATTAATTTTATAATTGATATTGTTATCATTATTTATATATTTTAATATAATGGCATGAATGTTATTCTTTTCTTATTCTGCTACTTATTCAACCAAACGAAACTAATTATATCAAAATAATTTATAGTGATATAATTTTTCATGAGAAATTATACTTGAGAACTCTTATGTTTCAGTCAAACCTGAATTAAGGTTCTAATACCTTACTTGTTGAGCTTTGCATTCATATGAGCATCATACAATAAAAAACGGCACGGTGTGTCAAGGCATGGCACGGTACGGCACGTGTCAGAAGTGATACGGCACGGCATGGCGTGTCAACGTGTGTCGTGTCCGGTTTTTTTTACTGTAGACACGGTACGGCACGCACAGATAAGGGAGGCGACACAGCATGGGACACACATAAGCACGACACGGAGACACGCGTAGGCATGGATATGTACAAGTAGGCATGGTTAGGCACGGGTAGGCATGTTTAAAACGGTTAGCACGGATAAGCATAGTATGCACGAATTGTGGGCTGTTGGATGTTGATCGGACGGTTGATTTTGTAATTTTTTGGAGGGATTTTGTAATGGGATTAAAAAAATAGGCTAATATGATATATATCCCCCAATTTGTGTACCCGCCGTACCTCCTCTCTTTAGCAATATTAAACACCCCCTAAATAATGTACCCCAATAAACACATTTTAATTTAAAATTCAAATTTAAAATAAGAAAATGACCAAAAAATTACAAAATAAAATATGTTAAAAGTAATTTAAAAAATTTTTCAAAGTAATTTTTGAATTTTGTAAAAAAAATTTGAATTTTTCAAAAATAATTTTTGGATTTTTTAAAAAAAAATTCGGATTTTTCTAATTTTTTGGCAATTTTTCAAAAATATTATTTTTTTTCCAATTGCTTGTTTACTTTTTCAGCAGCAAATAAATTTAAAATTTTTGAATTTTTTATATTTTTTAAGATTTTTCCGAATTTTTTACAATTTTTTCCGAATTTTTCGAATTTTTTCCTACCAAATACATTTAGCACGATTAAGGCATTTAAAAAATTTTTGAATTTTGTAAAAAAAAATTGAATTTTTCAAAAATAATTTTCGGATTTTTTAAAAAAAATTTCGGATTTTTCTAATTTTTTGACAATTTTTACTAAAGTATTATTTATTTTCCAATTGTTTGTTTACTTTTTTAGCATTAAATAAATTTAAAATTTTTGTATTTTTTATATTCTTTAAGATTTTTCCAAATTTTTTACAATTTTTTTCCGATTTTTTCGAATTTTTTCCTACCAAACACATTTAGCACGATTAAGGGACGTAAAAAATTTTTGAATTTTGTAAAAAAAAAATTGAATTTTTCAAAAATAATTTTCGGATTTTTTTAAAAAAAAATTTGGATTTTTCTAATTTTTTGACAATTTTTGCAAAAGTATTATTTTTTTTCCAATTGTTTGTTTACTTTTTTAGCAGCAAATAAATTCAAAATTTTTGTATTTTTTATATTTTTTTAAGATTTTTCCGAATTTTCTACAATTTTTTTCCGATTTTTTCGAATTTTTCCTACCAAACACATTTAGCACGATTAAGGCATGTAAAAAATTTTTGAATTTTGTAAAAAAAAATTTGAATTTTTCAAAAAAATTTTTCGGATTTTTCTAATTTTTTGACAATTTTTACAAAAATATTATTTTTCCCAATTGTTTGTTTAATTTTTTAGCAGCAAATAAATTTAAAATTTTTGATTTTTTATATTTTTAAAGATTTTTCCAAATTTTTTTCAATTTTTTTTCCGATTTTTTCGAATTTTTTCCCACCAAACACATTTAGTACGGTTAAGGCGCGTAAATAATTTTTGAATTTTGTAAAAAAAAATTTGAATTTTTCAAAAATAATTTTCGGATTTTTCTAATTTTTTGGCAATTTTTACAAAAATATTATTTTTCCCAATTGTTTGTTTAATTTTTTAGCAGCAAATAAATTTAAAATTTTTTATTTTTTATATTTTTAAAGATTTTTCCGAATTTTTTTCAATTGTTTGTTTAAGGCAAGTATAGCACGGCATGTCAACTCGACACGGTTAAGGCACGTCACGTGTAGCATGCCGTGCCTTATCTGTGCCGTGCCGCTCTCTCCCCATTTTTGACACGACACGGCACGCATGCCAAAAAAAAATTTCAACCTCCCGTGCCGTACCGCGGTACGCCGTATTTTGACACGACACGCACGTTTTTAGAACACCGTACACCTGCCATATTGCATGACATGCCACCTAATACTATTTGTTTTTATTTTATCTGTGTTGACTATTTGTGATGGATGGTATGGAAGCACACTGAATGGTACATACACCATGACATTTCTTAATCCGATAAATAGCCATGTAGGATTTGGCTAATGTTAGATTTTTGGAAAAAAGGAATGGAAATTGGAAAACTGAGGATGTTGACTTGGACCTGAGAAGCTGCCCGTTCTCTAGGTGAATAGGTCAAACGAAAGCTTGAAAATTCTTTCAAGAAGAAAAGAGCAGGAAATTATGATTTGAATTCGCACTTGAATAATTTCCTCAAGAAAAGACAGAATGGAGAAGGTTTTCTGTCTCCATTGAAGGGGCCATTGGCATCTACGAATTGATGATGCGAACAAAGTATATAATCTGACAAATACATGTATATAATTGATTGTATTTTGGCTAGGAATTTTACATGGAGAGATTGCTCGTCAATGGGGGAAGTTAAGGTGTCTTTGTCTTGAATTTATTTTGTTGAATCAGTCGATGGAGCTGCTTGTTTGATTCATAAAAAAGAAGAACAAAACATAAAGGAAATCAAAACTAAGGAATTTTATAAAAAACCGTTACCATAACTTGTTTATTGGGTTACTTTTCAGCTCACTTTATACTTGACCAAATAAAATTCCATTCCATCACAATATATATTTTCATATTGACCGACTTGCCCGTACGCCTCTGTTTGCACTTTGTACTTTTTCATGTTGGAGAGAACCTTTTTTAGACCCAAATCCAAACAAAGACTCACAAAAATCTTCACCATTTCAAAGAGGAATATGTATCTTTCTGGGAATCATTCCATTTGTTTGATAATGTTGATGGAAATTGAACACCGTAAATATGGGTTAGCTAGTCTTGCTTTATTTAAAGGGGACAAATATCATCGTCTATATCGACTTTTTTATTTAAATTAAATAAATTATTATTCATATTAACGACTTCATTTTACAATTTCTTTATGTAATACTTTTATGAGGGTACTATTATGGACGAAAATATTTAGCGATTATTGTATTTTGAAAAATCACAACCGTTTATTTCGACTTTATCACTTTATATATAATATAAATTTTGATTCATAGAAAAATTAGCCTACTTTTATTATTCAATTTAAGTGAGTTATTATTCAGATTAGTGGTATTTGAGTTGAGTAATAAAAATATTATACAAAGTAAGTTGCATAATAAAATTATTAATATGAATAATAACTTATTTTGCATGAATGATAAAATCGGTATCGATGACAATATGAATGATTGTATCTCTCAAATGATTTTCCTTATTAAAACTACTTGTTCCTTTGATGTCCATATATTCCTTTCTCAACCTTTTTTATATGTAAATTTTAGTTATCTATTTGTCAATTGAAATATGTAACTATATATATGTGAAGTCTAAAATATAATAAGTTGCACAAATGGATTCGTGCAACGGCTTAGTATCTCTAATTTAAAATTAAAAATATTCGATCTGAATTGTTAAATATAATTTCCATATCAAAATCTTATAGAATACAAAATTTTATATTTTTTAGAATTTTTTCCTTTATTTTTGGAAGAGAAAAAAATCAATTGATCTAAGGGTTTTGAAGTGTTCAATAAGAACAATTTCTCCCTAGCCAAAAAAATATCAAAAAATTCTAAAAAATGTGCAATTTTGTATTCCACAAGATTTTGATATGGAGATTATATTGGACGGTTCGGATCGCTCATTTTACCTGAAATTTGAGATTTTGACGCATTATACGGGTCCATCTATACAACATTTTGTATTTTAGAGTAAAACTAATGTGAGCTTAAACTCACCAACAAGTTTGATGAGTTTAATTAAAAAATCTATCAAATCGACTTAAATTTTAACTCCAAGTTTCTCAATAAACTTTTCATATTAAAATCTTGTAGAATGCCAAAATTTTCTATTTTTAGAATTTTCTAACTATACTTTTCAGATTTTTGTAAAAAATGATCTATTCTTATATAAAAACTTTAATTATTTTATTATTCTTTTAGAATAATTTTCAAAAATCCAAAAAATAATTAGAAAACTCTAAAAATAAAAAATTTTGGTATCCTATGAGATTTTGATATGAAGAATTTATTAAGTTACTCGGATTTATCGTTTAAAGCCATTTCGATTATTTTTTGAGTTAAACTCATCAAAAAATCTGATGAGCTTAAAATCACCCTAACTTTACTCTCGCTCTCTATGTATACAAAAAAATTTCGTATAATAATCAATTGTTAACAATTACAAAGTTTTAGTTGACATATAGACAAATATCATTTGCAGATAATAGAGTGGAAACTGAATGGACAATAAAATTATGGACTAGACTATGAGACACACAAATATTTTAAAATTATTTTTGCATCGTCTCAAATTCTCCGGTCAATGTAAAATATAAATATTTAAAAAAATACATAATTTTAAAATTTAAATTAAAAATTATATTAAATAATTTAAGATATCTTAGATGTAAGTAAGTGGTGCGGATAAAAAAAATATGGTTTTCATTCGTCTTCTCACAAATATTGTCAAAGTAAATTTATGTTACACACACTTGATTTCTTTTTCTTTGATTGGCGTGCTAAGCTAATATAAACCCCCAAAGACTGGGACTGTTCAATTTGTGTTGAGAAAGGTTTTTAATTATGTAATTTTATCAAATTACACACTTTTGTAATTTAAAAAGGAGTCTATATGGCTCACTAAGTAAAGGAGAGAAAATTTATTTATGTGAATTGATTTCGGAGTTGAAATATCGGCCCATTTGTTTCTTTTCTAATTTTGGTGATTACACTCATTCATCACTAATAACTTAATAATCTTAACAACGGATTTCAAATAATTTAAAAAAAAACCTTAAAAATAGAAAAAATTATAAATATATTTTTGAAGTTTTTAATTGATTGTGTTTAAAATATCATGTAATTTAAGTATAATTTAATATTCTATCAAAGATGATCAAAATTGAATAATATTTGTAATGGTCTATATTTAATATTTTTTATGGAATATCAATTGATACTTAAATTTCATAAAATTTGAAACACAATTAATTTATAAGTTTAAGAATATGCCTATAACTTTTTTTCTATTTTTAATTTTTTTAAAATTATTTAAAATCATTAAAATTTATTATCAAAATTATCAAATTAATAATTTTCAAGACATCCCCGCTCCAAAAAAAATACAGAAAGTTCACATGTGTACAAGAATTTTACTCTTTTAATTATTTTCTACATCCAAATATGTGCTGACGAGTCAAAATTACGCGTGCTTATCAAAAAGCCATTTTGGTAACAAATAATCAATGAAAATATTGGTGATAAACACAATTTCTCCCAAAAGAAAATGATTAGGAGGTTCTTGTAAAAAGAAAAAAAATATAATTAGAAGGGAAATCTTATCTTTTTCTCAAACAGGAAAATTTTATGTGCATTCTGAATTGTTGATTTGTTGAGATTAGTGCTAGATCTAGCTAATCTCAAACGAAAATGTTTGAGAGATATTATCGTCAATACCGATTTTATTATTGTTGGAAAAAATCTAAGTCTAAATTAAATAAATAAAAATAAATAAAATTAAATAGAGT
Organism: x Bolboschoenoplectus mariqueter; assembly: GCA_037678475.1. Classification (NCBI taxonomy): domain Eukaryota; kingdom Viridiplantae; phylum Streptophyta; class Magnoliopsida; order Poales; family Cyperaceae; genus x Bolboschoenoplectus; species x Bolboschoenoplectus mariqueter. The sequence continues at coordinate 2,668,397 of CM075281.1, forward strand.
TTAGAAATGCAAACAATGATTTGGAGAATTCTTGTCAGTCGCACTTTCTTCATACTAGTACTTCGAATTGCTGTCGCTCTATATCAATTGTAGCAAAATTGAAGCGTATGTGTAAAATTCACAAGTATTATATTTAGAGAAGTATTCGTTTCACATAGTGCAGTGGATCTGCGACGATCTTCTCTCAAAATACTTAGACTCTTATCTCCTTTGATGCGGTGCATCGGTATAAAGAATGAACCCGAATTGGTCGCAACAATAACTAAAGAAATTATTCAAAATTTATATTCTCAAATATATAATTTTGTAGAGTATTTTGTGTGTAATATTTTCTACTTGGATCCAAATGCGCATATATAAAGGGATCATAAACTAAGTAAAATTAATGTATCTTACGATTGTTATCATGTAAAGAAATAAGGAATGAGATAACAGCCCTCAAACTTAATCTCTAATAAAATTTTCTAATAAATAGAGTTGACCGTATTTTAGAATATCAGCAGAAGGAATTTACAGGTAAGTCTGTATACATATTAAATAAATTCTTAATATCTCATATTGTAAATTTTAATACTAATTTATATAAGACATATTTTTCACTTTAAATGATCTAACGTTCTGGAATAGTTACGTTCTGGAATAATTACAGACTATCATGTCCAGCCAAATCTTTAAATCTATTAAACGAATGCTTAATACCTCATACTGAAAATCTTAATACCTACTAATACAAATCATTTTTTTAATTTGGAAGTACCAAAGTCTTTATATATACTACTGAAATGTTTAATATTTAGGATATCAAGTTTTAATACTAAAATATCCATCGAAATCGTATTAAACGAATTCTAAATACCTTATATTGTAAGTCTTAATACCAATTTATACAAGCAATATTTTTCATTTCAAACGACCCAACTCTTAATATACCACATACTAAAAGAACTTTTAGTATTAAGAGTCAAAATCTTTATATCTACTACATGAACTCTTAATATTAAGAACATCAAGTCTTAATGTCAAAATATATAACAAAATCTTTATACCTATTAAAAGAACTTTTAATATCTCATATTGAAAGTTTTAATATCGACTTATACAGATAATATTTTTCATTTCAAAGAATTCAACTCTTAATATTAACGTTATCAAGTTGTAATATCAAAATACTGAAGTCTTTGTATTATCAAAACAATTAACTTTAATGATAATCTTATAATAATAATATGTCTTTATAGTAAAAATAAAATGTATTTATATTAATATTAGATAAATTTTAATATTAAATATCACATCATTCAACTATATCATAATATATTACAATAACATCATTGTCTAACAAATAACATAATAAATTCAATCTTTATATCAAAAGTAACAAATCTGTATAATATTTTTATATAAGTCTTAATACTAATAATAAAATCATAATATCCATAATTTGTCATTTGTCTCATAAATGAGAAATTTGTATGAAAAAATAAACCTCTCCTTTGAAATATCTTTCTACAGAATTTTCAAACAAACAAAAAAATTATTTATATTATCTTGATTGAGAGATTGACGGTGCAATAAAAGAAGATAGAGGATGAGGAAGAGTGAAAAACACTAGAAATAGTGACAGATGAAGAATGAGACAAAAAAAGAGAAAAAAAAAGAGTGGAGCGTGTCATAAGTGGTGCCGGATGGATGAGTCAAAGATATCGATAGTGGCCGGAAGGAGGAAAAGATGAAGCATAAACATAAAAAGAAGAAAAAAAATCAAATAAAGATGGAAAAAGAGAATTTAATGAGATAGAAGGAGAAAATAAAGAAGAAAAAGTATATAAGAAGTGGGTTGGATAGCTATTAGTTTGACTGAGGTGAAGAATTTAAAGTTAGGGGATAATATAATTTCTCTAATATTAAATCCTAATTAATATTTAGTATAAGTAAGTCTTAATAACTAATAAATGCAAATCTTAATATCGAGTATAAAAAAGTCTTAATATTTAGTATAAATAAATTAAAAAAATATAAAATATAATAAATTATATAATTAGTATAAAGACTTAATATATTTAATTTAAAAATTGATATGATAGAAATAAAAATTTATATACGGCTGTATGTAAATTGTGAGAGTTTCATCATGATATTTAAAAATATGGACACATTTTTTTAAAAAATGATTTCATTCAAACTAAGTAGTTATAACAGTTGAAATTGAGGTTTGAGGTCAAAACTTTTCTCAAAAAATAATGTATGGTATTGATTCTATTAGCGTTTCCTAATTCCAACCAAATCCAATCTTAATGATTATTAGAAAAAGTTGTACGTTTTTATTCCGACAATGCAATAGTCAACACCCCAATTAAAACTTACTATGAGACAATTGTAAAATAATAAATTAATTGTCCTATAAAAATTGGTTACACTTATTATTAATCAAGATTAATTAGATTAGCACAGATAATGGGTAGCCAGCCCAATAATCGTTTTTAATCCAATAAAATAAATTATTAGATATTAAATAATTAATAATAGTTATTAACAATATTGATTTAGGATTATTCTGAAAAATAATGATATTAACTTCTAATAATTAGTTATGTAAAATGAGTTATTATTTATATTAATAAATTTATTATGTTACTTAATTTATATAATATATCACTATTTAACTTAAATATCATTAATCTAAATAGTAACCGACTTAAATAATTAAATTAAATAATAAAAATACTATATAAATAAATTATATAATAAAATTATTAATATTAAATAATAAAATCCACATCAATAATATTTATATTTCAGCTCTCAATCTCAAAATATCTTTCAGTAAAAATCAAAATATCCTCCAGTAAAAATCTATGGCTCTCCACACACTGTAGTACTGTCTTATGTGCAACAAATAATGATGACTCCATGAATAGTCACAGTTTTGGCTTTTTTCAATGCAAGACTGAGTCAAAATATTTGGGTCAACACTTAATTGCTTCAGTGGTTTTGAACTAGTCCAATTTGCAACAGTAAATACAAGTGTTGTAAATCACTGCGTTGTGCAAAAGGGTTCATGATAGACTTAAATTTAGTAGTATTAATTTATTCAACCTTGTGTACTTTAATTCCCATGGAGTTTTTTTAATCACAAAATTATCATCACTTGAATCAATGTAAACACACTGAAGATTTTCAGGAGAAAAGCCGTTTTCTTGTCACACTCAGAGTTGTAGAGGAATTAAAACCTCTCCATTTCAATCTTCAACTTGAAACTTCTGTTTTTCTTTTATTTTCCAATCTTTGTGAATAGTCATACAGACTTTATGTAAATTATGGGGAAATTTTCTACATCTATTTATCATAATACCCATTAAAAAAATTCTTTGAAATTATGTTGGATTAAAAAATGCAAAATTAAAATTAGGATAAGTAATGGAGATCTCCATTTTAAGGAACTTGAGAGAATTATAGAGAGCATGATGTGAAGGCAAGTAACAAACAAGGTAATACGCGTTTTCTCTCTCCACTTTCTTTTTCTCAATTCTTTCTCAATCTCTGCTAACACGCGTCTGAGTGGGTAAATATATACTAACTACACCAACACCACCAAAAATTCACCGATCATCTTCAAATATCTCCCACTGATTATTGGGGCCCACTGAAATAACCGCGCAAGACCCGCTTTAAATTGGTATGGTCCCTGTCTAGTCAAACTCAAAGATTGCAATTAATTCTTCCACTCTTCTAAATTTTCATACAATTCTTTTTGACCTCATCATTTATCCTCTTCCACATCACCTCCGCGTGTCTGAACATAATATAAACCTGGTCCATAACATAATTCCCACTAAAGCGACTAAGCACACTGACGTGTGGGACCAATCCAGATTCACTGACCTCAACACCTTGTGCACCGTGTGCAGATAACGTTCTCGCGTCACAATCCAACGGGTTATAACAGCGTAGTGCGCCCGTTACTCTCCCAGAAAGAGAAAGGAAAGGAAAAACCAAAACCCCTCAAAACCCTACCATTCCCATCATATTCCTCAAGAAACAACATAGAGGTAGTACAGAGAGGTACCAATTAATACCATTAAGTAGAAGCATAGATCATGAAGATGCAGTGGAGTGTCTTTGACAGGTGGTGGTGTTGCGGCGGCGGAGGCTCGAGAGGACAGGACGGCGGCTTGGTGTGGGAGATGGGGCTGAAGGAGCATGCAACCGGCAATTTCTCGATCGCTGTCGCGCAAGCGAATGAGTCGCTTGAGGATCAAGGACGGGTCGTGACGATGCCTTCCGCTACTTATATCGGCGTCTTCGATGGACATGGCGGGCCCGAGGCATCCAGATTTGTCAACCATCGGCTTTTCTCACTGATTCATGGTGAGCAAATTAAGACTCTATTTGAGCTTGTTATTTTTGTCATCCTACTATTTTAAGATCATGTTTTTTTTTTTCCTTTAATTGTGTAAGACGATTTTAGGCATCTCATATGATCTTCATTTGTTTTAGTAAAACCTGTCGCCATGAAATTTTTCCTAGGGCAAATTAAACCTGTATGAGCATAGAAAGAGAGATAATATTTTTTTTTTGAATGGAAAGTGACAACACAGTCAAGAGTCAAGGAATAAAAAACTTTCTTTTTTTCCAAATGTATACTTTTCCCACACTTTGACCAATAACCATCATCCTTTCTCTATTCAGTCTTTGTTGGGTCATAGACTGTATATATTTAGTATTATTACTGATATGCCATTCCCTCAGGCAATAGCAGAATAGCAGATGATCTCTGTTTTAGTATTTGCATTGTCTTGGTCTGTCTAGCTATTGTAACTTCTGATTTTAATATGAGAATTCCAATTTTGATCCAGTTTCAGCTTAAGAATTTGATTTGCTGTACAATTTGTATAGGATGGGAGGTAACAATGTAGAGTTGGTAATTTTGATCCAGTTTGAGCTTAATTTAGATTTGATTTACTGTACAATTTGTACAATTTCCTACTAACTTTAGAAAAGGAAAACTAATTTGCCCAATTCCACTCATACTCCTGACCTGACCCAAATGTTTTTTAGAAATTCCTTAATTCTAGAAGCATGGTAAGACTTGAAGTAGGATATAAAGCAACTTATCGGAACTTGTAAGGACTCCAATCAGGGTTTTCTGTAACCCAATATAACCAGTGAATTACCCAAAATCAGAACTTGAATTCTTCAAGATTTGAACTAATTTGAAATCGGATTGATCTCAAAACTTACCATAAATGCACAAAGAACTGATCAAAATCCAATTGATCAGAGTCCCAAGAAAGACCAATCTAAACAATTTGGCCAAATCCAAACATGGTCTGAATCACTTAACAAAATCACTATCCACATGCCTGAATGCCACCTCTAGTATACAGCTGCGACCATGAATTAATCTGTTTCTCTGGAATAAATTGCCATAATATACTCAATATTTTGTGTGGTACTATTTTCGATTTCTGAAAATAGTACACTTCAACTTCTTCTGATGCTACTGGAACAAAAAGTTCCTTACGGCCATTATGAGAATTCAGAACTTGTGAGGATTACATTACATAGCAGAAAACATAATGAATTTGTAGACCATATTTTGAGCTACCAGCCTCTTATATTGATTCAAAAAGGTGTAATCGTTAGACGCTTCTCAATGTGTGGAGGAGTACTGTGGAAGGTTTTCAAGTTTGAAGAACCAACATCGGATAAACCAAATTGGCCATAAGTATATATTTGTTCTGTTTAGCATAAGCAAGTATTTAAAATTCCAGTTGCAAAACCCTTTCAAAATTTGTAATTGTCCAGAGCTTTCTATCATTTATTTTCTTTAAAATACTTCAAGAGTTGTTAAGATTTAACATGCTTTATTTTCTTAATGGTATATTCTCTCTTTTAAAGGGCTATGGTGGATACAAAAATATAGATCATCATGATAAGAAAAGGCTTTGCAAGATTATACTGATAAGTACTAACTAAGCAAAAACTGAATTAAAGAATAGCTCCTACACAAATTTCCTAATCGTAGGTTTTATGCAATTTCAATACTTTTGACAGAACTATCAAAAGAAAACGGAGGCCTATCAACAGAAGTACTCTGCAAGGCATTTGATACAACAGAGAAAGAGTTCACTGGTCTGGTGCAGCAAACTGGTGTCACTCGGCCGAGGATAGCATCAGTGGGGTCGTGCTGTCTGGTCGGTGCTATCGAGGCTGGTGTCTTATATGTTGCCAACCTTGGTGACTCGCGTGCAGTGCTAGGGTTGAAGAATGTGGCAGGAGTAGCAGTGGCTGAGCGGCTGTCACGAGATCATAATGTGGCCGAGGAGGAGGTTCGGGCTGAGGTGGTACGGGACCACCCTGATGATTCAAGAATTGTGGTACGTACACAAGGTGTTTGGAGGATCAAAGGGATCATCCAGGTCTGCACTTCTCTTTGTGTGCTTTTATGTCATGTTAATACAATTATACTGGTAAATACTGGCAGGAATATATAAGTACTGGACCTGATAAACTTGATAAAACTATTTTTGAATGCAACGGTACCAATAAGTTGTTGAAGTGCTCACACTGTACATATACCAGAAAGTTTTTGGTTGTGTAATTTATAGATGGAACTTAATGTTCAGAATAACCACTTTGTCTTTCTTAATTTGGTTAAATGACTTTCGGCTGATAGTACATGAAGGTAGAGTAACAGCACCAAAAGAAACATGTCATTGTGGAATCGCTTCGTAAAAGACCTTCACTAAGTTTGCATAGCTTTTTCTTCTCATCAGATTTGAAATTACTTTAATAAACTAAATTACTCAGGTATCAAGGTCTATTGGAGATGTCTACTTGAAGAAACCAGAAATGAGCCGGGATCCGCAATTCCAACGTTCCATTCCTCCTGTTCCACTGAAACGGCCAGTCATGACTTCCGTACCTTCAATTCGTGTCCGCAAATTGCAACCGCAAGATACATTTGTCATATTCGCATCTGACGGTCTCTGGGAGCAACTGAGTGATGAGAAGGCTGTAGACATTGTTTTCAGTAACTCCAGAAAAGTAAGTTTACTTTGCTTAGCTTATAATTGATTTATTTATTTTTTTATAAGCTTCTGATTTGGAAGAGTCATATATTCATATAAAATTTTAGTTTGTTGCCCTCAAGATAATTTGGACAATTAATTTTATTCTAAAAATATCTTCACACGGTTTTTGTCTAGGTTATTGTTGAGGTACCATTGCTGGGATGCTGGTAGCAGATTTTGCAGTAGTGTACCAGTTATAATTAATTTTTTAAGATTTACATTGTTTTTGTTTTGTAATATTGCCATAATTTATATCTAAAATTTTTCAATGGATGTCTATCTCGCTCAACGAGTCCCTACCAGATTAGTCTTTCTTTTTCTCCATTACCTGAAAATCATGTCATATAGGGACTCATACTGATTTTAAATTGTCTGCTAAGTTGTTTTTGAAACACTGGTAGGGAATAGCGAAGCGGTTGGTGAAAGCAGCTCTGAACGAGGCAGCGAAGAAAAGGGAGATGAGGTACGAAGACATGACAAAAATAGAGAAAGGCCTTAGGCGCCACTTCCATGATGACATAACCGTGATTGTGATATTTCTTGACGATCCGAAAAGGTGTCAGTCAAAATTTAAAGGCCGTAAAATTGACAGCACATCGGCCCCGGTTGATGTATACTCTCTAAAAGCTGATGAATTAGATGACCCTTACCGACCAGTGCTGAGGTGAAAAGGATAAATTAATTCCGGACAGTTTTGTTTATGTTCTTTGAAAAAGAAAGTTGTAGAGAGCTTAAATGGACATGATAATTTCAATAACAACCTTTTTGTTAAGATGGAGGTGATTATTGAAATTAACTTTTTCTGGGTTCTAAGAATTAGGCAGTGGTTTTTCTCTGTGGAAATGTTTGCTGAATTGAAACATAATTTCCTGTAATAGCATTGTGGATATAAATGGTGTCAGTGCATGTTTATTTGATGCTGTGGATGGTTTCATGAATTCTCTCTCTCTCTCTCTCTCTTTAATTTAGTTAGAAAATCCCTCAATAACTAATATCATGGTAGTGGTTGATGTTTTTTGTTGTTTTTTTTAGATAAAGATGAGAGTTTAAACTATCTAATTTTAAATATTTATAAAATTTTTTTTTCAGATTTCGAATCTGTGACCTATTTTTTTTATTGTTACTATTATTATTAAAACTATTACTAATATTACTCTTACACTTGCTTTCCTCTTGCATTTCTTGTTTGTTTCTCACTCACTGGTCGGAGGTTGCGGGGGGGACGGTATCGAAGGAGCCAGACAGCTCAGATTCCCAGCAAGAAAAATCAGATTGCTGGTGATGCTCTGAATGAGAGCAATGGTTCAAACGGCGCACAAGAAAAGATCAGATCCTCAATCTTCTTTTGTTTCTAGAGACATTCAAATCATTATATCTTGGAAACTAAAATTTTAATACTTTGGAATGTTAATTGTACAATTTTTTGAATTAAGCATATTCTTGTTATTTTTAATTTGTATTTTCCTTTTTATTTTTCTCAAGGTAGTGGTTAAATTTCAACAATCAAAACCAGAAAAATGGTTGGCACATAGGCACTTGGAATTATAGCTTATACTTTACTAAAAAGTTGGCTGGATAATCACAGGTGTCAGGCATGAAGTTATTGTGTCTTGCATGTTACATGTTGGAACTTGCAAAGATACCTTTTTTACCTCAAATATATTTGTTCCTCTTTATTCTTGGCCTAACTGATGTAGCACCTAGCTTGGATTTATATTCTGCTTCTTTTTGGGAATTGATAAGAACTATCAAAAGAATGACATGTGTATAACACCTGGACCTTATTATGACCAAGACATGTTGGGTAATTAAAAGCACTAAGAAAGACTTAATACCTGGCCTATTGCATTGTTTTTTTTTTGTTAAAAATAGATGAAAGTTATTTAAATTTAAATTTTCATTAAAAAAAAATCTGTAACTAGATTTTATACATGATTCCTCTTAGATAAGAATATTGTTTTTACGACTAAAAGCGAAGTTTTGGTTATTTTAGAACTACTAGGATTTAAGCTTTTATTGTACTAGAGTAATTAGAAATATTTTTCTCAAATTATTAGTTACAAATGAAATTAGAAAATGAATTGGGATACAAAATTATACAAAAATAAACATTTCAAAGAAAAATTTAAACTTATTAGAATTTATGCAGTTTTTTTATTCAATTTTTAGTGAAAATTTACTAGGTGTGTTAAGTTGCTTTGTACAGTAAAGATATGTCGTTACATTGATCTTAAATCTAAATAAACGAAATTCATTTAGTCGATTTGAGTTGTTCAATATATTTACATACTGAATCTTTGTATAAAGAACGAATTTTATATATTTTAGATTTTTTTTCTAATTTTCTGATAGAAAGAAATAAAATGATTGATAAGCTAAACATTTGCTGACCATCTAAGAAATATTTGCTTTCATTCTTTCAAAAAATATAATGTAAATTTATTTTCAACCAGATTCCAATTCTTAAATACATAAGCTATTTGAATATTGAATACCAAGAACTGAAACCGAAGTAAGGGCATATTTTGACATCACAAAATATCATAACACAACTTGAAAAATCTACATCAAACTATTAGTTGACAGAATAATTGCGTTCCTCTAAAATATTTTTTATATACAAAGGCGTTAGGTCTGAATAAATGGTGCCTAGAAATTGATCTCAGCCATCAACTGGAAGCTGACTTTATATCCCCATCGCTCCAGCCTTGATTGCACTGTTGTAGGAACAGTAATATACAGTGTTTTCTTTTCTTTCGTTGGATTCAGATTAGTAATATACAGTGTTTTCTTTTCTTTCGTTGGATCAATCTGAATCGTTAGTTCCTTGGATTTTAGAGATTTCTATGCCCCAGCGAGTTTCAGAAATTTACAATCGTCTCTCATTCCTTCTTCTTCTATTTTTTTTTCTTTCACCTGTTCACCTCATGGTACCTTTGCCTTTTTCTCAGATATCTTTCCCAGTGCTTATTCAAATCTAATTTTGACTGAATCGCAAGTCGCTCTCTCTGCATCAATTGTGCCTCGTCCCATAGGCAAGTCTCAGTACATTTTTCTTTTTCAATTATTATGTCTAAATCATAAGTTTGGTACGCAAGAAAAACACAACTAAAAATGTCGCTTGCATCCTCCAATGCACTTCCGCAAAGAGAATGGAAAAGGTTAACCAGGCAAATAGGCAACGATGAGGATGGAAGCAATAAATTGTAGCATGACATGATTTTTGAGGTTCATTTTTCTCTCTCCATTTTCTTCTTTTTTTTACCAAAATTTGATTTAGATGATTGTAGCTTTGAATATTATGGGTTTTACAATTTTATCAATTTTGTTCTTTTGTTAGTTTATTAGTTTTGTATTAACAAATTTTGGAAAATATTAATAAATTTAACACGGATATTAATTTGAAATCATTGATCATGAATCTTTATCCAGAACGATAGAGATGCACTATGACATAGAAAAAAAAGGTCATTATTAGAAGTTTAGAAAAGTAATAAAAATGACTTAATTTGATCAAGCTCCATCCAATTAAGATGTAATCCATCGTGTGTCTTTTGAACTTGAGGTAGGCCATAAGTTATATAATTTATATCCTTCAATTCAGTAGATATTTGATGACTATTTTTTATTTCTACAATTACATGAAAAAAAAAACCCTTTTTCTATCTTAGTTGTTGGAGCTACATTCATCTCCACAACAACAATTGGGACAGACTAATAAATATCAAACCAGGTGTGAGTATGCAAGTATAATGAGTACATTTATTTTATTTTAACCTTCAAATATATGTCTAGCTATCGTGGTTTTCTCAAGTTAACTCATTTGCAGGATGTTAACAAGGCAAGGTTACTTGATTAACATATTGCAAAAGACTAATGTGTTGAAGCCTGATAGTAGATGGCATTGGGTGCACAAAATAAGGTTATGGTGTATATTAGAAATCTTATTAGAAAGAAGGAATGGCTTCAATTGGTAATAAGCCTCTTAATTTATTATTATTCTAATTTCAATACTGTTTTGACCATCTTATGCTGATTTGAGGTTGTACATACCTGATGATATGATTATAGAGCTAACCAATCAAAATCTTTTTTGGAGTAACTTGCTTTGTGTTCAGTCACTGAACTCAGGAGAACTAAGCTAATTTGAGTTGAATTGAGGGTATGGAACCTTAAGTTTTGCTTATTTTGTAGAATTTTAGGGTACCAAAAGCTAATTTGTATCTAAAGGAAGCTATGTTGATATAATTAGTACTGAGATGGGCTAACTACAACCAGAGCGTTACAGCAGAAGATGTCTATTATGCCAGCATTACACCCTTCCAAATCATAATATATATTTGAACAACCAAGGCAAAATAGTTTTAACTTTGTCATATATTTTGACTGAAATAAAAGAGATAAAAGTATCTTGAATACATAGCTGAGCTCCATAAGACCACTGCCTGCTTAAATGCATCACTCTATAGATAGGAGCTTTGAGTCCTTTAACTTTTGATTACTGATAATTTTTCTTTGCATAAACTTACAGGTACAGGCACAAATTGGAAGCATAAAGGCTATCAATTATAAATAAGATCTTATTTTGGTTAACTAATCTCAAACAAGTACAAACAAAAATAAAATTTTAGTTTGCTTAAGAATTGCATGTCACAGTTGATTTTTTTGGCTTTCTGGACAAGTATACTAATTGAAGAACTCTACAAAATGAAGCTTATTGGAAAGTGTTGAAACAACGATTCTTATCAAGCATGTGAATAATTAAACTCAATGCTGGCACAACAAAGTGATTGAATTTTGTTTTTTTTACAAGTCAAACAGTGCAAAATTTAGAAAATGACCCTACAGATTACATTTAGATAGGTTGAAATGAGAAAACAGATACACTTGTCTAAGATAGGCTGGTCATCCTTTCTTTATCATTTATTGTTATATTGTTATGTTCGATTTCATTTCCCTTCAATCTTGAATATATGTGATCTATTTACTGATTTATTAAATTTTTTTAAAACAATAGGTTGACCATTGTATTGATGCCGAGATTATCTAGGAATTTATATGAGGCACATGAACTAGAAGAACAAAGAAAGGTTAGTGATTTTTCCGTGATGGCGTTGCTATGTGAGACACCTCTAACTTCAATTTATGTGCTTTAGACTTTTTAGCACGGTTGAACATAGTGATATATACATTATGCATTTATTTAGCACTTAGGTTCAGCAGTGTACTATTTTTCATGAATTCAGTGATATAAATTCAAATCGATCAAAATTAAAATTTGCATAAAGGTAAAACGACTAAAATCCAGCCATAAAATTTTAAAACCTATCCGACTCGCATGCAGGATCATGTGATTATGCACAAGGTACATTTGATGATCTAATCACATTATTTGATTGCGTTGACCAGTATTTGTACTGTTCCAAATATATCCATATATAAGAAAAGAGCACCATCCCTAGAGCAAGGTTTACAAACTTTTACACTTACCATAAAACTATACTAACAAGTTACAGCCCACATATTTAGTACCAATCTATAATATTAGAACTTGCATATGTCGCTACTATGACCAGAATTAAACACATGATCCAAAAATCAATAGCTCAAATGTTTGTGAAAGTAACATCTTTTAGTTTCAGTTTTTTTCTCCTTTACTATTTTATTTTATTTGCTGCATCATTAGGTCTTAATATGACAAGAAAAGCTGATACCATTGGATAAACAAATAATGGCTAAATACATCCTCAAGGAATCCAAATTGTATGATAACTGTACTATTTTAGCATCCAAATTTCGCATGGATAATAATGGCCAAATAATGGATTTTTTTTTTCTAATTACAGATTTGGAAGAGGAAACTTAGTGAGATTATAGCAATGTGGGACTGAGGAAACCTTCTTAAAAGAACCATGTGTTTAACAACATTGCCTCTTTTTGTACTTCAAACACATAATTAAAAGTGCTTTGTGTTAGAACATATCCGTAATTATCTAGTGAACTCTTGATTTAAATTAAAATTATCTTAATCCATGTTGTCGATTTTCTGGAGAGACACAACCCCGTTGATTACCAGATTCCTTAAGCCTTCGCGGTGATCTTTCTCTTATCCGATGGAGAGATGAAGAAAATCAGCCTGATGGTTTTCTTATCTTTTTAGAAAACCCGAATTTGAGAGGATTTCTGTTGGTTTCTGCCTTATGAAGATCATGAAGAGATGACGGTTTTTGATTCATATATAATGAGTGCCAATATCTAAAAGGTTGGCAAACCAATGGTTATACCTTAGCGAATCCATATCAGATCAAATTTCTCTCTTAACAGGTTTATTTTCAAAATAAAAAAGTTACCTATTAGTTGTATTATCCAGAGACCAATAACATAATTGTATTATTACCAAACTTTATATAATTTAGCCATCACTAAATCATAAAGTTATTGATACGTATTTTACACATTAAATGCCGCATTTCTCATGATACATATTGAAACCCGACAAATAATATTTAATTTAATCACTTCATAACATATTTAATTAGATATTTAACAGTTTATTATTTAATATATATTTATATTACATATAAGTCCATATAATTTTGTAATTAATAGAAATTAATTTGAACACTTTGAAATTTAGTTAATGTGGTGATACGCCTGATCTTTATGTTGTGTCAATCACAAGATGAAATATTTTAACTTTATCCTATCCCTTTAGTAGAGAGAATCGTTATTATATAAGTGTGACCTATAAGATAAAATATATTAAGGTTTCATGCTTTAAGCAATTACTTTTGCTAAATCTAATTTTAAAATTTAAGGATTGTTGGGGTATTCCACAAGGAACAGCCCCTCCAAAAAATAGGCGTATGCTGCTTAAAAGTGGCGAGCGCACGGTATTCTTTAGTAAAAGGCGAAAGAATAGTTCGCTCTGTGCTCACCACGCAGCTCCGTGCTTTTTACAAGTGAGTCAGCGGGTCGCTTATATAAGGCCAGAGGATGCTCTCTCTTTGAATATAGAGCGTGTGGGACTAAACGTTATTTCTTTAAGTTGCGCTTTCCTTTGATTCAAATTAAGTTCTACCAATTATTGATGTAGCTTATAATTTCTAGTACCTCGTAGGGGAGCGCGAGCTGCAGCTAATTCTATAAAACATCCAAATATAACCATAAAATATATATTAATTTCTCGGGGTGAGCTAACTGTCTCCTACAAAAATCTCCGGAAAATATCCCCCGATTTTTTTATTACGCATGCAACAAATCTGAACACATCTAACTTTCATATGATCACTCACTGTAACTAACAGATATAAACATTTTGAATAGATCAAAAATCATTTTTATGAATGACAAATACCTTACTTATACATTTTCAATCAAATATGTTCATACCTCTTATAATAAAATGTTCATACTTTCTGTATTGGATGTTTATATCTTCAAACCAACAGTGTTCATACATGTCATATGTTATGTTGTTACATGTCATAATATATTATTGTAGGCCGCAAAAGACCCACAACACACTATTACGTACGGCTCGTAACACTAAGCTCTAAGATTAAATATGAAATATCCCTAGTATTCATATCTGATCACATGAATATTCATAACTAGTTATTGGTGTGTCAATACCTAATCAATATGAAATATGAAAATTTACCAAAAATAAAAATATAACTAAAAAGGAAAAAATGTAGAGATGAGATAACTGGAGAATGATTTTGGAGGATGGACTTTGGGGATGAAAAGATTTTCTCTAATTTCTTTAGTTTGCTAGCTTATTTTTGTTAGATTACGTAAGTCTATCTAAATATATGAGGGTGAAGGTAGGAGTAGGCAACTGTCTCTCTTAGCTAAAATATAGAGATGTCAATGGATATAATACATGTTGAATGGAAGTATTTTCATATCTGTACATTAATCTTATATATATTGTATCTTTATCTGTTAATTTTAGCCTTCATATTTTATTCTTATCCGTTAAGATAATGAATAAAAATGGGTGATTACCGACTAAGTTATAACTTAAATAATTTAATCAAAAAACATGACAAACAAATAAAAACATTACTCTAAACACATAATATAAGAAGTATAAAAAAATATAATTATCGGTTTCATTATCTTAGAAGAATATAAATTAAATGTTGAATAAATCAATCGCATCATAAATTACTAATTAAATTATACTATATAAAATATTTTATATAAATTAATATCATAACAACAACAAAATAATAGTAAGTAATAATAATGGTAATGATGATTATGATAATAGTAATGATATATTATATAATTAAATATAGAACTAAACTATTATATATTTTATTTTATATGTCATTCACTCTATAAGGTGATGGGTATGAAGTAACCCTTATGATCCATATTTTTATCAGATAAACTAATGAAATTTTTTCCTTATCCATAATTTTACCTGTTAGCTGAAAAAAAAAAATTCATACTCATACTTATCAAATACCATACGGATATGATAAATATGTAAAAGAATTTCGTTCATAGTTCTACTAAAAAAATAAAAATATATTTATATTAGTATATTACAATATTTTATTTAGAAAGAAATTAAAAAAATACACTTATAATTTAAAATAATTTTGAAATATAAATTATCCTGAGATTTTGTCCCCACACCTACAGTGTTTTCTCTGACTCCACCCTCCTTCCCGGTAGAATAAAAGCTAGCTTTTGTAAGATCATCTAAGAGCTTCCCAACAAATAATAACAAGAGAATGGAAATTATTCTTATGAAAAAAAAAAAGCTTATCTATGGGCACCAAATGTACATTAGTCTGGGTTCTCTGTTACCATATCTTGCTAAATTATGATATCTTCTTCTTTGGTGCGAAATTATATTATATTATATTATATTATATTATATTATATTATTATAGAACAATGCCAGAAGGCAGCATGGGAACTCCACTAAAGCATTATTTGCCATACGTACAGGCAGCCATTGGCTGTATTTTATTCTATTTATGTACTGGAATCACTGTTAAAGTGTATCCTTAAAATAGAAAAAAGGTGCCACCTATGAGCTTCCCAGCCAAAAAGAAAAAAATAGTAAAAGTGTCACTTTTTTCTATTTGGAGATGACTGAAAGTGGATATAGCATTGGGTTCTTGTCTAAAAAACCACTGTCTGTCCCTCTCTCTCTCTCTCTCTCTCTCTCTCTCTTCCTTTCTGTAGATTTTGTTAATCTTGCTTTCTATTGGGTACAAAGCGCTTCATTATAGAAAAATTGGCTCCAAGCTCAATGCAGAGCTTTAAGCTTTAATTTAAGGGATCAGTGGATATATGTATGGATGCATTGATGGATACGATATCAATTTTATTATTCTTGTTTAAAGAGTTTTCTTTAAGGTTAATGATTGTATCAAATATTTAACTTAACGGAATTATTATTCATAATAAAATATTATACAAAATAAATTAAATAAAGTTAAAACAAACTTATTTAATGTAAATAATAAATAATAAAGTTAATATTAATGACAAAATGCATGATGATATTTTTTTAACATTTTTTTTAATTTAATTTGTAGGGATTCTATAGCTGCTTAGGAATCCTATATTTTCGGTATACTAAATAATTCAATGTATCCTTAATTGGACATCTCTTTGATTAAAGAAAAATATTAGGAAAATATCATTATTGATACTATCATCAATGCTGATTTTATTATTTATATTAAATGAATTATTATTCATATTAATAATTTTATTATGTAATTTATTTTATACAATATTGTCATTATTTAACTACATACCACTAGTTTGAATAATAACCCATTTAAATTGAATAACAAATATACTATGCAAAATAAGTTGCACAATAAAATTATTAATATGAATAATAATTCATTTAACCTTATTAACAAAATTGGTACAATGATAGTATCAATAATTATATATATAAATATATATATTAAAATCATGGTGCTTCTAAAAGCATGGGACCTCTCGGTACTCTTAACTTAAAAAATCTATTGAATCGACCTCAAATGAAAAATCTAAATTGCTCAATAAATTTCATATTAAAAATACTAATTTTTTCTATTTTTAGAGTTTTTTAACTATTTATTTCATATTTTTTTAGAATGGACTATTTTTATATGCAAAAATTTATTATTTTATTATTATTATTATTATTATAGTCATATTAAAAAATCTGAAATAAATAGTTAGAAAACTCTAAAAATAGAAAATTTTGGTATTCTATAAGATTTTGATATGAAGAATTTATTGAGTAACTTAGATTTTTCGTTTGAGATCGATTTGATAGTTTTTAAGTTAGAATTAGTAACGGTAACGCGATATGTACCTCTAAGATTTTTGCAACTTCTTTTGTAAAGCAGCAGATAAGTGGTCCTCTAAATAATTCTACTCGAAATTTATTGTATCACCACCCAATAGATACGATCCAGAACACCGGTCCGCCAACCAACTCTAAATTTGGGATTAATCAACACCAAAATGTTTGAAAGATATCAAAGTTAATATCAAAATCGATACCGATTTTATTATTCATATAATATGAGTTATTATTCATATTAACTACTTTATTATACAACTTATATTTAACAATATTTTATTATTTAACTCAAATATCATTATTATGAGTAATAACTCACTTGAGCTGAATGATAAACTACTGTATAAATAAGTTACATAAATAAAATTATTGATATGAATATAATAACTCATTTAATTTGAATAATAAAATTGATATGGATTATATTATATGTATATCAGCTTGCTAATTAAAATATGTGTTGTAGTTCCACTAGTTACATATATATACTGATGTACATATAAGGAAATGACACCTCCAATTTGAAAATTTTAAGATTTTTTAAAGAGAAATAAATTATTGGACAATGGTTCTGAACCAAAAGAAGAAACTGATTTAGTCTGAATAGGACCAGTTTTGGTCTAGTGAGTAAAATGATTTTTTTTTTATCTCATCTCTTCTATCAACCATATCAATCTATATATATCATGAAAGAGCTATATACTAATTAAAATTCTATTTGTTTAATAATGAATAATACAAAATGATTAGTGGTAACAAACAGCCGCAACTTTAGACTAATAACCCATGCCATCATACTAAATTACTAGATTAGTTAAAAGGCATCTAGATGATGTATCATCAGTTGCGTGGATTAATGGAGATGCTCAAGATCTATTGCAAATTATTAAACCTAATCTTATAGGTATAGCAACCTTAATTAGCATTGCGTTTTGAAATTAATATAATTAAAAAAAAAGTTCACAAGCAAGATATCTTGCTTTATTGGACAACTTGTATGATACATATATTCGAAAAAGAAAAATTATCTTTGCACCCTATATTTTGTACCCCTTATTTTCACACTAAAAATATTTATACTAAATAGACAATTTATTTATATTTGAATTTATAAATATTTATATTTAGTATATAAATTGTTTTTCCTTTGTTCTTTTCTAGATGATTATTAAAAATTGAAGTTACAAATTTTATTGCACAAGTATATATATAACTTGTATAATTTTTAATTCTAATAATATAAGGTATAAATACTTTTATCATTAGATATAAATATTTTTTAAAAGAAATATAAATACATCTAGAGTGCAAATAACAGGTGCAGTGCAGTTAAGTGGTGCAATTATCTCCCCTCACTTTCAATAAAAAAAGTGGTGCAATTATCACTCCTCATTTGGATCAATTTAAAACTTGATTGATCACTAATCATAAAGTCACTAAAATTTCACTGTTAAAAATTTAAAATTATTTGATGAAAAACTAAATATTTTTTAAATTGACTCAAAATTTGATACATACCTTATCTAAATAAGTGAAAACACATCAACAATTTTATTTTTTAATTTGAATAAAAAATTTTAAATACATTTACCATAAGAATTAGACATATCATAAAAGTTGGATACATATTAGAAATATTCTAATTTTAAAATTAATTAATTATCTATCAAGCAATCAAGTTTAGCAGTTTTATTATTTTTATTGGTTTCTAATCAGCAAAAATAATTTTCAAATTATGCAAAATCTGATCAAAGTAGGGTAAAACTGGAACTCAAAACCCCCATGTTGATTTCATGTTCAATTCATCTAAGTTAAATTTTTTTTTGTTTAAAACTACACAAAACTTTTTACTTAGGAAAGGTAACTTCTGAGAAGTGAGAACTTAATTAACCTAAGTAGCTGTAGCTCCCATAAACCGCCACTAATTTGAGTAAACAAAAGTTCTACTTTTTGTATGAAAAGATTCACCCCATATCAATGAAGTTCTCATGCGCCGTTAGGTGTCAGCTTCCCCTTCATTTATATTATTTTTCCCCTATTTTCATATTGATGAATGTATCAAGTCTCTTATAATTAAGGGTTAATTGTTGGTATACCCACTAAAACTTACAAAATTTTTAATATCCCCATCAAAACATCACAATAACCTATTTCCCTATTAAAAATAACCAGTCTTTCTTATTTCCCCATTTTAATTATTTAAGATGATAATACTTACTTCAATGTATTATTAACTTTTTCTAAAAATTGAAATGACCAATGTAATTTTCTTTTGAAATATGAGCGTTGTCTTCTAAAGGATAGAGAAAGAAAGATGCTTTTAGGATCTAATTCTGTTTTGCTAGCTCAACTTCTTATCCAACTTCTTACCGTATGAAATTCATCAAATATTCGTGCCTAAATGAAACTCACCAAAATTTTGCATACTAGAGTTCAAATTTGAGAAAGCTTGGTAATGTTTTTAATGAAGATTTAAGAAAATAGTTGAAAGATATTAGTGTACTAAGCACCTTTTTGTTCAGTTAAGAGCTGAATCGATGTTGCATATGCATTTTAAGGAAGCAAAATAACTAACTGTTTAAAAGGACTCTACAAGTCAGAATATACTTCACGAGCATCTCTCTCATTTCCTCACTTCATCTTCCTTTTAAGTTTCATTCACCAAATCTGTTTTAGATGCTGAGAATGAGGACGAATGCTTAGGTGGAGTACTTCAGATATCTGAGAAGAATTGAGCATCTCTCTCCTTTCCTCTTCAGTTATAATCTTTATCCAATTAAGAACTTTCTATTTTGAAATGAGGATAAATTCGTCATTTCATCTGTTAAGAATTAATATATTGATAAAAAGTTTTAGATTATATGATGAAAGGGAATATTAGAAAGATTAATTAGTTTTAATAGGGAAATAAGTTATTAGGATGTTTTGATGGGGATATTGGCAATTAAAGAAATTTTAATGGGTACATCAGAAATTAACCCTATAATTAATTCTTGAAGACTGATATTAATATGCTATGAATACTTATTAGGGGAGGACATATATTCCAAATATATAGAACCCATCACCTGATCACAATATATATATACTGGTCCCTATCAAAAACACGCTTCTCCTCACCTACAAAATTCTCCACTGTCTGTTAACAAATCTGAGTACTTAATTTTGTTGCTGTTCCCCTCAAAACACAACCAATGAATCCAAGCACTAACACCAGCACAAGGACAAAAACCACCAAAACCCTCAACAAGCCAACCTATTGCTGCTTCTTCTGTGCATTGAAAGAAACTGACACCAACAGACGGCGAGCTTCCTTGAGTGCTTTCTTTCGGGACATGCTGAACCATGACAATGAATCACACGTTCTCGTGGCAAGCTATATTTGGAGTATCGCCATGGCAGATCCGTCGGATGTAGAGCTCCCTTCCCTTGGTGCGCTAGAATGCATGTCCCATCTCATCTCTAAATCGCTGTCAGATCCTTCTTGGCTTATACTCCAGCAGAATATTTACATACCGTACTATGCCGCACACGTCATAGGCTCATACACCATACGTGTGCCTTCCCTCGCAACCATGGCTGTTGAGTCTGGTGTAGTGGGTCCACTTGTCAGCCTGATGCAGGGGAGAATTTCATGGGTTGAACAACGTGTGGCAGTCCGTGCACTTGGCCACTTGGCAAGCTATGATTCGACATTCCCTGCCATTGCTCAACACGGAAAGGAACTCATACCACTTGCCATGTCCACCGCCTCCACTTGCATAGGCACGGTATTCAAACAATTTGTATGTATCAAGCCGCATAAGCGAGAGAAGTACCATAGGGATTTGCTGACCAGAGGTCTCGGTGGGGCTGAGTTGGAGAATAGAAAGGCTGAAGAGTGGGCCAGCCAAATTCAGTGCTGGTCTCTCTATCTCTTAAGTTGCTTCGCTTCAAAAGATGTACACTCTCATGCTTTAATGGTGGAGAATGTTGATTTCTTAAAAGAACTTTGCCACATGTGGGGAGGGTTAGTGAATGGCGATTCACCGGCTGGAATTGGGTTGATGCGATTATTATGTAGAAGTGGTATTGGTCGTGAGGGTATTGCACGGTGCGGAGAAGTGATAGAGAGCCTTTGCCATCTAGCTCGATCGTGCGATGATTGGCAATACATGGGAATAGATTGTCTCTTACTTCTTCTAGATGATCCTAAAACAAGACCTCATACTTTGGAGATTGTTGCGCCTTATCTTGTAGACTTGTCAGAGCTTGGTTACCTTGGTGCAAGAAAAAATCTTGGAGAATCTATTACAAAAATATTACTGAAAGATTATAAAACCTGTAACCTCGTACCAGGTGGCGAAGCCGAAAGGGCCCTGAAAAGTATATGGGACATTAAGGTAGATAGAAGAAAGAAAGAGGCAACAATGTCTGCAGAGGAAATAACCAAGAAAGAAAAATTAGCATCAAAAAAGAAGAAAGAAGGAAAGGAAAGGTATTCCAAGGGTAATGTCGAAGGTGCCATAACCGCTTATACCGAAGCACTGCACGTATGTCCTATAATAAAAAGGAAAGAGAGAATGGTACTGTATAGCAATCGGGCACAATGCTATTTGCTATTGCGTGAACCGGACCGAGCAATTAGTGACACGACACGTGCACTAGCACTGGCGAGCCCGGTGAACTGGCACGGGAAGAGTTTATGGCGCCGGTCACAGGCATATGACATGAAGGGGATGGCAAAGGAGAGCTTGATGGATTGTCTCATGTTTGCCACCAGTTGTTTTGAAAGTAAGAAGCAGGTAAGTAGGAAAAGAGATAAGGTGCCATATTATGTAGCAAGGATGATCAGCAAGCAAATGCATGCTGCTAATTTATTTGTGCATACTAAACTACCGCGTAAAACCGGAGAAGATGACGATGGTTATAACGGTGATGACTATGATGATGATGATGATGATGATGATAGCAGTGATAGCTACATTGATGGAGGTACATAATTATATGATGGGGATTGAGAATTGTTTAACTTAATTAATTTGCTTTCGGTGTTTGTTTATCAAGTGGATGAAATGGACAACAATTTATTAACAATAAGAAGTTTGATGATTTAAATTATCATAATCATGAATCATTTTTGGTTTAGCAAACATTATCTTTTTCTTTTTTTTTGTGGGTTTTTTTCCTGCTCAACGTCCTGTTGTAACGGCTTTGAAAAATTATTAGCTGTCCTGAAATCGAAAAAGATAAACCAGTTATGGGTGTACAAAATCTAGAATTAAGAAAAACAAGCCTAGATAGTTTGATATATAATTTGATTTAATTTCTACCAAATTAAACAGAAGTTTGGCTCTTACAACTTACCTTGTTCTATCATCATCATATGCATCTCAGTAAATTATTCCTTGTTTTTTCTTTGAAGTAGGTAAATTATTCCTTGTTGCCTCCGTGAATGTACTTCCTATTAATGATTTTCCAAAGTACAAAATTGTATTGATGAATTCAGCTTTTCATGACATTTATTAGTCTATATATAATATATACAATTGTGTGTACTTACCTAAATTAGTTAGACTCTGCTTTCATGAAAGTAGAAAATATATTATGTATACAAAAATTGGCCCACAGTACTCTATATAATATATTCTTTGTTTCCATAATTCCCTCTCTTATCTTAGATCAGAGAACATGTGTACCGATTATATAAACTCAATGGAAACATGCCACATTGAATTGACATAATGACATAGCATATTGATTCCCTCTCTTGTATTTTCGCAATGAAATATAGGCTCCATTTAATTGGAATATGTTTATTTAGCAATTATTAAAGGGAATTATTTAGGAGATACTATCATTGATACTTTTATCGACATCAATTTTATTATTAATGTAAAATGAGTTATCATTCATATTAGCGATTTTATTATGTAATTTATTTTATATAGTATTTTTATTATTCAACTCAAATATCACTAATCTGAATAATAACTCATTTAAGTTGAAAAA
The DNA here is from genome assembly GCA_037678475.1 of x Bolboschoenoplectus mariqueter. Taxonomy (NCBI): domain Eukaryota; kingdom Viridiplantae; phylum Streptophyta; class Magnoliopsida; order Poales; family Cyperaceae; genus x Bolboschoenoplectus; species x Bolboschoenoplectus mariqueter. Next base: position 2,691,803 of record CM075281.1, read on the forward strand.
CTAAAAAACTGTACAAATAAATTGCATAACAAAATCATTATCATAAATAATAACTCATTTAATATGAATAATAAAATCGGCATCAATGACAGTATCAATAAAGATATATGTAGAGGACGACTAAAATGCAACGTATTACATAAATGAATCCGTATAATGATTCAAAATTTCTAATTTGAAATTAAAAATAATCAATCCGAACAAGTACATTATAATCTCCATATCAAAATCTTATAGAATTTCGGATTTTATATTTTTTTTATAATTTTTTATTATTTTTTCGGATGGGAAAAAATTAATTATTTGAGAATTTTAGAACATCCAATAAAAACATTTTTTTACCAGTCCGAAAAAATAGCAAAAAAATTCTAAAAAATGTAAAATTTAGTATTCTATAAGATTTTGAAATGAAGATTACATTTAACGATTCGGGTCGATTATTTTTATTTTTAAATTAAAAATTTTGAATCGTAACATGAATCCATCAATACAATGCGTTAAATTTTAGTTTGCTCGTATATGTATCAACTTCCATTATTAAAGCTTCTCCGTACGCTAATCTAAGACCAAAGGTCAATTTCTTATTAAAAGCAAAAAGGAAGTAATACAACAAAAAGGACATTAAGTGGTGATTTAATTAATTGTACGATTTTGCTAGATGCTACGAAATGTTGAGATTCTGAAATTCTCTGTCGTATTTGACACTACTTTACACCCACAAATATGGCCTTTAGGTGCTAATTTGGGTTCAAAAAATTGGTAATCATGGTATTTCTTTCCTTTGAAGTGCACATAATTTGACAATTATTTGTATGTAGCATGTGAACTTTACTTGTCAAATAAATGTATTAACTTGAGCATTAGTAGTTTCAAATTTTCATAGGAAACGATGCAAATTTTAGTAAAAATCACGGGTGTTATTTGTAAATACAAAAGAATGTTGAGCTCTTCTGATAAAGGCACTGTTCGACGGATAGATATGACATTCTGAGGTTTTCTTTAGACCACGGGTTACCAGTACACATCTATTAACAGGACAAAGAAAAATGATTAATTTCTTGGATCCGGGCCCAATTGTGCCTGGGCTGTCAGGATTGAAAAAAATTCCTTGTCAGTACTGGTGCATTTCTCTACTGACATGTGGGGTCCAATCTTGCACATTGATCCCCTGTTGGGTCTTTTAGTAGGCCTATGCATGATGGGTCATGTTCTGGTAGCTAAGAAGGCTGCTTCAGTGAACAATTTTGTTCTGAGTTGTGTTTCAAGTTTTGAATCCCTTCTTTTCAGGGGAGTTCAGTGCAGTTGTGAATGGACGATCATGGAGGATTTGGGTTGCGACGGCCGGGTATGTAATGGTGTTGGTGCCGTGTAGTTGGTTCACCTCACAACTGCTGATGATTTTCGCTGTCATCCCATTTTTTGTTGCACGGCGTATATTTCTATTGTAGTGAAGGCATAGAAGATTACAAGAGCCAAAAATAATTTATCAGGAAAAAATATATTCTAAAATGTTTATTCTTAAAAATCAATCTTTGGTCTAGTGATAAAAATTATATCCATGCATGAGAGGTTGCAGGATTGAAATCCGAATGAATTTTTTTTATGGACATTTAAATTTAAATGTCTTGATCCCATCTTCATCTCAAAAAAAAAAAGTTTATTCCTAATGTAAATATTATACATAATTAATTTCAGTATTGTAATACTCATTGACAAACATTGAACTCTCATTCTCATGCAAATTTTGGGCCCCATTACATTTTGGACTTGATGAATTGAAAATTAACTGTTCATATATATACCCAAATTGTCAATAAGTACTAACCAGGGAACAGTTTAAAGCCCCAAACGGGCCAACCAACAATGGCCCACTTACCAGTCACTGAAATACCAATTTGATGACCTCTCTCCCTTCTCAGACATTGGTAGAGCAGTCAACAATAAATAAATAAATAGAAAGCAGAGAGAGTTTCATAGTATATAGTTTGTATGTTTAAGTAGTGTGAATACATCATCTCGCAACCAAAAGGATGAATTGTGGACCCTGCTCAAGCAACAGAAATTGAGAAATGATATCACGCAACAACAAAAAGAGGGAGAGAGAAGAGAGAGGGGGTGGGGGTTGTGTTATACTAAATTAGATTGTGATCTCAGCGTGGTCATAGTGGAAGGAAGGTGGTTTGATTGATTGATTTATACACCTCAACTAAGCCCATGAAGAAAGAAAGAGACTTCCATGCATATTATACCACATTATATTATACACATTTAATTTCTTGTTTATAAACCTTCATTGGTCAATCGAGCTTTATTTTCTACATATAATATTTAGATTTGACAAAGAAAAGAGTACCTTAATTTCTGGGTAAATTTAGTTATGCTATTTAAATAAAGGATGTAAAACAAATTGGTGGGGGAAAGAGAAACCTTAGTAAAAGGTCATTTTCATAATTGTTTTATAATACTTTAATATTATTTTTATCTTTAGTAAATAGTGGCATTATATAATACACTCAATATAATGACTTAAAAAGCTGAATGTCCCTACCTACACAAGTGGATTGCCAAGTCTCAATAATTACCCTTTATTATAGAAAAATTCATATCAAGACCCTGGATTTCATTTTGCATCATCGATTATTCTGTATTACTTTTCTGAAAAAAAGGAGACTGGGCAATAATTATCAAAATTTTCCATTAGTAGAGGACTCCATGTAAAAAGTACATGAGCAGCAGTTACAACATGGGGAAAAGCTGGTAGAACCGCATGGTATGTTTCTACATTGCTGTAAAGAGAAAAAAACAGGGATTCAATTCAGATCCAAATTAAGTACCAATCAAACAATACTATGAACTATTACAATTTTCACACTACTACCTTATTTACATTGCTCTGCCACAGATGACCCCCCCCCCTCTAAATCTCACACATCAAGTCAATTGACTACCCAAGCAAAAATATTATACCAATATAGACTAATTAACATAACAATAAACTTCAATATAGTATTGAATTATATATATATCAACTATGACTCAGCTCTCCAGTAGATCCTCTCAGCAGCAAGATGGTGATCACAAGACCTCTCTACAGCTGCCACTTTCGCACAACCACCGGTCAAACTGTTAGTTGATTTGCCCCTCTCGCTTGCTTGTAGTAGGCACACTTCATGAAAAGGATCTGTTTTTATATCGGCAGGAGGGATGAAACAGTCAAGAGACAAGCCATGGACATTGAATGCCACCTCGTCGATGGTCCACGCCTCCTCCATGCGGGTCCTAGTGTGGCTCATGGCCGTCTCACCAAACCGATACAGGGTCACGACCGAGCGGCCTGAGTGCGCAATCATGACACCCTCAACGGAGCGGTAATCTTCGAGGAATGAAACGGTATTCATCTCCCAGTAAATGGATTCATCATGACAGTTCACTTGGATTCGTGTCAGCTGAGAGTCTTCAATCTGTACCAGCAGGCCGGTACGTTGGCTGAAGTAGCCCATCAAATTGTGGCGTATGAGTTCTGCGGGACCATCACTTCTTGATTTTAGGATTGCATCACTGGCACAGAGCTTCAAAATGAAGCAATCCTCACCGTTGATGTTCCTCTCTGCAATGCACCTGGCTTTTGTGAACATAGTAGCTGTGGTCAAAGGATCAAGCCCCTGGTGCAAATTAAGATACAAATTAAATATATTAGTTGCTTATTTTTTAGAATAAGATAAACAATTCAATTCCATATATTCTTTAGTGAAGCAGTGCTGCTGTCACTGGTCCAAGCATTTAGTGGGTAAGTATTTAATTTATCAAACATGTGCCAGTACTGTATATACTGTATACCAGTATAAAAATAAAATTGTACCATAGACGTGTACATGAATTCTGAATTTCTGATTATACCTGAAAGACACGACGGAGGGGTCGAACGGGGCCCTTAGCAGCATGGGCTCCGAGCCAAGGAGTTTGACGCCATACAATCTCACCGTTAGATCCGGCACGTATTTTGCTCCCGCCCAAGGCGAGCTCGATGCACCACATTTTAGGTTTCATCTGCCACAGAACAAAACCTCCAGTCTCTGACATTGATGCCGATGACCCACCGCCCCAATTCTTCTTGGCTCTCGTAGCGGATTCGAGTTCTGAGGCTGTCATTCTTACCTTCCCCAATACATATGTGTTGTTGATAGAGTTTAGATGCTTTAGACCTCCAACGGCAGCTATGTACTGTTGTATTATGTATTTTGCTGAAGAAACTTGCTGTTAAGAAAAGGAAAAAAAAACTAAATTTAACAAACTAAAGGTGAATGTATTAATTAAAACAGATGCCAAAAATTATATATTGAAAATACATGACATAAACATATTAATTAGGATTTACAATGGGGGCATGTTTAAGAGAGAGTTGAGGGAACGGCTCGACAGTGCTGACTGGAAATGGCACGAGCGGAGCCCCCATGACGCTTAGCAGTAATCGGAGATCAGAGCAACTAGGTGAGGTTGTCGGGTGGGACCATGGTAATCTAGATCTCATCCACTGGGCCCATCGCTCCTTTCGGCTATCCGGGACATCTGATGCTGCACATGTGGCATCATTCGGGCACTCCATTAGAGGCGTCAGAGCTTCTCCTAACACTGTCAGTCCTCTTAAAGGGCTCCTTGAGTTGAGAGAATGGACTGTTTTGTATCTCCTCTCCATTTTTGAGAGGAAGAGGAAGAGAGGAAAGATGTGAAACGGAGGATATATATTTTGAAGGAAAAAACCTAGCTAGTGTGAGTCTGTAAGAACTGAGAAATAAGCTCTTTGTATATACTGGAAGATAAAGTGATTAGCGCGTAATATTTGTTAATGGAATATTTAAATCATCATCATCTCCAGTTATAAATGTCAGACAATGTCCTTACTTTTTGTTTCCAATTATTACCTGTCCTGAATGCAAGGCATGCACCCCAAAATTGGTAAGGATATCATATTTTAATTTCATAGTATCAAAAACCCATTTGATCAAGAGTTATGTTTTTGGAATATTGAAATTGAACTGACTTAATTAACAAAGGTTGTAGCCTGCATTCAATATATATATCTTATTCTATAAGTATATATTATAACTATGTTTATGTTTGTATTAACAATATCTCATTTTTTTTTATAATGAACTGACTTAACAATGTTGATAGTATTTCTCAAAATAAGTTACATAACCTTTGAAAAAAAAATATATACTACAGACATGTTGGTATCAATTGTGAATTGTTCATAAAATTAGAAATTATCTTAAACTTTTTCATGTTATTTAAAAAAATGATAAAATATACATACAATTTATTAGTTTCCACATATATGTTTGATCCCTATAGTTTAGTTCACAACTGAAATATCAAATTTCAAGTTTTCAACATTGAAAATTACTTTTTAATGATTGTCAATACTATTACATCAATTTATCTTCAACAAATCACATTCTATTAAAAAAAATTTTGAAGAACGAGATTAATTTATATATAGTTTTGAAACACACAAGTTAAAAGGTACCCTAAAAGTTTACATTTTTTTGGCTATTTTTTTTTATTTCCCCCTTTTTTATATGACCATGTCACCAATACAACTACATGATCAGAACTCAAAAGGAATCAATAAACCATCTCCTTTTTCCTTTTTATTTCACTTTAAGTGACTGGAAGCCATTCTAAGCTAAATACTGTGTGCGTTTGATTCCTTGACTGAGATGTGATTCCAGTATATACTACTAAAAGTTGAAGCACCATGAATTGAAAGAGAGCTCTCAACATACTGTTACTTACAACTTAACCAGTGCAAACATGGGTTGGAGAGCAGATTGCAACTGTTTTCTTAGTTGGATAATAAAGGCAGCAAAGAAATTACAAATAATAGCAAATGGGTAGAATTCATCTATCCTGGTCCAACATGTTTAGAAATGTTTCATGTATAATTTAATGTTTAATCATTTTGCCGACAAAAAATAATTTCTTGCACAACTCTGGGAGTGCAAAATTTGTTTTTATTATTTATTAGTCTGATGCTGACTCTCAAAAATATAAAAAATATTAATATTATTGTTATTGTTATTGTTATTATTATTATTATTATTATTATTATTATTATTATTATTATTATTATTATTATTATTATTATTATTATTATTATTATTATTATTATTATTATTATTATTATTATTATTATTGTTATTCTTGTTATTGTTATTATTGTTATTATTGTTATTATGAGGGGGCCCTAGTGGGAGGTTGAGGAGTCATTGCTCCTCTAGAATTGTATAATTCCTAATAAAAGTATGTTAACTTATTAATCAATGGATTACCTAATATTGGTTCTTAATTTAGTCTTTCCTTTACTCTTAATTAGCTCCATAAAATAAACCTTTATTGCCTAGTTCCTGATAACCAAAATAATATTGGGCATAATTTAACACTGGTTGTTCAGCAACAAAAGTAGAATTAAATTAAAATTTAATTTTTATTAAGGAGTTAATGTTAAATTGTCTAATCCAAGATAGAAGCTAAAAAAAAACTTGATTAAAAAAAAATGTTGCTGAACTGGATAAATTTGCTGCTTTTGTTAGCGAATTAATTAGGCTTAAGCTCCTAAGGAATTTGCATGATGCTTTGCCAAGTATCTAGCAAAAATGAGATTAGATAATTACTATTGCTAATTTTATAAGAGGTGTGTTAATCGCATACTAATTCTACACCTCAATTATGCACCCATAAGATTCTGAGTGTAGATTTTTAATATTTTGGGAGTAAATTATATAGATCGGAGATGAAACATTCAAAATATCTAAGACCCACACTCCTCATTTCATACATATATACGAGATAAAAATATTTATATTAACATTCAAATATGTGTATACAATATTCTATATTTATACTAGCACTCCAACGTGTTTGTATTATAATTTAAATGTGTTTATACTAACATTCCAATGTGTTTGTATTATTATTTAAATATTTTTATACTAACATTCAAATGTATTTATATATGAGATAAAAATATTTATACTAACATTTAAATGTATTTATGTACGGGATAAACACAGCAAACCACAGTGTTATGGCCCGTGACACATATCAAATCACCTTAATATAACCCATAACACTCATAATTAGCATTAAATCATGAAATACAAAAATATAGTGCAAAAAGTGGGGATAACAATAATTTCTCATTTCATAATTAGACTTAGGGTGTTTGTATGTACAAAAAGTAAAAAATAATAAAAGTAATTATACTATCTTCTTAAGATATTTGTAACTTAAAATTTAGTTTTAAAAAAGAAAAAAAGTATGATTAATTAATTAATTAATGAACCATGGCCACATTATCAATCATGAAAGTTACAGTGAGCAACAAACGAGGGAAATTAATTAAGAGTGAAATTGATGGTCCAAAAGTTAGAGGTTGCAGTATAATAATCATTTGATTCTCAAAATTAATTAAATTAATGAGAAATTGTTCTTGCACTAAAATTTTGTACACCTTATATACACCCAATGTTAAGTATAAATATTTTTTCAAAAATATATATTTTAAAATTGAAGTGAGAAATTATGTTAAATAATTTCAAATATCTGAAATATAAATAAAAAATGTGAATAAAAGGTGCACTTATTATTTTTTTGTAAGAAAAATAAAGGTCTAGCCTTTATCTTTTTATTGATTTACTAGAAATCAGTGTATGAGTTAAATAAAAAAATATTTTTTTAAATAAAAATAAAATTCTAAACTATTTAATTTTAAATATTTATAAAAAAAATTTCATTCATATTTTGAACCAATTATCAATCTTTTAAATTAATTATTACTTTGTTAGTGAGCAGCTATCTGGGGACACATAAATCATGGTTCTCTTTCATGCCGTTGTAACACGTCACATTTTTCCACTTGATTTTTCTTTTTTTTTTTTGAGCCCCTGTAATGATGAAAATTAGATAATGATATTGATGTGAAAAGACGTAAAATAGAACAAAAACATCGATTTAACGAATTAATTCTCTTTATTATCTGTTTATAAAAGCAACGTTAATTAATGATCTAACTAAATTTGAAAAGGATCCGGATGTGAAAAGACGTCTAATAGAATTAAGGAATAAATTAGAATACTTAATTATCTTTATTTTTTAAAATCTTATTAATGATAATGATAATAACTAAATTAGCGAGATATCCATGTGAAAATCATACTCTTTTTTCTTCTCCATTTTTTTTATTTTATTTTACTTTCTATTGTGAAGAAACGATATACATCATATACATATTTCTGTTTATTCTTTTAATATTCTTCAAGAACAATTAATTATATTGTTATTTAGAGATTAATTCAATGGCCTTCATTCAAAAAAAAATGTAGGTTGATCAATCTCTCAAGCAACTGTTATTAGTAGTCCTTGTTGCATGGTTGCATTTCATCTTCATTCCATGCTTTATTATAATTATAGAAAAATTATTGCTCAATAAAACAAATTAAAATTTTGATTTGAGGAGATGTTTATTGTTGAAAAAGTCCCCTTGCAAATTGCCACGTGTATATGTTTGTAGTTGAGACTACAGTTTATCTATATTAAACTATATATATTTTAATTAGTTAGGCTTGTACATAATTTAGATTAAGAAATTTCTAAATTATGTAAAAAAAATTATTAAATAAAAAATTAATATTAAACTAAGACAAGTTTTATTAGAAATTTTGCATGTAATTAAGTCTATGGTTGTACTAGCAACTCAACCAATCTATTTGACTGACCAATTCAATTTAGGATGATGGATTAAATTTTATTTGATTAGGTACAGATTACATTTTAGTTAACCCATCAAATACATATTAGTTATGGATTTTGAAAAATATATTGGTTAAAATTTTACATGGCTAAGTAATATATATTTGTATTTGTATTTCATAATTTTGAAAAATATATTGATTATGGATTTTTAATAAACATAATATTGAAAATGAATTTATGCTTACTATTAATAGTATTTTCTAATGATGTTCTTATTAGTAGTTATAATGTTGGATTATATAAAATGATATTGCATTTGATACGTTTTCAGATCTTAGTAAGGAAATTTTTTTCTTGTTTATTTTAAGCTTTAGTTATGCTTTTTAGTATGATATATTTCTTTTTCAATGAAACCAGTCAAATCTACAAAATTGACTACCTAAAAAGATATGGATTTGAAGTTATGATGGTTGATTATGAATTGAAAATAATATAGTTTGACTAATATGGATCAAATTAAAAACATAGACAAAATCCAACCAATCTTACCCTTATACACCCCAATGTGAGAAATTTGAAAACATAAAAAAAATATAATATCAAAATGTTAAAACTATGTATAATAGAGAGGATTAACAATTTGATGCATTGAAATTTCATAACACCTCATACACAACAAATTAATACATTTTTAAACAAAAAAAAGAACCATTTTATCAATATAAATTAGTGATGTAATTTCAAAAAGAAAAACTTAAACCTATCTAAAACGGAGACAAACATGATTAACTGCATGAAAATTCCTACATATCAATACAAAAAGGTTGTACCATTTTAAAATTTCATAACATCTTAGACATAACAAATACATTTTTAAATGAGAAGAGAGAAACACAAAAAAAATCATGAATTATTTGATCAAGATAAATAAGAGGATATGTAAATCAAACGGTTAGCAATAGGCGTCAAGTAATATGACTAACAAGTCTTTAATCTCAATTATTTTTATGCATATTACACACACACATATATATATTTAGAAAATCATCTCACACTTCACCAAACGAGCTGTTAGACTATGTTAGGTTAACAAATATTTTAAAATTTTGCAACTCACGTTTGCTATGGTGTTAAATTGTTGATGGTTCAAAAATAAAATAAAATGACATGACAGATAAGACATGACAGATCCTAACTCTTGATTCTGCCTATATCAGAAGCAATATATGTGCTCATTGAAAGTTCTAAAATAAACCAATACTGTGTTGAATTTTATTAGTTTACAATTATCAACACAATATTTGAATAAAATAAAATAAAATAAAATAAAATAAAGATGCTCATATTGCCAATAAATTTTATTGGCAGTATAAGCAATCTATAAGACTATAACAACAGAAATATTGAATAAAGCTTATGTAATAATACAACATAGCACAATATATTAAATGATATTATTATGGATAATAAATAAGTTGAGACATTCTCTGACCTAATATCCAAATTCATATCACATGTTAGAGGGGCCATGCCCATGCTAATTTCGGCACCAATTACGGACAATGCAAGTCTTTTTTTTTCAACACATTCACACCATGTTTCAATGCCAGAAATATTCTTCATTGCCATTTTGGTAACAAAGTGTCAAAACTTTTTCAATTTTCTTCTCAAGTTCCAGTCAACAAATGATTGGTAGTTTGGTACTAAACCAAATTCTATATGGTGAACAAGAACAACATTGAAAATACATTTATGACTTCAGTGCCAAACCAAAAGTCAAATAAATAAACCAACTCGCCTAAGTTATTTTTATTAAATAGTAGCAGGTGAAGAAATTCTTCAGCCAAATAGAAATTTTTTATCACTGCTTGTATTGATCTACCAGTTTTCTCTTTAATGTCAAAGGTAAATGTTCTAGATTCGTTCACACATGAAGACCCAAAATATGAATTAAGAGTACAATGTACAGTTCTAAATGGGCAAAATGTCTTTTGAGAAAATTTGAAAATATGCCAAATGGCAAAATTAATAGGAGAAACGAGATTGCAGCAAACTTCATTCTGAGTTTGTACATTTGTAATACTATTTTTCAGTTCTAGATCAAGATTGAAATCAGAACTAGTGAACTACAGAATAGTCGCCAGACTTTTTATTACAAATGAAAATATGCAAGAGAAAAATAAGTGCATTAAGAACTGAAATCACTATCTTTCACAGCTAGGAAATTCATAAACAATATATGAGAACCATATTTTCCATATTTTTGGTTTGCGAACATCGTCTATGAACACAACTATATAACATTATATGTAATGAATATGTAAATTTATAAAACTAGTTCGTAAATAATAAATACGAACCATATTTGATTCGCAGACAATAAAAAACGAACTTCTTAATTTTAAAACTTTCAATTTCGAATTCCATTCTTCAAACTTTTTATTTTTAAATTATCATTTAAAAAAAAGTGCCGTACCAGGTACTACCATGTATAACGGGAGATCGAAAGGACTGAGTAAGGCCAGGGAAAAAAAATAATGGTAAACTAGTACACTGTAAGGGAAAAATGTTGGTGTTTGATTCATCATTCTTTGGCATCTTTTACAAAACCATTTCCCTGAAAAAAATAATAAGGGTCAAAATACAAAGAAAATCTTTAAAGAGACTTAAACTAATAACAAATACAAATTCTGAAACTAAAAATCCATATTGGGATCAAGATAAAGAATATCAATCAGCCAAAAGCAAAATGCCCTCACCACAGCATGCCAGAATAAATTGTGCATGACATACTACCTACAACTAATAGAACATAAGAGGTAGACTAAAAGACGAACCCATCGGTGAATTCATCATCTTGGTCCGAGTCAAACTCGTACTCGGTTCTTGGCCTGGAGATTTTACTCAAGGACGAAGACTTTGGGTTCTTTGTTACTGGTCTCCTATCTTTCTCAGCTTGCATCTCCATCCCCTTCGCTGATGGTTTTCTCTTTCGCTTCAAGCTTGTGCTACCATCATCTTCTGCTAAAGAATATTCACTGACTGCAAAAGAAATCATGTGACAGACAAATTTACTGTTAGAAGAAGAAAGAACAAACGAATGAATGAATGACGTGGCTCTCTTGTCCGAAAGAATATCAAGGGCAAAAAAGTCAAGTTTAATTACAAAAAATGAGACTATACCAATATCCTTGAAGGATGTGAAAATGGATACACTGAAGCTCCAACTATAAACCTCAAAATGATATAAAAACTGAATCTACCTCCTCAGCACTGATATAAACAGCTATGACAGTAAAGGCAAATTAAAAGAATATTGCCTTTCTCCCTGCAAGTATAGATCAGATCAAAAAGAGTAAAAAAAAAAAAAAACCACCCCCACACCAACTCCCCCCCAAAAAAAAACACAGAAAAACAGATTGAACCCATGTACCCTGACAAAAGTAGAGACCATTAAGCACTGCACCATAAAATCCATCAGAACAAGAAGACAAATTGCATAAACACCAATCAAGAGGCTCTCCTGACCCAATGATACAAGAATACAAAAAAACTCAAATCTAAAATCTGACTACCAAAACTGCTAAGAACACAATATATGTAAATAGAACCGAGGGCAGAATCAGGATAAAGGTTAGCCCTACACAAGCCACACCTATTACAACCGAACTTCAAAATCCCACAAAATACCAGCATGCACGACTAAACAAAGAGACACCCAAAAAAACTAAAACAACCACAAGGAAAAAAAACTGAAACGTGTTACCAGAAGAACTGAATGGTATTACCGTCTACTAGCACATACTGATAAATAACAGTAAATTTACCTTCCATAGTGCTTGAGGCGTGACCATTAGCAACCACATCCGTTTCAAAAGGGGAGGCAGAATTGTTACTCTCCTCCAGCTTGGATGGGCTGGCGGGGTACTTGTCCTGCTGTTCTGATGCATCAGGAGATGGCACCGCAGACAGATAACGTAAGTGTCCATTTGACCCGTTTGATGCCTTTATTATAGATGTCTCCTCAGAATTGTCTATATCAACCTCTGCATCTTCATCTATGATTTCTTCTCTCTCCTACGATGTGACAAAAAAAGAAAGAATTAAATAACTTTAAAATTTTCAGACTCATGTTACTCATATTTTTGGCCATCAGCATTCAATATCCTTGCCAGCTATAGGGTGTTTTGGAAAAGCTACAACTTTCAGAGATATTTGTGCAAAAACACCAAAAATTGAATAAATTATTTGTTAGGATTGAGCAGCGATTGCAGGGGTTTATATAAACTAGTAGTAGCTTGTTTTGCTACCAGATCCTGGTTTGTGCAGCACCATTTGTCAGAAAAGTCGGCCTCAGTACCAGTAAACACAGTTTAGCTGTTTAATTACGAAGTTTATACCATTGGATGCATATCAATCAGGCAATAGCAATACCAGGCTATTGGTTGTTTCACTGTTCAGAAGCCTGGGTAAGAAATTTCCAATGGAAGAACAAGGAAAGCAAAATAGAGATACAGAGTGCTCAGAATGGAAGCAAACTAATGAATAAAAACAAACGAAATCAACAAGGAAAACTTATTAAAGGTCTTTCTTAGAGGTCAAGGTCATAATTGAAGAGTTATCCCGACAGGGCTTGACCAAAGAAAGCTACTCTTGCTTCTTTTTTATATAGGTCTTACTGGTGAATCAGTCTCAAAAGAAAAATGCCCAAATTCTATTAGATATTTTATTCTAAAAATTTTTAACAAAACAACTTTCCAAAAAGAGAAATTTACACCATAACAACAACAACAACAACAACATTATTCTTGATTTAGATAGTCCGTAGAATTATGTTATGGATTACTGAAATACAGTTATAGGGCAGTCACGAAATATGAGCATACCTTTTCATCTTCCCTTGGATTGATATCAAATTCATCTTCTCTCTCAATGTACTCCTCATTCTCCTCCAGCTCTTTAAAATCAGGTGCAAATGCACTCCAATTCTCAACATAATCCTTGGCCCAGACATATGCAGTACCAGTCACAGAAACCGACACCACAATGGGCCTCTCAGGGTGCCAAACAATATCAATTATTGCCTCCTTGGGACCTTCTAGAATCTTCACGAGGTGCCCCAATCTCTCCCAGATATATAGCTTGTGCTCCCCTTTACTAGCACTGGCACCAAGTATCCACTCATCATCTCCACTGAAGCACGGTGTCTTCCATTGGATTTTGGTCACCACATCTTGAAATTCACGCAAATATTTCATGAATTTGGTACCATTTGTTTTCAACTTTTCTACTATGCCATTCTCATCAACATTGTTGTCAGTATCGTTATTAGAAGAATCAATAGTTCCAAGCTCATCTAAGGTATTATAACGAGGAAGGAGGTTCTCGAAGAGGCGTATCACCCGATCGTTTGAGTTTGTCAGGACATACTGGCCGCTACAGCTGAAAACTATGTCTTTGATAACCGCACCACCTGGTACAGGAATTATTGCATATACCTTGCTAGTTTTTGCGCTGACTATTAGAATCTCACCTTTTGAGTTTCCCACACATATCAACTCGCCGGACCGGTCAAAAGTGGCAGCGGTTGGGGTAAAAGGTGTTGACCCGTCAGAGAATTTACGGAGATTGGGAGCAACAGTATAGTTATTACCTTCTTGGGAAACTGATACTGGCAAAACTATTGAGCTACCATTGCTCATGTCGACCAATAAAGGGGCGGATGAAAGAGGGCATGCAAGGCAGATGGTGGGCCCAAGTGGACCTGGGTCCAAGCGGGCATGTAAGGCTGTCTGCTGAAGGGTTATGCGAGAAATTTTTTCACAGTTCTTGACATCCCAAAGGGTAAGAGACTTGTCGGTGGCAGAGACAAGGAGGCGGTGGCCATGTTTTGACCAGCACACGCTGGTTATGGGAGAGATGGTGGCACTGTCACGGAGCTTCCTGGAGATGCCTCTTGTTTCAAAGTCCCATATTATGCAGCTCCCATCCGAACATCCAGCTGGTCGAGTAAAGAAAAGGAAGGAAAGTTAAGTGGCTTAACAAAAGAAACAATGAACCAAAAAATAGGTTTCCATAATCTGCTTATGTTTATTAGGGGTTCTTGTTCACGACCACGCAAAGCGACATCATCACGACTCTAGACATTGTTACAATATAAATTTCCATTTGCAGGCACTTTGGTCAAGTGAAAAAACATTCTGCAAGGTAATTTCAAAGCTTGAGACGTAGTTATTGCAGTCAGGTTTACATATCCTTTGTTTGGATGCACATCAGAAGCGAAAAGTAATTCACGTGGTTCATGCTCTTTAATCATAAGTAAGACCAGGTATACTAGTCCATCTGATGAGGGGTAACGACAACACAAACAGAAGAAGAATAAGACAAGCAGTTTAACTGCATTTCCAATTCCAGGCTGGAAGTGAAGTGCAGGAAATTTACCATGTGCCAAGTGGCACTAATTTTGGGCATTGGGAATTCCAAACTGGATAAAGACTTTACTTACATGATTAGTCTGATTTAAAAATCAGTGTCTTACTCCATAGAATGGAAAAAAGGGAGAACAGTAGCCTGAAAAATAGTTGGTTCACTACAATTCAGATGATTTCCTGTACAAAATCCGATAAACCCACACCCCATCATTGATTTACTAGTTGGTAAGGTCAATACACAATCTATTCAGTGCTACACATGAGGAAAAGCAGCAAACCAAAGCAGTGATATTGTGTGAGTTATAGTAACTGGAGCTTCTAATTAGCACCGTTAACACGATCCAAACAGGCCCTTAGATATCCAATGCAATCGTGAATATATGACGCATGTCAATGCAACAATTAATACTACAACTATAATAACTTTCGAAGGTTGACAGCCTGTATTAAAAGTACAAAACCCGAAAGTAACCATGGATTGGATTCGAGTCCATACCAAGTAACGGACAAAAAGGCATTACCACTACGAGCCCTGATTGGTCCTATAAGAGGCCACAATATAAAAGTTTTCAAGTACTGAATACAAACCGAAAGACCGCGAAATCACATATATACATCCAATATGAATTGAATGGTCCATAGTAGTAATTTATTATCAAGAAAAGGAGGTACCAGCAAGCAGAGTTCCATAGCTGTTGAATGCAATGCATTTCATGTTACCATATTGCAAATAATCCTCGATTATTTCCGGGAAATCCCCTTGCAGCGGATCTTCACCAAACGACCATCACACGAAACAAAATGAAATCAGTTAGAATCAGATTTTGGCAAGTAATCAGAAAATGTTCGTAAATTAGCATCAGTGTGACAATTACACAATAATCAGAAAGGTTTAAAAGGTAACAAAACCCCATGATTAACCAAAACGAACCCCCAATTTCGCAGTAAAGGCGTAAAATAACACGACGAAAGAGAAGTAAACGAACCAATTATCGGCACATTCATCTTCGAAATCGAGAGCAAAGCTGTAATAAGTAGGCTTGACTACAACCAGAGATAAAAAAAACCCTAGTACAACAGCGAGAAAGGGGCAAACTAGACCAAGCTCGAGGTCATCTCTTCTCCTCCATTGTCTCGACGACGCCAGGAAGAACCCCCGTATATTCGACTTTCGCGCTCTTATGTTATGGTGGGGTAATGGTGTCGCTGGAACAATGGAGAGTATTTTGGAGCACTCGACTCGACTGGACTGGACTCGAGTCTAGAGTCTAAACCAAGCGAAACGAGGATTGTAATTCCTTTTTTTTTCCGAACTCTTGTAGCGGAAAGGAAAGGAAAGGAGAGGCCTGGCGTTGGTTTGCTGACAGAAGGCGGCTCAGAAGGGAATTTTTATTTTTTTTTATAAATAATTAAAGAACCAAACTTATTCAAGTTAATAATGAATCAACAAACTTACTATTATAAATAGTTAAATAAAGACGATGTTATTATTCACGTTCAGCTCGTTTCTTCAATTTTCCTCCGAGTTTTTAAAAAAATTTGCTATTTTTTTATGAGCCTTGTATTTCAACGACACAGAAGTTAAGAGTGTAAGTATTGTTTGTTTTCTTTAAAAAATTTGAATCTCTGAATACAAAGATTTAATTTTGTGAAATTTTCAAAGAGTACAAACAATCATGTAATCATTAGTTTCTAAAAGATACAAATTGTTTGTATTTCATGTATTTAATTTTATTTTAACTGCTTAGGTAGATCATTTGATGTTTTTGTGAAATTTTAAAATTTTTGTTCCGTCCTTACATCATAAAATTCAACATAACTCACAGTCAGGCTTTTCTATTCAGAGTTTGCTCTCCTTAGTTTATAACCTAAACACAAGCAGATTATTTATGACAGAGAGCTATGTGAATTATGAATATTGAGTTAATCTTTCAACATCAAGTATACTAGAAGCATTTTACTTGAAATATACTTGTATTAAATATTGTCAATAAGAGGAAGACATTCTCTAAATTCGAAAATTTGACACAGCTTTATGCGTTGAAGAAATTAATAAACATTGTCAAATTTCCACCTGTGTGTATCTTTCACTTGTTACATCAATGGTTACAGAACTCTGTCACAGAAGATCCCAGAAATTGATTCGGAAGAAATTCGGAGAAAATCCCAAAAAAAAAAAAGAATTTTTTTTCATTGTTTCTTGAAATTACATTGACAACTATTTTGCATTACAGACTAATAAAGTTCTTAAATTCTACAAAAAGGAAGAAAGAAAAAAATGTACAAAGACAAGTTGTTGCTGAGCTACTGATATTAACTGCAATAGAGGCCTCAAGGAAATGCAATCTTAAAAAAAAAAAAAGATGTACCATGAAAATTCAAATTGTGTCCAAAATGCATGTAAAATGTCATAAAAAAAAAAGAGACTACAATTACTGATAAAGTGGGTCCGTATCCAATACCATTAAAACAACGACTACAATTTTAAATGATCCGATTTGATTTAAATGATCTAAATTTAGTTATAGGGGGTGTTTTTTTTATTAATATTGTACAAAATCTCACTTGTCATTGATTCAAAAAAACAGCGGCACATCCCGCCATAGAAAAAAGTATGACAGCAGACGTGAATTCCTGATAAAGTTACATGACAGTAGACAGATAAGTTCATCTTTTCTCAATTTCCTTGTAAGATCCACAATCATACCAGCACCTAGCTAAGTGCTTCATTTATCAGAATCTATACAATCTGCACCAGAATCCTCAAAGAACCACAAGAACCAACTGGTAACACTGACAGAAAACAGTTGTAGAAAGGAGTTGATCTTAATTCCAAGCTCCCATAAAAGTCTTACCAAATCCAACAAGAAATCATCACATAATTAAAAATTAGTTTTGATCAAATACGTGATCATTTTTAATGCTCTAAGATTGCTTTTTTTATACTTGTTCACAAACTTTTTCATAATTTTTCCGGACTAGGATTTCGGTCTGGTAAACTGACAAAAAGAAAAAGAGAGGGATATATAGGTCTGAATCTGATTTGTAATTCTCATTCAGAACATTGATTACAATACTCAAGCATTTATAGTTAGTCATGAACTTGGATTACAATTCGTTGTAGCAAAATTTAAGAATTTTAAGAAATACAACAGTAACAATTAATAACATCGTCTTCTTTCTAATTCATTGGCTCCAACGTCGCTGATTCGAGTTTCCGTCGTGCTTTTTTTTCCTTCTCGAGTTCGTTCATCCCGTTGTCTATTTCTTGTATCACCACTAACCGGTCCCTCATGCGTATTCTTCTCTTTTCCAGTTCCTTCATCGCATGAAGATTCCCGTTCCGGCTTTGCAAAATGCTAATTGTAAGCCAGTCGAGAAGTCGATGTTAGTCTCAGGATCTTGCCCCGTCATGACAACATGAAGATAGTCGACTGTTGCAACGGTCTGCGTCTCGTTGTCCCCTAAAACATATCAATACAGCAACACTACATCAATGCACCAGAAATTATAAAAGGTACTAAAACAAGTTTTCTTAATAAACCAAGGATATACATGTATATTTTCATATTCTAATAGCATTTGTAATCAAAGTTCATTTTTCAATTAAAATAAATTTACACTGACTTTTCAAAATACTTTCTTTTCCTAAACCTCTCATGCTGAATTACAAGTAAGTCTGGCCTATATAAAAAAAAATATCTATTAGTTACAATTTCTTTCAGAACAAACATATCAATTTTTAACTACATTTGAAAAATTCTCTAAATTCAGAGCAAAATATTTTCCCCGAAACATCGGTTATTAATGAATTGGAATTCATTTTTTTGGTAAAAATTGTTTGCGAGACGGATCGCTTTCAGAAATAAAAGTTCCATAATATTTGATTAAAAAATGAATAACCAAAAAAGGAAAACAAATAATCTTTATCGTTCAAATTGAATTGTGGCCAATCATATATGTCCTATAGAATTAAGCAGATATTTTGTATGAGGCAAAAAAAAAAATTTATTCTCATTTTCAATTCCCTTTGAGTGAACAGTAAATGTTGTTCGACTGACGGTATAATTGAAAAGTTAAGAATTTCAAAAAGGACTAAATTTTTTTTTTTCAATTTTGGACAATACATTTGTTATTTCAAAAATAGGCACAAATCTGCCATGTGCCATAACTACACAGTAGGGTCTTTAAATATGTTTATGCAAATATTTTTTTTTATGTTGAATAATAACTGGAACCAAAAGTATTTCAAAATATATATTTTTTTTCTTTTTTTGATAAAAAGATAGGATTTTCCGAAACGTGTTTGAAGTTGAACTAAATACATATATCAGATTTCTCTTTAATTAATCTGACTGTGGTCTTGGATTTTGTTAATTTCTAAAAGCTTAGATGAATTATGAAACAACCTTGTTTATGACATTACTAATATAACAAACAATAAGAATTACAAAATAGTAAAGAGATGGGAATCTCTTAATTAAATGTAATGACGGCGCCACATGGTGGAACAGTTTAGGGTTTAAATGCTGTGTGATATCACTTCCAAGTTAAAAAAAAAAATTTACTTGTAATTAAAATTAATAAAAGAAAATATATATGTGCCCAAACCTAATGAAAAGATAATATTTCGTCTAATTCTAAATTTAAAAATGGCTTCTCACAGAAACTAAGCTCTAATTCCAAAGAACAATAGGCAACTGATGGATAGATAAAATCAGAAATGAAAAAGAAAACGCTTTTGTTAATTTTTAATTTAATTTTTTTTGACCCAAGCATAGAAGAAGAAAAAAGTTGAAAAAAGCTCAATGTTAAACTTTAGAAGTTAAAGACTTGAAATGAAAAATAATCCAATTCAATTGTAAAAGATGTATTTTTCAAAATCATTCATGTTTAATGCATTTTACAAAAAAATTCAAATTATTGAATTCAATATTAAAATAATGTAACAATCCCCAATTGGAAAAAAAAAAGAAAAATTGTAGTTATAAAATATGATAAAACTATAATAAAATGTAAATCAAAATCCCATAAATTATCTTTTTTTTTTATTATTGATTGGCCCCTCAAATCTTGAGTGGTTTAGGGAAGAGAAGTGGAGATGCAATTGGTAGAGAAGATTTTATCATATTTTAATATGCTCATCTCATTTCCTTCTAGTTGTTTGTTGTTCTCTGATTCTCTCTACAATGAATGCTAATATTCAAAGGTCTGAACTATTTGTTTGGAATTGAGATAAATGAAAAATAAAATTATCACATCTTCTTATAAAAAATAACTTTATTTTCAAATTATTCTTAATTTATTTTACTCTCAAACGAAACCTTTTAAGTCTAAAATGTTTTTGAGCGAACCCCAAACACAATCACTCATAACCAATTTTGATTTATATAAATGACGTCTAAAATAATTTTACTAATGACGTATTTAATAGGCAAATTTGAAATTTAAACCTCCTAGGGATTTGCAAATCCATCATCAACAGCAAATAATCCACGCTTATTTATTTCCCCTCCTTGTCACTCAAGCAAACTTCCATTATATGTAATGTAAATTATATTTTCAAATAAACATTGGGATTGTGCATCATTGTGAGATTGACATCTTGGCCCTTTAATTTATAGGTGCAAAGAGTTGCTGATTTCCATTAACAAAATGCAATGTGGGACTAAGGAAAATGCAAACCGGCCGGTTTAACAAAATCTTTTTTTTTAATACTTTTTTGAAAGTTCTGTGGGCTGGAAATGGTATACTATTATATTAGGTAAGATATTATTAGGTGGAGTTCATATTTTTTTTACTGTGATGCATCATACAGTATAATATTGAATCCATCTGATCGTATCAAGATTCGTGTAAAATAAATCTAATTCTTTTTTGCAATTTATCCGTTCGTTCGTACGTCGTGTTGTACAGCAAAAAATCATCTACTTTTAAAGCTGTCATCTCTCATTTTATTCTAAATATTTTCAATTATTACTTCCATTGAATGCTAATGGCTGGTAATAGTATTATCTTTTGCTTCAGAAAATATCTTCAAAAACCATTGTATCTATTTTTTTTTATCATATAAATGAGGCCCAGATACGGTTTTATACGCAGCATTCTGAAAATATAGTGTATTTGTTTTTTTTTTTTCAATTTTCATTAATGTTCTAAATGGATTAATTTTTTTTATTATACTTTCATTTTTTTTCGTTATCTATTCGGAATATAATTCGATGCAATTCAGGCTCTGAATATGGCTAGGTTCATTTGGCCCAAAAAATTTTAGGGCCAGATGAAATGCTTGTAGCCTTTCAGTTAGTAAATATATTTCTCATTAAAAAAATGTTATGGTCGTCGATACAGAATTTATTATACATATTAAATGAGTTATTATATATATTAACGATTTTTTTATATAATACTTTTATTATTGTACTTAAATATTATTAATATATATAATAACTTATTTAATATGTATAACAAAATTTATATCGACAACGATGTCAACAACTGTATCTGTATATCAGCTCCCTTCCCTTAAAGCCATTGCTGTTTTTTTTTTTTCTGTTTTTTAAGGTGACAACTAACAAGCTGAGAGGCAAAGCAAGGCATATGAACCAAGTCTGTTCTTCTATCATTTTATTTATTTATTCATTGTTTTGATAAAGAAATAGAAAATAGTCTTTAAAAACAGTAATGAAATTAGTTACTCTTTATTAAAAACAGTAATGAAATTAGAAAATAGTCTTTAAGGAAAGAAAAAAAAAACATTTTATTTATTTGTTATCTATCTATGTATTTATTAATAATGATTTTTAATTTTATATCGTTCAGAATTTTTTTGTCCGACACTGCATTAATTATTTTTTCCTTTTGAAAAATAATAAACCATGTACATTTTTAAATCCTGCACAATGTTTACAAAGAAAAAAGATCAATCCTATAATGAGAACTCACTATCATGTACTATTTTCAGACCTACAGTTCATTGATTGAGGCCAAGCACAAATTTGAGATGGAACTAAATAAATTTTTTTATCTATTATAATACCAGATACCAATAATGTTGATCAATATCTCCCCAGATGAACCAAAAGAGAAAAAACACAAAAACAAACATAAAACTTCTGTAATAAATCATCCTTAAATCACACTCCAAAAGATTCAAGCTATGCTCTGGACTGCTCTTTCAAAGCTTTCTTCAGCATACGACATGCGCTTGACTAGAATGTGCTCAGGATGAGACAGCTTCAATTGGCTGTAGCAAATCATAACACTGAATTAACAAAAATCATAAAGCAAGTAATATAACAACAACTCTTTCATGTAAACAATAATGCAGTCAAACTACACTGACGGTAAATCTCATTGGGTTAGTTAACAAGAAGAAACCCTCACAAAAGCACAATGTGTGATATGATAATTTGGTAAAAGATCTAAAACAGAACACCATATTAAACAGCATGCATGTATATATTAAGATAAACAAAGAAAATCATAGAAAAATTTACTTGAGGAAGCGATCAATTGCTGAAACACTCGAGCAATTCTTGCACCAGTGAAGGGTCTACTACAGCAATACTAAAGTCAACCAAATACTAAAGTCAAAAACATAAAAATAAGAAAAAGTAATCATTATTATTCAAATTCCCAAGATTCACTGGTAGTACTTGGCAGATGAATTACAAAACCAAATGGATTCAATACCGCTCTAACAAATATCAACATTGTTGCTTGTATATATTAACTAAAGTATCATAGTTTATGCAAAGCGTACCTTTCTTTCCTTCACCTTACTCAAGAATCCCATCAACTTGCTATCACGTTCATCAAACTCACTTTCAGAAGTTATTGCCAGCTCGTCACTGTAAAGAAACCTGATAAAATACAAGCAGAGATAATTAATTAATCCTCATTTACTCATGTAGGCATGTATAACCCCAAAAAGACCTTTGCCATGCCTTTCTTGAAAATGCAAAGATCAATTCTATGAATGGATGTTATTATTCTCAAGGATTATGCGGCAAAAAAGAGAAGAACGAATACTAAGCTAAGGGACAATATTTATCTTAATATTATACAATGGTGAAACAGATAAGAATAGGAAGGCATAATTTATCTTATAGTATTATGTTAAGGAGTTGTCTAGTCAAATTGTAGTTGAATCAAAATGCTATGTTTCCCTTGTATTTTGTAAATTAACAAATGATTTTTATTCAAATCAGCATCTGACCTTAGATATCCTTTCAAATTTTCTAATCGTTCTTGACATTTAACCAATTCTCGACCAACATCCTGCAAATAAAATGTAAAGAAACAGTGTTATCATTACCAATAAATGACACTTGAATGCCTTGAATAGAACAATTTCTTTTCTGAATATATTTTTCTATTTTTTCCATCCCTCAAGGAAATGTATACTTTGGCAGTGATTTATGTTCTTTGTTGGGAGAAAAAAGACCAACTGATATGGTAAGTTCCATAAAAGGTTCATAAAGATTCGAAGTAAACACTATGTTAGACCAGAGACTTCTGATAATTCAGTCAATCAATGTGGCAAGCAATAAAATATAAGAAAAGGAAACAGACGTCTAGCAATTCATCCCAAATAGAACCAATGCTAATGATACAAGAAGTTCTTTAAATATTAATGTGGCAGGAGCAGTAAAGTTTGTGACACAATATTTTACCTGCACAGCCTTGCTACCAGTTTGATCACTAATTGGTTGTTGCCTACGAAACAGAAAAAAAGACAGAATTTACATAAGACCAAAATGTAATCAAACTTTATCAGATAATAAAAGGGTTACAAACAACAGGACTACAACTAAGAATATTCCCTAAGCAAAATTAGCCAATAGTATTATGTAAATACATAAAATCATGCGCACACTAACGCATAATTTGGGTGCCATCAATTATAATTACTTGGAAGACCAATATCCTAAATTAAGTTTTGTCTACTGCCATCTTATAGTAAAATCAATTGATATGATGATTAATGAATTATAGATCTGAAAATTAACTAAAAGTAATCTATTTACATACCTGATGCTCCAGCAATCATATCTTCTTGAACTTTGAGGGTCTCGAGTAAAACCAGAAGTCTCTGCATAGAGTTAAAAGTACAAAATTTTAGAAACTAATATACCTTCACACATTGAAACTAATATAACAACAGCTAACATGCCCTTTTTACTGAATGAGATTGGACCCACACCAGACTTATCAATAAATTAGCCTCATGAGATCTGACTACTGATTTAAAGAGCGGGGAGGGGACATTACATTAGTGGAAAAAACAGAGAGAATGGCATTTAATCTGATGCAGGTGCCAAAAACAGGTAAACGTAAAAAAGTGTGGTCTAGCCACAGAAATTCCAATTAACTTATGATCGAAGACCTGGCGTATGGAACAGAACAGCACTATCAGAAACGGTAGGTCATGGGCAGAGCGGTTTCTGGAAGTAGGCGGCGGTGTTGCAAGTGGTAGAGCCATATAATGTTAGGTGGGCATTTCAACGAACACCTTGCGGGCATGAGTGTTAACAGCATTGGAGCTTTGCACATGATGCCTTTTAACCTATCCGTAACAGTGACAGCACAATTGGTGGAGTAGGAGAACAAGGATCGATCGGAGTATGAGAGGATGGGAGGAGGAGGAGGAGGAAGGTCAAAGAAAGAGGTGGTGGTATGATTTGGGAAGACGACTCGGATAGTTTAGACAGCGAAAACAAAGAATGCAATGCATATTTTGTTCTCAGACACAGAATACATTGACTTCCCCTCTGCAATTAGTTCTTCTTTTGAAATTAAATATAGAGAAAACAAATGAAGAGTACTTTGCCTCTTTGTCTGCAGTAGGAATACTGGAGCCATTAAAATTGCCACACAAATAAATAAAAACAGCAAACAAAAAGGTCGGAATGAAGAATTATCATTTATCTTGAACTTTGAATATTTTTCATTTATGAAAATAATTGTTAAAGAAATGCCTCAATTAAAAAAAAATCATCTAGCAACTAAGTCTTCTTCGTTCGGACAACTAAGACATCTTATGAGAACATTTTGATCCTATAAAACAAAACAGATATCAATACAAAAATAATTTGTTATTTTTCCTATGAAAAGGAATTATCAAAGGAATTCAAAACCCTAATTACGATCAATTCATTTTCAAACCCTAATTATATGTATTGTGTAGTATTTTATTCTCGAGTTGGAAAATGTACAGAGCAACTAAAATTTCATAAATTTTGGTTGCATTTAGATTTTATCATTTAATTTGTCCTGATGTTTCTAATGGGATAACCCAACATCAGCATTTTTTAATTCTGTAAACAAGAGTTTTAAAATATGCAATGTTTTAAACATTAATTATATGAATTATTAAATTTAAATGTAATGTAATATAAAGAATACACATATATTAATCTTTGCCAGAAAAAAAAAGTTCAAAACCAAACAGTGGCTATATCTCCAACAAGCAAACAAACCCTTATCAAGATCCCAAATATCCATGACCATGAATGCAATGTTTTTATGCAAATGATGACTCATAGTTCATGACATAATTTTTTACCTGTTGTGACCGGAGAAATTGTACAACCTTCCGCCACCAGAAAATGCGATCAACGCAACATCGACGTCTCATAAAACAGAAAGCTCGTGTGCTTTCTTGAACAAACCAGTGTGCCGCTTCGAGAAGGTGACTTGACGTGAACTGGTGTTCTCTATCTTTTCGACATGAACCTTAGGCCTCCCCATTTCCTAGCTCAGGTAAGTAAAGAAGAAGTTTTGAATGGAGAAAGAAAATTTAGGGTTTAAGGATAGAGAAGAGAATTGCTGGAGATAATTAAACAAGATTAAGAGAGAGGTGTTTTAATGTTGCATTTATCTACGGCTCTGGCTAATTATAGAAGTGGACCGTTACAGTTTGAAGTTGCAAATATTTAAAACTTGCGTACGTGAGTCCTAAGCATTAGTTGAATGCCTAGTTGCCTTAATTACATGCTCATCTCCTTAATTTGTTACATGAATAAATTTAACTATATGCTTGATTAAATTAAATAACGCATTAATTATCCAGGCCCATATGTGAGTATCTAAGCAAGGGCTACACAGCCCATAACAGTTTACTTATCTACATATATTGTGGATTTCTCTAAATTAAATACAACACCTATTGAGATATAAAAATTGGTAAATCCCAGCTAAAAATTTAAATTCAGAACATTAATAATGTATCTCTTCTCCCTAGCCCCACAGATATTGCACCATCATCTCATAATTAAAGTATTAAACACCAAACTTGCAAATTTTTTTTTTTGGATGAAAAACACAAGTACCATTACCCATATATAGATGTCTTGCAAGAGAATGCCGGAGAACCGACCGGACAAAGGTGAGCATCGCCATACAAGCATTCTTCCAGATGACATCCTCATTTCGACTGTCTCCCACCTTGCAAGCAAGAAGACCACTCGCACATCCATTCTCTCCTCTCACAAACGCCGTCTCCGGACTCTCTCTTCTCTCAATCCCAACAATCTCTCCCCAACAATCCCCATTCCGCAAATCCAAGGACGATGAACCAGAATTAGTAATGATGCACATCCTCATCTCTTGCATCATTGCATCCCACAAAGGTCCGGTCAACTCTTGTTGTCTTGCCTGGTTTTCACACCACATTGATCGAGAAACTGACAAGGAAAGACATCCAGAAACTCAACCTGTGTCTTGTTAAAAGAAGATGCGAGCAAAACTACTGTTACACCTTGCCGGCTTCACTTCTCCAGTTCAAGTTGTAGCAGGAGCTCAGCATCTCTGCATTTTTGTCTTCTAGAAGCTTCCTTTTTGCGACACCTGCTTCAGGTAACTGATGCTTGGTGTGCAGTTACACAAGACCTTCATGGTGACAAATATATATAATGCATAAGTGGAACCTCCAATATAAGCATGCATTTAATGTGAGAACTCACAAAGTACTCTATTTTCACCTTTTTTTTGTTCCCTTTTCGTACCCTCAGGTAAAGCAGCAGTAAGAGACGATTAAACATTCTTAATTTATGATGTTCTTCAAAATAACTGCAATTTACATACATTTTTTCTTCGGAAAAGAAAGATATATATATTTATATTGCTGTAGTGTAGATGTATACTAACCAGAAGATTACCAGGTGGCACTGAAATTTTCGTTTTGTTTTTTATCATATTGTTGTACTGCCCAGCAGGTTTTGGAGGAGAGAATTTAAGATACCATCCCTCAGATACCACTCAACTTTTCGTTTTGTTTTTAATCATATTGTTTTCGTTTTGTGAACTTCCCAATTGTTTCAGAATTGATCAAATTTGTCGTTTCAATTTTGAGGGTGGTAAAGAAGAAAATGTTTCTCTGCCCAGACATCAACAAGCCAAAGCAGTGTCAGTCATTGTATGATTTTTTTATGAGGATTAAGACCAAATAAAAGAGACTTTGCACTGTCATTTATCATAACTCAAGTTGAAAACATCTATGAACCATACAAGAACTCTCTTTCAGAATACCAGTAAAAGGCATACTAAAGAGATATGATGTCATCCCTGATCAAATAGGAGATCGAGGTCACTAGCAAGTTCTTCCAACAAGACTGTCTGATCAGTTTCAAGCACTCTTTATGGAGTCACTATCCAAAACACATTCCGTTTCCCTTGTCAGAACTACCAGTTACCCTAGATAAATTGGAGGTCCGCAAAATAAATTGGCTAGCAGTTTTTGCAAAACTAAACTATCACTATCACTAGAATTTTGATTATATTTGTGGATATAATGAAGGTCAGTTCCGTGTGGTCCTACAGAAATGATTTCTTTGGAGGGAACACTCACATATAACTACCCTCCCAAGAAATCTCCATGCATTTAACTGTTTAATTCGTGGTGACGTCACATTTGATTATTTTGATGGAAATCTTGTATTACATTGGTGGGTGTCACCCACATACATAATTCTCCTCCATTTAACCATTTTGAGATAATTCGGTGGGTGATTAGGACTATTATATGTGGGCCTGCGCACGTATTAAATTATGCACAGAAATATTTCACTTCCAATAAAAAATGGCGCTAACATAAATCTATTTTATTTTGGAGGCTATTTTTTGTGTGTGATTAATTTCGTGGGTACTAATTATGTAGGCCTCTTTTTTGTCTGATTAGGATTTTTTATACATCTTATTTTTATGGGTGATCCGACAAGGTCATGTAAGAGATACTGGATAATTTGATGTCCAAATATGAAGATCCATCCAATTTATCTGTATCAATCTATTACCCACTTATATTTCTCCTCAAATCATATAAATATTACCCCCAGTTTAGAATAGATAAAAGAAGACATTGAAACTATAAAATTAGAAATACCAAATTTTAATAATTATCAACATCAATTAACAACTTAATAGTACTTGAAATGTAAGAAATTAGATCTAATATCTTTTTCAAAAGATGACCATAGCATTACATAGAAATTTCCTTGCCAGAAGCATGGCAACAGACCCCATTACAAAAAATGATCCCATTACAAAAAATAAAAAATGATGTCTCAAAAAACAAAAGTATCCTCCACTTTTGTATACTCCTTCATAAAAAGAACTAAGCAGCACATCAAAAGAAATAATCACAACTACTAATTTTAGAATATCAGGTTTGGATCGTAGCTAGTACCTAGAAACCACTGGGTAAGTCCTAGTTGGATGTTAGCTTGGTTGGATTGGGGGGCTTCTTAGTTCTTATTGTCAGTAGTGCTGTCTAGGTTGGCTTGAGGGACTTCGTGGTTCTCACGTTGAGGATTGGATTGTTGACCCTTTATTATGAACAGATAGAATTAATAATTATTATTGATTATTGTTAAGTAAGAAAAAATGAATAATGAACATAATCCTTGAAGTATTAAGAATCTTTGAAGTGCTTTGGCTAATGGGTTTTTCAAAAGGAGATGACCAAGTAAAATTTAGTTCAGTTAATTTTATCATCACACCAACAGATTTACTATTTCAACTTTCAAACTAGAAAATTAAAGAGCAGATTGAACTAAAATTAGATTAAAATAAAGTGAGTTACCAGTTTAAGCAGTCACTACTCCGTAATTGGTTTCTTCACCATAACATTAAGCTTTGCATATCCAAGGCCATCTAAATTATCAACCGAATTTTTTTTTAATAATTTGCTTATCAAATTTATACTAGCATGTTAGAATCTAAAACTAAATTAACTGAAGAAAATAAAAAATATATTTTGGAAGGCCAATAATGTAATACCATATATACTTAAGAGATATGTTTCAATTACTCGTAACATGAACATGAGTTATTTGACAAATAGTCAAATGACAAATGAATAAGTACAATCTATGATACTACCACTACATTGTCAAGCACCTCATCAATACCATTGTGGATGTTGTCATCCATGAAAGCAGCCCCTGAAATCAAGTAAATTTAAAATAAAAATGAGAAACAAAAAGACGCACAAGAAATGAGATACTTATTAAAAGGCCCAATTCAAATTTTAATGGAAAAGTCATGCTATAAGGATTCAGATATATATGCCCCTACATATTTCAGAATTATACCAGCATACAAAACAATACTGGTACCAAGTAGTACTAGTGTCTTAGAAGGGTTTAGAAACCACCACAAGTAACAGCAGAGTAAAGCCAACATTGGTGCTGATTGATACTAGCATTCAAAGAGGTTCAGGGACAACAAGGCCAAGTACAAACAACGCATGAAGCACAAAAACAACCACATGAATGTATCAATCAAACAATAAGGTCAATCAATGCAACTGGTACAAGGTTATTACTAAGGGCACACTTGACTAAAATCAAAGTTTTGCTCAAATGTCCTACTAAGGGCACACTTGACTATTCATAAATCAACTGTGAGAAAAAAAATTAAAGAAACCAAAACTAAAAATTTTGCCCAAATATCCTACTAAAGACATAAATTGTTGAACTAAAACACAAAATTATACCACAATTAAGCAAGAAGAGTGCATATATGGTCAGCTCTGAACAACCATAGAGTCGCAAAAAGAAAGAAAGATGGGTTTCAAGTATCTGAATCTCCAATAAGCACATAGGAGAGCCATAGAGTGCCTCGATTGCTGCTTTCTTACCTCCGTCGCGGGACCAAAGTCCTTCGCCATTTATGGTAGCCTCAAGGCAACAGTTGAGAATTAAGCATGGAGTTGCTTCATCGTGTTAAAGGAGTGCTAGCTCGTCCTGGAGAGAGATGGCGATGAGAGAGAGAAAGATCAGCTGGGGCATTGAAGAGAGATGGTGCTAGGGTTTAGGTTAGAAAGGAAGAGAGGCGGCTATGTTCACTGAAATTTGGGGGGGGGGAAATGAGGGATGGACTAAAAATTTGAGGGGAAAGGAGGAAAGAAGAGAAAATTTGGGGGGGGTGAGGGAAATAAAATATAGTTTCCTATTTTTCTTTAGTAAGAAATGGCGTGAAAAAATACTAATTATTTTCATACATCAATTAAAGCGTCGGCATACCCACGTATTTAATTTAATGTTGTTGGAACAAAAAAAAATTCGAGGGTGTTTTCAGACCCACGAATTTATCTTTATATACGCACGTTTTTATTCCAGATTTTAGTAGTTATATATACTGGAGGAGAAAATAAGACATTAAAAAAAGATTCTGCAACCAGCAAGAAGTTATTGAGAGTATGACAATTACAATTTACTTAACACAAGTTCATGTACATACATTAACTTTAGGGCAAGGTTATATATATGCAGTTTTCAAATCTTCAACAAAGGAGAAAACTAAGAAAAAGAAATATACTTTTTAGGAATCCCAAAGACTGCTCCTTTTACAAAAGTTTTCCTTGTTGGAATTAATTTTCATATATTTTTGTAATTAATAGAAATTAATTCCAACAAGAAAAACTTTTGTAAAAGGAGCATATGTAATATAAATATATATTGAATAATATACTGTTGAATATCTAATTAAACTCATTATGAAGTGATCAAATTAAATATTATTTATCGGGTTTCAATATGTGTCATGAGAAGTGGGACTTTTAATCTGTAAAATATGTATTAATAATTTTATGATTTAGTGATGGTCTACATTATATAAAGTTTGGTAATAATACAATTATGTTATTAGTCTTTGGATAATACAACTAATAGGTAATTTTCTGATTTTGAAAGTAAACCTGTTAAGAGAGAAACTGAATCTGGTATGGATCCGTAAGACATAACCGTTGATTCGCCAACATTTCAGTTATTGACACCCATTATATATTTCAGAACCATCATCTCTCCATCATTTTCAAAAAGGCAAAAACCAACAGAAATCATCTCTCTTAATATTCGGATTTCTGAAAAGAGAAGAAAACCGTCAAACTGATTATCTTCATCTCTTCATCGGATAAAAGAAAGATCACCGCGAAGCCTTAAGGAATCTGGTGATCAACGAAGTTGCGTCTCTCCAGAATACCAACAACATGGATCAAGATAATATTAATTTAAATCAAAATTTCATTAGAGAATCACAAATGATATTCAACATTCCTTAATTGGACTAACCATATATATAACATATCCGCTCATCATTTGTTCATCCCTCCAAAAATAAAAAATTGTGGTGTCAAATAGACAAAGATATGCTTCTTCTCATTCAACAGTAAGGAAAAGAATAGAACTAATAAGGTACACACCTAAACAGTAACCCTTGTTTATAAAATATATTTTCATAGTTCAGACTGAAATCATGTACTTTTGCCTTGAGGAAAAAGTATGGGCTCTGACAAAGAATTCATAAAAACATTACTAGAATACAAAAGTAAATTATTGGATAAATAACTAATATCAAGAGATGGAAAAGGCCAACAAGGAAAAACAAAGTTTGACCAATTTGGAATCAACTTCAGCACTAAAATCATTAAATATATTTGCTTGTTGATAAAACCCTTTGATCTTGATAAATTTTATGAAAATTCATCATCAATTATTTTTTAAATGCTGAGACTTGGAAATCTTTTGTTGTTTAAAAGATATCAAGATCACTTGAGATAAAATAGTTAGAAAATTCTAAAAATGAAAAATTTTGATATTTTATGAGATTTTGATATAAAGAATTTAGTGAGTAACTTGGATTTATTGTTTGAAATCAATTCATGAGATTTTGAGTTAACACCGTAGCTTTACTCGTGCATTGTGAGATTCACACCTTGGAGTCTTGGACCTTTAATTTATAGGGGTGCAAATATTCTAAACATTTTCAATCATTACTTCATTGAATTCTAATGGCTGGTGAAAGTATTATCTTTTTCTCCAGAAAATATCTTCAAAAATCATTGTATCTATTTTTCTTTCCTAGAAGATCATATATCTCCATGACTCCTTAAATAAATGAGGCCTCGATACGGTTGTATACGCAACATTTTGAACAAATAGTGTATTTGTTAGTTTTAATTTTCATTAATGTTCTAAATAAATTATTTTGTACTATACTTTCATTTTTTCGGTATCTATTTCGAATATGTATGGGTTTGTATATATTCATCAGTTATTCATTCCATATCAATATTCTTTTAAGTACGGTTTTGTATTTTGATGTTGGGAAATGTTATGAATATATCATTATTGATAGTATCGTTATTGGTACGGATTTTATTATATATATATTAAATGAGTTATTATGTATAATAATGACTTTATTATGTACAATATTTCTATTATTTAACTTAAATATCACTAATATACATAATAAGTCATTTAAATTGTATAGTAACAATATTGTACAAAATGAGTTTTTATAATAAAATCATTAACATGCATAATAACTCATTTAAGTTACATAATAACAGTACTGTACAAAATAGATTTGCATAATAACTCATTTAATGTGTATAATAAAGGTTATATCGATGACGATATTAACAACCATATCTGTGTATCAGCTCATTCCTCGTATATGTATAATATGATTATCTTTGTGTAATATCCTCATATGGATCATATCTTTATTGCACCCATACTCCAAAAATGAGGTTTCTAATGCCACAAAATGCCACAAATTTTTTTTATTTATATTTTAAATTTTGACATTCAAAAATTAAATTAGAACCTTTGATCTTCTTTATTCTCATGAGAGATGCATGTGTATAAAACTTTATGATTTTTTTAGTTCATATTGTACTAGATCAAGTAGTTAAAAAATGAATGAATCTAACTAACTATGTTGATTAATTGTAATACATTTATTTTTTAACTACTTGACTAGTATAAAATGAACTCAAAAAATTATGAAATTTTATGCGCATGCATCTCTTATGATAATAAATAAGATCAATTATTTGGATTTGATTTTTGGATGTCGAAATTTAAAATATAAATAAAAAGAATTTGTAACATCTTGTGACACCAAATACTTGTGGCATTGAAGTCCTCCTCCAAAAATATGGTTGAATTTTAAGAACTTTTAGTCACATCACCTTATATTCAATATTAGTCGTTCGATCTGCTTCTTTATATATTTTGATTGAATGATTTGTTATATAACAGTAATATATAACATTATATATGCTACTTTATATTCAAACACAATACTAGCTTACTATTATTAATTTAACCCATACAAAGATATAATCCAGTGCAACCTGCGCTCTGAATAAGACCGGTTATTGAAAGAGCTATGTAAATTATCAGCAGAACATTATCACTGATAATTATATATTGTAATTCTGACGACGAGTACATTCACAATGTACACATCATCTTCAATAATATGTCTCTATTGCAAAAACAAAATATGGATTTATTCCTTTATACAATTCCATTGTTCTTGAAATTATATATATTGACAACTATTAAGTTTCCATTGCAGACAAATGAAGTTCTTAAATTCCAGATACAATAACATAGAAACAAAAAGGTACAAAAACAGGTTGTTGCAGGATTATAATGGTATTGCAGCTATTGCATTGTGACAGTATTTAAATGAGAAACATTGCAAACTGAAAAGCTATCCAAGTTACTTAGTTTAGATTGGAATTGCAAAACAACACAGGACGCAAGGAAATGCACTATTACCAGAAAAATGATATATATATATATATATATATAATAAAAATTACAAAATGTGTCTGAAAAGGTGAAAACCGAGATACATGCAAAGCGTCATAAAAACAAATGAACCTACAATCACATTTGGGTCCCTGACAGATCCAAAATTAATATACCTAAGTGCCTCATTTATGAAAATTTACGCTATCTGCACTGGAATCCACTGGTAACCACTGGAACCTACTGATACTAGTAGCAGAAAGGATCTAAACTAGATACAATTAAGCTCCCAAAAAATGAGTTACCAAATTATACTAATAAAAACAACCATAATACATATGGCTATCAGGTGCCGTACCAACCCAATAAGAAAATTACCACACAAAAAAAAAGATTTATTTATATATGCATAAATGAGCAGGAAAGTGTTCATCACATCTCTTCAATACTTGCTCTTTTCTGAAATCTTTCAAGTTAGCAGTTGAAAGGAGTTACTAATCTCACTTTAGATGTGCAATGGAGTATATATAGCCTGCCGAACACAGATCCAACAGTATATACTTCAACATTCGGTGTTGAAAAAAAGCTTCGACAAATCTTAGCAATTATGGACTTTGTCCTATGGCGAGAAAGATGGACCGGAGTTTTTGAGTTGAAAGCAAAATCAATCACTTAATTTGTACTAAAGAAGTGCATCTTCAGTTCAATTGTCACTGAAGTTCATTGTTTTAATTTTTTTTAAATTACAAAAATGTTATAGCCAAGGATTGATTACTTTTATAATTTTTGCAATTTTTTCTTTTTGTAACTTTTTAAACCTTTGCTTTTGGTCTGGTGAACTGAGAAAAAGAGAGAGAAGAAATGAGATATATGAGACAGTCAGAGAAATGTATGGATTTGATTTTTATTATTCATTCATTACATTGATTTACAATGATCATGAGATCAGATTACAGAAGTAAAAGTGAAATGCAAGAAATTTTATGAAATAAAATAGTAACAATATATATATACATTTATTGATATGGTTTACAATAATTTTCAAACTATGTATATATGTATTGACCACACTGAATATTTTTTCAATCTTTGTCACTAATTGTTTGGTCTCTTTTTTTTTTCATCCCTGCTAACAGGTCCTGCTACTCAAAGAAAAAAAGGGGCGCATCATGATTATGGGCAATCCGTTGATAAATATCATGTCTCGTCTGCCAACGGAGGCCTTCTTTCGATGCTGAGTTGCCTTAGCATCTCCAATCCCTTGCGCACACTGACAACACGTCTTTTGCCTCGACAAGCGTTTCCAGCCAACAGTCTGCAGTCTTTTCCATGACACACTCACTTGGCATGGTGATCTACATTTCAGATTTGCAGAACTGTCGGCTGTAGCTGGTCGAGGGGTCGACGTTTGTCTTAGTGCCTTGCCCCTTCATGACAACATGAAGATAGCAAAGCCATGTTACTCTTTATCAAAACCTGAAACATGTGAGCACACCGACGCTAGATAAATACCAGAAAGAAAACAAAGGAACTAAAATACTTTTTTCTTAATGGAAGAAGGATATGCATTTGATATTTTCCTTTTCTGATAAATCGTAGACTCATCTATGTTCAAATAAACTAAATTCAAACTGACCTTTTGATAAGCACTTTCTTTTCCTAAACCGCTCATGCTGAACTGCAAGTATGTTTGTCTGTCAAAATAAAGAAAAAAAAAAGTAAATTAATATCTATTAATTGTGATTCCTTTCAGAACAAATTAAATGACTGTTTCAATAGCAGTTAGAAATTCTCTAAAATTTGAGCATCTTTTTTTCTAACAACATCAGTCGTTAACGAATTTTAATTCATATTTTCTCGTAAAAGTTGTTTGCGAGAAATTCCGCTTCAGAAATATATTTTGTATAATATATGGACAAGAAGATAACGAGGAAAATTAATGAACTTCATCATTCAAATTAATCTTTGGCAAATTACATGTACAATTATGATAACAGATCAATCATTTTGTATGAGGCAGAAAGAAGTCATTTTTGTTACTCTTTGAATGTACAGTGCATGTTGTTCAGAGTAATGGTATAATTGAAAAATTAGGAACTTCAATGGAACTTAAAAAAATTTCAGTTATATTAGAAATGACTTCATTTTTGTGGTTTCAAAGACAGATACACAAATTGGCCCTGTTCCATAACTAAACAGGTCTACAAATATTTTTGTCAAATAAAATTTATGTTGAATTAATTGAATCTAAGTATTTTCCAATATGTATAATGTTGAACCAATTG
This sequence comes from x Bolboschoenoplectus mariqueter, assembly GCA_037678475.1. Classification (NCBI taxonomy): domain Eukaryota; kingdom Viridiplantae; phylum Streptophyta; class Magnoliopsida; order Poales; family Cyperaceae; genus x Bolboschoenoplectus; species x Bolboschoenoplectus mariqueter. The sequence continues at coordinate 2,728,331 of CM075281.1, forward strand.
AAGAAAATATATATTGTCGGATTTCCTTTTATTAATCTGATTGTGGTCTGGGAGTGTTCTAACTTTTAATTATGAATTATGAAAAAAAAACCTTATTTATGGAAATGACTAAATAAAAAAATAGAAATAAGAAAAAGGAAAAAAGAAAACAAGTACCTATTGTTGGCGAATACATGACAAAATTCTGGCAACCCAATCAACAACAAAGAATCCACCATTACTTCCCTTGAGAAGCTTCTCTTCACTCAAGCAAACCTCTAATAAGCATCATAATATCATGCTTTGTAGTTATTAGTATTTGGATGGTACAAGTTGAGACTCAGTGTTGGTCCTTTTATAGGTGTAATGAGATGATTTTTATTTAAGTAGGCAATGTGGGACTAACGAAGGAAAACGAGAACCGACCGGTTAACAAAATCTTTTCTTTTTCAGTGGGATGTATTTTTCTTTTTCTGTGGGCTGTATTATTATCTTTAATAAAGTATAGATAGTAGGTAAGATATGATTCATGCCCCCTTCTCGGTGGAATTAATGTTGGGACCATGATCACAACATCACTTTTATTTGATCCGTAAGATAGAAGATGGATGGTTCTGATTTGATCTTGGCAAAAGGTTTTGATGGGACCAACAACTCAGTCATATCCAAGTCATCATCCCTCTTTCATTTATGTTTTTTTTTTTAATCATTTCTTCCATTGAATGTTAACAGTTAGTGTATCTTTTGCTCCCAAAAAAAAAGTCTTCAAAAATCAATGTATCTATTTTTTTTTTCCTGGAAGATTACATTTCTTGTTAAATCCTCCAATAAATTTGGTCCATGTATGGTTGTAAATGCAGCAAAGTCTGAACAAATACTCTAAAAAATTATATTGGGGTAACATTTTTTAAGAGGATATAATATGGATATAATTAAATGGATGTCCACATTTTAAAATTAAATCATCACCTAAAACGGGGAAAAAATGTGGGACTATTCATGAACGTATACAAATTTCTATATGGATTCCAATTGGATAATAACAAAACATAGAAGGATAACAGAAATAAACATTTTGTATTAATGATGAAAGTAATTAAAAAATTTAGAATAACAAATTTATTAGAAATTTGTATATAGTTTTTGATATTTATAATAAATAACAAGTATACAGAAAATAACATATATGCGAGTATTCAAAAAGAAATTAAATTACAATTTGAGATTCATGTATACGAATTCAAATTAATATATGCACATCTTTTTAATTAGGTACTATAATGTATACGTACTAGAATTGTAGACCATGCATTGCACCCATTTTTTTTTTAAGGAAAGGGATCTTTTGACAACCAGTAATTTATTAATTTTGATAACGAATTTTCAAATTATTTTAAAAAAATTTTAAAATAGAAAAAAATTATAAATATATTTTTCAACTTATAAATTGATTGTGTTTCAAATTTCATGCATTTTAAATGTCAATTACTATTTCATCAAAGATTGTTAAATTTAGACCATTGAAAATTTAATCTAATTTTGATGGTTTTTGATGGGGTGTCAATTATCAAATGACACTTAAATATTATATGAAATTTGAAAAACAATCAATCTATAAGTTCAAAAATAGATCTTTAAATTTTTTTATTTGTAAGTTTTTTAGATATTATTTAAAAATACGTTATCAAAGTTATTAAGTTAACTAGTTGTGAAGTAATCCCTCCCTTTTTCGTACGAGATCATATGAATTTAAATACCTTATATCCTACAACTCTTTAGTCATCTTAGATCCTTACGGATTAAAATCTAATTCTTCTTTATATTGCCAAACAATTCCTTAAATAATACTGAAAGAAATTGATTTGTATCAAGAGAGTAATTTTTTTTTAAAAAAAAATCTTTACACAAATCATAGATTTAGTTAATAGAAGTGTTTAGAAACTATTTTTAATGGTCTAATTTAAGGATTGAATATGCTTATACCTTGGATTAGTCTCAAAATAAATCTTGTATGGCAAATGAGGAGCTTCTAAACATTTTCTTAGTGTTGTTCCTTCGGTGGTAAGATCGTGGCACCTAGCTCTAAAACTATGAAGCCTCCAAGGTATCCACCTAGATCAAAGAGATGCTAATGATTTTTTAGCTAGTAAAAATCAATTAGCAAAGCCTTAATCCTAGCTTAACCCTCTTCAAATTTTCAGAAATTATTTTGAGAATTTTAGATCTCAAAACATGAGAGAGAGAAAGAGGAAGAGAGAGATATAGCGGCTATGTCCTAGAGCAGAAAAAATTTCAAAAAATTTCCTTTTAAAGAGGTGAAATTTAGGCTAATGGAACATTTATAAATTGTTATTACATTAATTAGATATTCTCCAATATTACAATCATATCATTCATAATATTCTCTCTACTATGGCAAAAAATCAGAAGGCCTAAATGGGCCTCTAATTGCAATCAATATTAAATGGACCCATTATTTTCCTTTCTTATATATATACATACATATACTTGTTCCAATTAATTTATTAATATGTCCAACATATTATAAATTAATCTAGAATAATTTTATGACATTTATATGGCATAAAATTGTTCAATAAATATATATGCATATATATAAATTTTATGTGTTGAATTAATTTATAAATATATCCAACATATCATGAATTATACTAGGATTCTTTTATGGCATCTCCATGTCATAAAATTGCTCACATTAATATCATATAAATATATCAAATTAGTTATAACAATTATAATCAATTTAATTTATATTATATGTATATCAAATATACCGTATTAATGTATTCTCTTTTAATCATTTTCGGTGTGACCCTATGGAATCTCATCATGTTGGCAATGGAATTAAACATTTTAATTTCATAAATCAATGATACAACTAGCCATGGTATTTTGATTATCCAAATGATGTGAACGAAAAAATGACCGACAAATTTGTGTTCCCTAAAACATAAAATATGTTTTGTGTCAATTTATTTTCACATGCTATTCAAATAATTATAAGGTAGGAACGTGTCATCCTTGTAAATTATTTTTTCTTGATTTCTTGCAGTTTATTATGATATGATTATCAATAATCATATTGCATACACATAATATAAATTACATCAAGGAGTCCACAGATATCATTACTTGTATAAAATATAAGGGGAAATGATATTTTGATGCGTATCGTTCTTCCTCACAAAATACACGCTCTACAATAACTGCCTGTATAACTTTCTATTACGGTGAGCGTTGAATAACAATAACAAAATGTATATCTCATGTAGGAAAAATATATATCTCAACTTCAAAATTCTAGACACAATGAAATATCAATGACACGTAACACAATCCATCTGATATTTCATTTTGAGTCTGTCTAGTGCTATACATCCCGATGTATACACCTGTGTGATTAGATTAACGACTTTTTATCATATAATCTGTAAAATATGATCATCACCTAATTCAACGCACTTATTTTTTCATGGTCAAACAGTGTACCCTGCCGATTACAAAAATAAGAAACGTTTTAAAATATTCACATTTATTAGTCGTGAAATTTTAGAATTCAAGTCCTAAACTCAAAAGATTCACAAATATGAAAAATCAAAAAAACAAAATAATAAAATCATTTACTAATAAACTAATATATATATATATATATATATGATAACACAATACTGATAGATATCACATCAATAATGAATACGTCAATCTAAAGACAAATATCACTAAGGCGTTTGGTTCCCGCTATGTATTTGTGATTTCCGGACATCAAAATGCAATACAATAGCATTACCGTGTTTGGTAATAGTTCATGGAAATGTAAATGGTAATTAGCGATTATCTACAGCGAAAACAAGCCAATTTCATTCCCACCTACACTATGCGTATATCAATTCCCAAGCTTATTAGGTGTCAAATTACACATTGTATCCGTGTCTAATTCTCCAACACACCATTATATTGTGGCTATTTTTGTTTCTGATGTCTTTTCACCTGGAAAAAAAAATTTGAAAAGAAAAAGGGTTTTTTTTTTCATTTCGGTTGGTTCACATCTCACCAGTCGTCAAATTATCTTTCTTTTTCTTCTTCAAAAATAGGCAGAAAGTACAAAATCCTTTCTTCTTCATGCATCCAAATTTCTTCGTACTAGAGAACAGTGCCATGGTCTCAATTTAAAATTTAAAAATTTATGACCTAATTTGACTGCACCGTACCTCCTCTATATTATCTTACATTTTAGAACAAAATTTTTTATAAATTTTTTTTCATTCAAAATTTCAAACTTACATGAGAAATTAATAATGGATTTTAACATAATAGTGTTTATAATTCTATATTTTCTCTCAAATTGTGTATCATTTAAATTGGAATATCAATAATTCAATTTTAGTGAATCTATGGAATATCAAATAATAATAGTCATCAAACTTGGAATATTAGATGCATGACGACTCTCTGAAATCTATGAAAAGAGCGAAATCGAAGAATTTTTTCTAGCATAGTAAGGACTTCACATCTGATAGCAATTAAAACCGTTAAAGAGATGAATAATTGGTTGATGAATTTATAACAACATTAATTTAGCTATTTTTTTTTTCAAAAAATCAAAGCTAGTCTTGCTAGTCAACTTGGTCTATAAAAAAACTGTAAACTTGGCCTCATTAATAAGAAAGTCAATAACTCATGAGTTTTAAGTTTACTTTATTTTATTTTTATTTTCATTTTTATAAATATGATCCTGTAATTTGTCTCTTTTATATTAATAAAATCACAAAAACAAGCAATGTTGTTTCTTCGAAAAATAATTCAATTTTAAACTATTTTTTTTAATCTAACATCATAAATTTCAACCTACAATTACATCAATTCTTTTTCCTTTTCAATAAAGCATAAGGGCATATTAAAAAGACTATCTAATTTTTATCTTATCCTTCGTGGTCATATTCAAAATCCATGTGACATAACCAAACATCATAACACGTTATTTCTTACAATTTCATTCTAGGCAATGAAAAAAACCCAGGGCTTTGCTTTGGCTGATCATTTTCCAAAGAGAATATAAGGGAATTACATCCCAAATAGAAATTTATTACCTTTGATGTTTGATGATCTTGTTTCCATTCTCAGGTGGGTTTTTTAATTTTCCAGTCAAATTACCATGGATACGTTAATTTCATGGAAAAAATTAAAACTAACTCAGACTTAATTTTTTTTCCCAACTACTATCTCTATTGAATGCTCTCTCTCTCTATTAAAAATGACTAGAGATATTATCAAGTGCTGAACAGCTAATTTGAATTTGTTCTTTTTGGAGAACCAATTTTTGATCTAATGATAAAGATAATATTTTTCATAAAAAAGATCGTAGGTTAAAAATCCAAATTGAAAGTTTTTTATAAATATTTAAATTTGAATGATTTTAACTCTCTTCATCTCCAAAAAAATTATTACTATTCTCTTTGAATTTCAAAAAATTGCGATAAGTAAATCCATATCCTTGAGAATCAAACTCGTAAAATTTTACCTCATCCGAACATGCCCTATATATAACAACTCGACCTTTAGTCACTTTCATAAATTAGCCCACAAATTTGACTCCAAGTAATAGCTAGAAACGCAGTGTTCTTTCGGATCGCTCGAATTGAGAACAGACAGCCGCATGAAAACGAGAATTTCTAGATAAAATCCAAGTTTTCAAAGCGTCATCCATGGAGAATCGTCTCGAATTTAATTACCAAAAGAGAAAAACATCGATTAAGTAAATTGCAACCGAATTCAGGTAAGTAACGAGCACAGCGACTTGAGAAATTATGTTTGAAATTAGCAGGGAGTACAATACTTATTTATTCTAAAAAATTAATATGCTGCTGCAATCATCATCTACATTAATTATGGCTGCTCATGCAAAATTTAAGTCATGTAATGAGATAACATGGAAAAAGAAAGCAGCTATTTGAACTTCTCAATGCCAAAAGAAAAATATAAGAGTACATTAATTTATATTGTGTTTGTTAGATAAAAGTAAAAAATTAAAGCAAAATTAAATTATTTTAAACTATTAGTCTTTTGCTAGTTGTGTTATAATGAAATAAGCATAAGTAACAGTATTGAATATTATTAAAATCAATTTGTTATCTTGTATTATGTTAGCAAGTACATAAATGAAGATAAAAAGATGACAGAAGCTGAATACTATGCTGTTTAACTTTATTTTTCACAACTAATAACTTTAATTTAAGACATCATGAAACATTCTTCATTTGATGTATTTTAAAATATCTTAAAATATTTAAATCATCATTACTTACTTTCAATCACACACGCTCATAAATCAGAATAGCTTTTAAAATAAAAATAAAGAGGATATCACTTGACAAATATTCTATTTTGACAACTTCAAAAATAAATTTTTAAATAAAAATTTAATGTTATAGACAAGATACATATCATTTATATATCATATTTATAAAAAGATGTTCATTGCATATCAAACAAATTAAAATTCCAACAATTAAAATTAATTATTTTTATATATTATCAAATAATATCAAAATTGTAGGAACTTAATTCTTAAAAGTATTTATATAATCAATAATATATCTATAAATTTTATTTTTTAAATTTATTTATATTTTTTTATAATATCAAAACAATCATTGGTGTGGAATAATTCCACCTCTTTAAAATAATTCTTTAAAATAATAATAAAATAATAGTAGTTGCCAACTTGCCTTCTCCCCCCTTGCACAAAAGTTCACTGGCATATGTATAAAAATTGAAATCTGTACCCCCCCAATTGATAAGGAAAACAAAGCTGCACTTGTCAGGGATCAGGAACCAACAAAAAGAGAGGGAAATACATAAAAGTGTGGAGTAGTAGTTCTGACTTCTGACAGCGTGAGAATCCACAAAACGAGATCGAGGGACAGTTGCCGGGTTCATCCGCCGTTAATTAATTTGGAGCTCTTGCGATATCTAAATTCACTTCGAGATTCTACGCAATCTCACTCCAGCAAGGTTCCCGACGAGTGTATCAAAGCGACTAACTGAACCAATTAGACAATGCCACGGCGAGAGATTGTATACTACTGTAAACACGGTGTGTGAGAATATTTCAACGAGCCGAGCTCGTGTGACCACGGTCAAGACACGAGTCAAGCGGAGGTGGGCTCACAATAAACACGCGACACGAATAAATTCTTGTTTATTTGCTTGATATGACATCGTCCATTGTATTAATAAAAATATATAGTTCGTTATTACGGTACAGATTATACGTGTTTAGATACGATTAAAATACGGTATCATATTTGAATATATTATATTTTATGTGTTTTATGTTGTATATTTATATATATTGTGTTGGATGATAAGAATATCATGTACTAGTATGATATAATATATTTAAATATTTAACTGATATGTAATATATTTAAATATGTTCATAAAATTTTAAAAAAATAATTATTATAATATATTTTTAATAGTTATTATTAACACATTTAAAAAAATTGTAAATTTTTTCCTCCATTTAATGAAAATTTTCGTATTTTTTGTATTCTTTCTATTTTTTGTATTCTCTGATGGATAATCTCTGCTGATGTGGCATTGTGCTATTGGAGTAGGTAAAATCATGTATAAAGTATGATGCTCCACCAAACTTCCCATTTTTCAAACGCCTTTTTTTCAGAAAAAAAAAATGGAAAAATCCCTCCTTTTTCTTCATTGTTAGTGGCCGGATTGTTTGTTACTTCGTTACATACTTTTCTGGTGTAGTTTTTTTTTTGTGTGTTATAAATCATTGTCAAGAAGACAATGAAGTTTGTCATTCATGAAATCCCCACATAATTAATTTGTAAGGACACAAAAAGTTATATAACATAGGATTTGCAAAATTAACAAGTTGTACAACTCTACTAACCGACACAGAACTCTCTACATAACACTAATGTCGCATTCAATTTGACTCGAAGTAATATCAACATAGATTTGATTACGTTTTGAATTTTATTTGATAGTATGTCCAAGATTATTAAATATAGACTATCGTAAATTATATAAATTTTAATTATTTTTGATGGACTATTAAATGAAATTTAAATTGTATGAAATTTAAAATGCGATTAATCTATAAATTTAAAAATATATGTATAAACTTTTTTATTTTTAAAATTTTTTTGAATTTATTTGAAAATCCATTATCAAAATTGTCAAATTAAACGATCATTATCAAGTAATTCCTCCTCAAAATACATTATACAATTCACATGTTTATATCATTGACCTTCATTGAAAATTCCTCCGTTTCCATCTATGGCTAACATAATTTATAATTATTTCCAATAGATGTTAATCATGTTAAATAATGAGTTTACAATGAGTATAATATTGTATTAAAATAGTATAAAATTTGAATCATTCAACGTAAATCTCAGTGATTTAGACTGTCTAATCCATGTTGCGTAGATATAAAGAATACAATATCCCAACTCTTTTTTTTTTTAAGCAATTCCATCTCGTTTCGTAGGAAAACTTATTTAAATAAAATTCTCAATTTCTATCCTGATGTCACACGGTTGTTATGAACCAGAAAATCAGAACTTCTGTTTACATTTTAGTTTTCACCTTTTTTCTTTCCTTTCTGAGGAGATTTATTCCCGTATGAAATTGTAGAATTTTCCTCTTTGACACGTCGCTCGCTTTAAATGGTTGTCTCCTATTAATAAGTAAAAGATCGTGAAAGCATCCGCATTAAATAGCACTGCTCTTGATCTCTTTATCTTTAGAAAAGGCGTGAAGCATGTCCTAACCCCCCGGTGTATTTAAGCCACTGTACTCCGCTTTCGGTCCGATTTCTCTCCTACACTCTCCCACTGGCCACCATTCCATCAATCCATCAATGGCGTCATCCTCGATCGAAACCAGAGAGAAGCTTCTCTCCGCCGCTTCTCCTGACTCCGACGACAACGAGGAAGAGAGAGCTTACGATTCAGACGAGAAGGTCGTGATCTCCATCTCCGACGATGATGGAGAAGGGGATGATTATATGTCGCCGCCTCCTTTCTCCTGGCGCAAACTCTGGCGCTTCACAGGTCCTGGATTTCTCATGTGCATCGCGTTTCTCGACCCGGGAAACCTGGAGGGAGATCTTCAAGCCGGTGCCATTGCAGGGTACTGACTTTTTTGTTTAAGAGCTCTGATCAATTAGTTAAATTCCTTGTAATTATTAGCAAAATTACATTTATATCTACAAAATATAATTATTGATCCAGTATTAGGTAGGCTGTCAACAATTCCTCATTCCACTCCATATATAAAAATATAACTTTATAACAAGAAAAGGACTCATCAAGGTATCTTTTATCTTTCAAATCTGCACTTATTTTGCTATTTATTTATTTATTGTGACGCTTGATATGGAATCTGGTTAGGTACTCCCTTCTATGGCTATTGACATGGTCAACTGTTATTGGCTTGCTAGTACAATTACTTTCGGCTCGGCTTGGGGTCGCGACAGGGCGCCACCTGGCAGAGCTATGCCGAGAAGAGTACCCACGATGGGCCAGCATAGCACTCTGGCTCATGGCTGAGCTGGCACTGATCGGTGCCGACATTCAAGAAGTCATAGGAAGTGCAATCGCAATAAAAATCCTCTCTGGTGGTACCATACCACTTTGGGCCGGTGTACTGATTACTGCTTCAGATTGGTAATTGCCTTTTTTATTTCTTATTCATGTGTATGACTTCTAGCAGTTAACATCAACAGCAATAAGGTAACGGTAGTATCAGTGGCTTCATTCAGTTGCCAAAAAAAAATAGCTCGGGTTTGTTCGATTTTGCTTTCACCTTGGCTACTTCTGGAATTTAGTGTAACCTTATCTCTTCTCTTCTTGAGACTTGTTATTAGAAATTTAATATTAAATTGGATATAATTATTCTTTGTAATGTAATTTGTGTGAAAGCAATTATAGTGGAATTAAAAAAAAAAGAAAAAGAAAAGAGAGAATGCTTATTTCTGGGGATAAGATAAGGGTACTTTTTTTCCAAAAGAAAAGGACTGCTACATTTGTTTTACTTGAACTTCCAGTCAATCCTAGTACGCAAATATCCTTTGGAACTATTCTTTTCATATTTCATTTCAAAACTGTGCTTAGTGACTAAGCACTTGTACGTGTGCTCTACTCTCACCAGATAGTATTTTGTTTGTACTGAAGAAAACGTTTCTCCATTAAGTTCCTTTTCTTTAATGGTACAATGCTCAGGAACTCCCACATCCATATTTCGCTCCAGCAGAAGTTTGAACCCCTAATAATTTGAGAGTCATCCAATTATTTTTAGGGTTGAGCTATTAGGCCATTTGCTCATTTTCTTAATGTTATGTCCATAGATGTTTTACACTAGTAACAGATAGCAAGTAGAAAAATGTTAGGCTGATTTGAAAGTATGGCAAGAACTGTCAAGTCCTGGCACTTCATTTTGCTCAAAATACTAGTTTATATAATTACTCATCTATAGCTTCTGAATAAAACAGTTTCCTTTTGGAACTTCCTCCCCTAATTTTCATGGATTAAATGCTAAACCAAATTAAGAAGGAAATTAAAGCACCCTATGAGCTGTTTGTAAAATCTGTCTGCAATCTCTTCATAAAGATATTTAATGTTGCATATCTACTTATGCATTACTTTCTACCACTTTCATTCCCAGCTTTGTATTTCTGTTCCTTGAGAACTATGGTGTGAGAAAATTAGAGGCATTTTTTGGGGTGCTCATCGCGACAATGGCTGTTTCCTTCGCAATTATGTTTGGTGAAACCAAACCTGATGGGAAAGAACTTCTTATTGGTAATATTCATTATGATGATGCTTTTAATATTTTTTTCCCTTCAATAAATCCATCTTACATCTAAAGACACTGCACTAGCCGGTACATTCCCATGTCAGAAATATTGGTGCCAGCTGGGGTTAATGGGATCTATAATCAGGTATATATCAATTCTGAAAACCAGAAAAGAAAAAAAAAATTATTGGGGGCATCTTGGCTTTACCTAGTTTTGTCTTTTTTAAGCTAATATAATTTCCATTTTGGTCTGTAGTTATTTTATTGATTCATTGATGAGTTAATAGTTACTCTTTTCTTCTCCAGGTATCGCGGTACCAAAACTAAGCCCAAAAACCATCCGTCAAGCTGTTGGTGTGGTGGGCTGCATAATTATGCCGCATAATGTGTTCCTCCATTCCGCCCTCGTCCAATCAAGAAAAATAAACACCACCAAGAAAAACCGTGTGCGCGAGGCCATGAAGTATTACTCTATTGAGTCAACCGTTGCACTAATCATCTCCCTCTTCATTAACATTTGTGTCACCACTGTCTTTGCAAAGGGTTTTTATGGCTCTCAGGAGGCTACCACCATCGGGTTGGAGAATGCTGGACAGTTTTTACAAGAGAAGTATGGCCGCAAATTATTCCCAATACTTTACATCTGGGGTATTGGGTTGCTGGCATCAGGTCAGAGCAGTACCATAACAGGCACTTATGCAGGCCAGTTTATTATGGGTGGATTTTTGAATTTGAAACTGAAGAAATGGGTACGGTCTCTGATCACACGAAGCTTCGCAATTGTGCCGACCATTATTGTGGCATTGTGTTTCGATACTGAGGGCCCCACCATGGATGTGCTGAATGAGTCGCTGAATGTGCTTCAGTCGGTGCAGATACCATTTGCTCTCATCCCACTTATTACTTTGGTTTCGAAGGAGCAGGTCATGGGGTGCTTCAAGATTAGCAACTTAACCCAAGTAAATCATTTATTGCCTTCTCTTTTTGGAACTTTCATCTCCTAATTTTAGTCAGCTAATGGAAAATAATTCTTTATGTTAGGTGGTAAGCTGGGTGGTAGCAGCTTTTCTGATCCTAATCAATGGATATCTACTTCTCTTATTCTTCTCTGAGGAAGTACACGGTGCTTTGCTTAGTTCTACTGTATCTATTACCTTGGTAGTGTATGTCATATTTATATTATACCTCATCTTGCGAAATACTGCTTTGTATTCAAAGTTCGCCTCCAGGTTTTTGAAGAGCTCTTGAATATTAGTAAGGTTTATTTAAGTTCCTGTTTCAATACAGTGTGCTTCTTTTTTTTCTTTCTTTCTTTTTTTTTTTTTGCTTGAGATGAAGGGTTTTGTAGCTTCATGTAGCAAAACTAATCTTATAGTATCAGAAAAAAAGAAAAAATAAGATGAAGGGCATGTTATTTTCATTTCCTGTGTTCATCCAACACGTTACAAAAAATTTCAGTTGGAGATGAGATCACTGAACTTATTACAAGTGGTTATCCAGTGATACCCTTATTCATCAAACTGCCTTTTCCTAACAAACAAAACAAGTTGACGATAGAAACAAAATTATTGTTCTTTTTTCATATTTCAAACATTTATCCAAAGATTCATTCTTCTTCATCAAACTACCTTTTAGAAAGTTTAACAATACAAATAAAGCTTGTGTATAATTTATTTTTCTCTCAGACATTTTTTCTGTTCATTTTCTTCATCTAATATGATCCTTCAGGGGACCAATGGCGGTTATTGCATTACAGGTAACAGAAACAAATTAAACTTAGACAACTATCTTCAATATTGCACCATAAACTCAATGTACCGTAGGCATTGTTCCAGCAAAGCTATTACAGGTATGGATTGTGCATGAAGCAGAGTTCTGGTTTAAGACTTGTACTGAACTGGTTTGGAATGTTTCTTGTTCTGATTTCTGCTGTAATACATGATACTTTGGCAGCTACTGCTGAATGAGAGAGAGACAGACAGACAGAAAGTACTTGGCAGCCGCTGCCGAGAGAGAGAGGAATAACTGAAACAATTTGTTATGAAGGTACCTGTCCACAACAGCGGGACGGCACAGATTGAGAAAGAGATGGATGACGTATGTTTTACTTTTTGTATTCTGAACAAATTATTCTACTCCAGTTGCTAATAAATTGTACAATGGCAGCCATTGCCAAGGTTCAAAATGACATAAAAAAAGTAAAAAAGTTGTTAGCATAGTCTGTAAAATTTACCCACAAGACCCTTATTAAAATCAACAAAAAGGGCGGCTTTATTCATTCAACAATACACTCCCCCCTCCGCAAGATGTCTCAAACAAGGAAAAAAAGATATGTGTATGAAAACAAGCTACCGATAGTAAAGTATCCAGCTAACAAAGATTAACATACTATAAGGCAATAAGCAACTTAAGAATCCTGTTTGATGACAGCACAAAAATAACCTTTCAGTAAATACTCAGGAAAAAAACTATAAAATGATCTCCTCCTGAACACTGACATTCAAGGTCTTATTAGGTAGTACCACACTGTTAATCACAACAACTTCATCTTCAACTGATACAGCTTCACCTATTATTGACAAAAAATTAACAAGTACACAAATGGGAGTCACTTTGGTAGCTTGACAAATGCATACAAGTAAAAACATTGAAGTAATGGGGAAGGTAGCAAGGAAGGTCATACTGGATGGTTACAAACAGTAGCTTAAACTGATCACCTTTCTTTTTTGTTTTTTTGTTTTTTTTTTTGGGTTTTTGGTCTGGTGCTACAGTGATCCTTTTCTTGTACATTTTAATACAATACTCCTCAGTATTAGGAAGAGAATTACTAAAAAGCAATCTTAATTTCTTGTGCTACTCTCAACTGGTTGTATTGGGGAAAAAAATAAAGCAGAAAGAAAATGATTTACCAAGAATGGTGATTCCAAGCTTGGCATTATAGTCTCCCTCCCCCTGAAATTTTCAAAACTCAAGTTTAAACAAGACACAAGAGAAACAAATAGAAAGTAGATCAACAGCATTTTCAATGGTGAGAGGCATGCCTGTACACGGGACCATTTGCCGATGGAAGACTTCCAACCAACAATGGAATGTATCACCACCGCATTTTCCTGTCCCACACAAAACACATTTAAACATTCCAGACACAGTTTTTTGTAGTATTTGAAATTTGAAAACTCTCTAGTTCTACCATAATTTCAACATCATCTAGAATAATACAGCTGATGAGCCTCACACCAGCTCCAATTCTTGCATTTGCCGAAATTGAGACATTAGGTCCAATCTGTTAAAATTTTAAATATACATTAACTATAGTAAAGTAATGCAGAATGTATACTAGACCAGACAACTTCCAGCCAAATAGTGGCCAAAAGAGTACTAATAGACAGCCCTGTGAAGTATTGTATTTAATAGTTGCACTTCATTGATCTCCGATCAACATTGATAGTTGTCTATGCCTGTAGAGTACAGGCCACGGTCAATAGAAAAAACCCAAAAATACAAAGCAAACAAGAAAATAATTAACAAAAAGGTACTACAAAAGAACTGTACCAACCAATACAAAAGGAAAGTATACCTTTGCAGAAGGGTGCACTTTAGCTGAAGGATGAATGTAAACATCACCAATAATGGTGGCACTTTTTGTACCATCTCCTGAGGCTAACAGCTTAGGAGAAGTGTGTCTGAACTGTGACAGGTATAGACCAGAGCATCTCAATGACATCCTGATGGTAAGAAAGTTCATTAACTCAAGGCAATAAACAAACTTTCTTTTCCTTCCATTTTTCTTTTGTATTGGTGGACCCTCAAAGTCCATGCTAACATCAAAATCCCCTCATACGTTATTTGGACAAAACATTATGGACAAATTGGTAAACAAGCTACGTTTAGATCTTAAGTGAGGGTTAATATGTTAATAAGTCTTACATTTTGCAAATTTAAAAGTCCATGGTACTGACACTGCACCAGCTTGGTACTATATACTGCTTGATTCATTAATAATATGTAACAGAACCAGCAGGTAATATAGTCCTTGCTTGGCATGAAACAGACCGCTAATAAAAAATATACAAAAATTTAGTTTTCAAAGAAAAAAGAAGGTTGCTTTACCCAGGAGTTTTAATCTGCTCCCAGAAATTGAGGGTTTCAAATGTGTAAAGTTGCTTTTTCCCTGCAAGAGGGGATAATATATCCTGATCCAGCCTCACAAAATCTGCAGGTAGAGCCCTGCTCATAGTTAACAAAGATCAAAAATTAACTACCTTGAAGAGATTGATGGAAGTCACAAAGCAATGGATCCTCTAGAAAGAGGAAACAAGAGGGACGCTAAAAAGAAAAAAACACATTATACCACAAGTGTCTTCATGCCTACTATCCATTTCCTTGTTTATAGGCTGGTATTTTCTTATTGACTGTCTCCGTCTGTTTGCCATTTTTTTTCCTACTACAAGATAGATGCTTACAGTTTCATATTTTGAAACATAACGAGTCAATTCCCCAAAGTTTGAAATGCTTGCATCTTGAGAAACTTATGTTAACCTTATTTTATAAAAAGGTGCAAAGAACAATCCACACTGTAAAACAGTCCAATTGAAATAAGTTCATACTTTGTTGCAGAATGGAGAGCTTCAAAGCTGGAAACACGGCGCAAATTTGCTGAGACAACCACATAAAAAAGTAAGTGATTAAATGCCCCGATAACTCCATAATTTATTAAGGTTGATTAAAATTTATTGGAATATTATAAATTAATTTAAATAATAAATAGTATCATATGGCTGAACAGCCTCCCAAGATGGTATTGCAACAATCAAACAACACGCAAGTAAAAATGAAATGTGAAAAGACGAAGAAAGGAATACTATGACTGGTATTCCCCTGCACGTCCTGGCATTTAAAACCACCACATGACAATGTGGTTATAGTACCCACTATCCACTATGGCAATACTTGGTAGCAGAAAAGGCACTTACCTCTTTCTTTTCTTTGCTTAAATACATCCTCTATGGCTGCGAAAATTTCAGGTGTAAATATATACACTCCACAGTTTATCAGATCACTTACCTACACAATAAACAACACCTAATAAGTAAATGTGTACTGGATATAATAAGACAACTTTTCTAGTTAGAGATATGCTCACAAAAGTCTCAGGTTTCTCAGTATAGTGTAGAAGCTCTTTTGTCTCAGGATCCGCAACTAGCTCACCAAATTGGCTTGCTGACTCAGCTGAAACCTATCAAGTGGTAAGACTATAAATATGAAATGAATCAATGATTCAACGGAGAAACTGAAGAGCTGTAATTTGATATAAGAAATTTGACCTTTATTACAAGCACAGTGCCCATTCCACCATAACTTTTGTGGGCCCCTGCATTTCAAGAGAATTAGAATCCTCTTAGATGTAGTTTGTTGTCAAGACTATTCAAAACCTAGATTTAGGCTAAAGCATTAACACACGTATGGTTAATACGAATCAAAAGCAGCACTTATAATGTACCCAAATCATTTCAGTGAGGTCAGATACCAGAATGCACATGCTAAATTTGCAATCTATGTTTGGAATTTGTACAATTGTAATGCTTTGAGGAAAAATGGCATGAAAAGGATAGCTTGAAGTTGATACTAAAAAGGCTAGTTGGGGAAGAATAACCAATTCATGCCAAGCAGAATTCAAAAGAACAATTACAAGTAAAAGCTATAAAAGAGAAGGAACTCATACCAAGCATTGTCTCAAGAGGAAAGCTACAGCATACATCACAATTCAGCAAAACAATATGCGACTGCACAGCCCAATGAGATGTGGTTATAATTTATTCTGAAATAACTTTCATGCTATGTCCGAGTCCTATTAAAATTTTATTTCATATTACTTAGGCCAATAAAAATTTCCCAGTCATTTTATCTTACTGAACTGTACAGGTACCATGCAGTCATACATACAATAATGTCTTAATCAAACACGGGTTCACTTGTGCAGAATTCAAACTAAAAATCAGAAATTGACCTTCAAAAATAGAGAGTATAATTGAGTCCTTTGAATACTGTTACCATAAGGGTGAACACGGCAGATTAAGTTGAATTCAGTGGTGAAACTGTTCACATCATTCACATTCAAAATACAAATTGAAATATCAATCTAATGGGAGAATTTTAGATACAAACCGGGTTCTCTTCCATTATATAATCTCTAAAGCTATAAAGGCATCCAGCAGAGCCATGGGGCTTATCCTCCCTTAAGTATCTACGATCAAAGAAGTTAAACTTGTCGTGAAACAGAAAAGAAAAATATATATATTCCGAAATCATGGAAATGTTATATTTTAGAAAGGCACCTAACAGGCACTCTGAGCTCATGCGAGATAGAAGAGACATATAGAGTAAATTCTCTCTCCTCATAGAATCCAATAAGGTATATCTGTACTAAATTGGGGATCTAGAAATTTGAAAAATAAGAAAATTAGTAGATAAACTGATGAGCACAGTTGAACACATGGTTTTTTTAATTTTTCACATATTACAAACAAAATAAACAAACTCGTCATATGTATCTCTAAATTTTAATTCACATGTATGCACCTCTAAATTTGAAAACACATTCATTTGTAAAATTCTCAACCCTATCAACAACAAGTCAATCATTTAGGATTTATACACTAAAAACCAATGTCAATTCTACTATTGCACAAATCCAACCCCTAAAAGAATGCAGATTTGCATTCCCTTCCTTCCAAACGAACTACCAGCAAGTATACTTATATTTGATTGATCTAGAGCAATCTCACATACATTTCTGCACGCAGAAATCGGGTGATGCACCATGGGTTGTCCTGCCAATGGGAACAAAGGCTTGGGTACATTCAACGACAGAGGCCTAAATCTAGTCCCTGGAAAGCCAAACACCAAACTTCAATTTCAAAAATGAAAACAATTCACCGAATTAAATCCAAAATTCGAGAGAAAGTAGGTTAGATCTGAGGAAATAATCCCCGACTTACCCTTGGTCGGGCCCCCGACCATGATCACCGCCACGACTCGCTCCTCCGAGCTTCCCATGGGGATTGATTTTGAGGTTCAGAGAGAAAAATTGGAGACTAGGACTTGACTAGGGTTTATAATTCCAGGAATTGAATTGGGATTGGAATTTGGAAAGAAGAGAAATAGAGATGATGTGGAGAAAAAGTCAAAGATTAGGAGGTTAAGCATACACTACTACTGGCATGTTCGCTTCCTCTTCATCCCCTCTCTCACTAGACCTCTAGGTTGATTTTTATAATATATAGATGTTATGTTCTCGAGTTATGAATAAACTGGATATGTCCTGTACACCGTTGGATCAACAATTCGACGTCGGAGATTCGTTCGTTGACGCATCACCAATGAACCGGGTGTATCCGTATATCCTTTCGTTGTATGAGTAATTTCATTTTTGCCCCTACCAGGTTCAATCACGACCGTCCGATTGGATGCGATTGTTATGGAGATGGATCGCTTTAATGGTTCCAATTATTTCTGAACAGTTTGATGTTACACCGACGGCTGGCAATCATTATTTATGTAAAAATAATAAAGAAATTATTATTACATTCATATTTTATATTTTTTATATGTATATTAAAAATAATTATACTAAATAAATAATTTATTTATATATAAATTTATGAGTATTTATCATTTTTTTTCCTAGATGATTATAGAAAATTTGAAATTAAAAATTTTGTTGCATAAATATAAATTCAATTTGTATAATTTTTAATTCTAATAATGTAAAATATAAATATTTTTAAAAATATATATAAATATATTTAGAATACAAATAAAGAGTGTGCAGTTAAGAGATGTAATTATTATTTTTCTTATAAATAAATGTTTTTAATAATAATATGTACGATTATATATATTGGATCGACAAAAGTGGGACCTTATTTCATTTCGTAAGAGCACCGGAAACAAACAATTTTTTAGTGTATTCTGATTAAGTTATCTATTTTTATATTATTTTAACTTTAGAAATCGTAATTTACATAAAAACTTTCCTATTATTTAAATTATGAAATGATGTTTAATTTGAGATGAAAGAATTATATCCAGGAGTTCTAATAAATTAATAAATAAAAAAAGACCCCCTATTAAACATCATCTGATTCGTTTTTTTAGATTAAACGGATCAGATTGAAAAACAAAATATCCTACTTTTATTCAATAGAGCATCATATATAAATCCTACTAATTATGCCATCATGCTTTTCTATATAAATTATACATGGAACATAAACTTGTTACTTTGATAGCATCCCTTTTCGGCCTTGAATTATTAATTTGTGTTTATTTTATAGTCGCTAGTTTTAATTAACGGCGTCTAATTTTTGACGTAATTAATAAAATATGAATTCTTAATTCTTCTATTATACTAACCATGTCACAAAATGTAAGAAATTATAAGAAATTGAACCCTTGAACCCTGATGTTAGACACATGCTTTCATTAATTGCTTGATTAATTAAAGCTGCACATACAAACAAATATTACTATAGTCAACGCTATAGTCGACTGACTAAAATCCAACCCATACTGAACTAAATAGATTTAAATAATATTAATATTATATTGTTTAATATATCTTTCTCATTTATTTATTTGTTTTAAGAAGACGTTCCATGCAACGTGGAAGAGATCTATGACATTAGGAGCAAAGAACAAACTCTGTTTTATTGATGGTTCTCTGCCAAAACCGACTACACTGGCAGATTTGGTGAAGGCTTGAGCAAGATGTAACCACATGATCTTCTCATGGCTGATCTTCAAGAGAGGTTTTTTTCAAGGTAATGGACCTCGAGTTTTTGAAATTAGGTGTGCCATAGCTAACACTAGACAAGAACAGTTAAGTGTTGCTGCATATTTCTCTAAGCTGAAACGAAATTTGGGACGAATTGAACTCCTATTCAAACGTATCAGCTTGTACTTGTGGTTCTGTGAAGGGGATACTCAAAGAAACCATTGCCAAGCTTGGCAAAGGTGTGTATTCTCTTATTCAACAGGAAAAGAGGCGCCTAGGACTCCGGGGATCTCAAGGCATGGAAAGTGTCGTGCTTGCTGCCAGAGATGGTGGTTCGAGTCGATCAGGCGACACAAGGTCAAGCACGGGCAAGGTTAAACAGCGGCCAGTATGTGATCATTGTGGGAAAGTTGGCCGGATCAAGCCTCGATGCTATGAGATCGTTGGTTACTCTTCTGGTGACCGACGACGAGGAAATCAAGGGTCAGCAATGCAAGGAGCAGCAGGAAGGAACTCTGGATAGCAACAACAGCCAAAAAATCAGTAGACAAGGAATGGATCAGATATTTCAGTCAAGGTTTTCGAAGCATCTGTATTCATATTTAACTATATCCATATCCGAAAAATTAAAACGAATACAAATATAATTTTACCACTATTTAATCCGTATCCGATCCGTTTTCACCCGTAACTGCGCCCCGTCGAATAACCGACTAGCAAGCAGCAAATGTTGCAGAAGAACTGAAAGATCAGAGATGCCTGTTAGTTATTTCCGGGACTCCGGTTCTGATGAATCCAACTTAGCAGAAAGGCCCAGTGCCTCCAAGAACCGCACAAAGCTCGCCCTCTCCCTTCTCTTGCTCTTCCGCGTAACCTCACCTACCTTCCGTCGTGTCATTAAAGACGCCGTACATAAACACCTCAACTGGAAAATTGTCGAATCCATCTATTTCAATTTTCGAGTTTTGAGCAATAGGTCATTTGTCCGATGAGGATTTACGATTTGACTGCATGTTTTATCCTGCTGCCTCTCTCACAGCCTCGCTCGCTCGAGTGGCGGGCGACCTTCGGATGATTTGTTATGGAATTTATAATTGTTTTACAAATTAAGATACATTTTTGTATTAAAAAGTGGTATTATAATGAAGTAAAAATTGTTTGACCATACATAAAAAATGACATTAAATTTGAAAACTAGTTATTATATCATGTCAAACATATCCTGAGGGTGTATCAATTTAAATAATACTTTTACTAATCTAAATAGTACAAATTTGTGTTATTTTCACACAAATTCAAAAATCATTATTTTATCTCTATTTTCATTTACTAACCTCAATTGCTCTTAATTGCTCTATTACTGCACTAATCCTTGCACGATCCAAACATACCATGATTGTATTATGAACATTAGTTATCAAATCCTCATTTTTAAAACGTGAAATCTGAAATTTAGAAAATTTAGTGAAACAGTACAACGTATTAACCATCAATAAAAAAAATTAGCATGGATAAGAAATTCAACTTTGATATAGAGCTTTTGAAATAAAAACAAAAAAATCGATATTTATTTCTGCAGTACAGTCCAAATCATCATTTATGCATATTCTCAGGTTCTCACAATTCTTCATATATCCCATAAACACGTGGGAGTTCATAAATTATTTGTTAGATCCTAATATCCTATGCTTATATCAATGGTATTGCATTCCCTACGAATGAAACACAACCGTGTAATAAACCTGCAATTTTGTATTAATCCCTCTGCTGATGGCAACGACAAATCTCTGTAGACCTCTTAAAACTCCTGGAAAAAGCCTGTAACTGGAGCTCTCAACAGGGCATCTCCATTCTCCAATTAACCAAACTGGAGCTCTCAAGTGCTTCTTCAACAGTGTTCTTTATTGTTTGATGTGGAAGAATCCGTTTGAGTATGATGAGTTTTTGGACTGGAGAGAGAAGTAGAGCTACTGGGCCCCAAGAAACAGTGAAACAAAGCATGTGATGGCTCAGTCACAAGTCATTGTATTGCTTCCGGACTGATGACTGAACCCGTGACCGTGAGTAGGGGAAATTATTGTGGGGACCTGATCTTCTTATCTAATGCTTGTACCAAATCTTTAAAAGAGATGTGTATTGCAAAATTGTATTTGTAAAATATCAAGTGGACACGTTTTTCATTTTTTCATAAGTAATATCAACGGTTTGAATTCGACATTTAAATTTTAAATTTTAAAACATTAATTTCCGTGTTAATATTATTTTGAATTAATATTATTTCTTTACTGTTCATAACAAAAAATTTTCACATGTTTATCTCATTCTGACGATAGAAATGTACTCCTATCTAATTATCTATACTGAATTATTACGTTATAATAAAGCGTTGAGATATGATAACAAATAAATTTATCCTTTTATACATCCCTTTCATACCACTCCGCTATCATCATGCCACCAAGTATTTAATGCAGGCTCAGGCGTATGATTCACAATGAATACACTTCCCTCGGAAACAACAACAAACATATCACCTATCACGTGACATAATATCCCTTGTTCTTTGTCCAAACTTCCACGTTGTACGCAAACAAACCACCATCATTTCTCTGGAATTTGATGACCATCATGGCGAAACCTGAAGAGGAGAGCGACTGGGTCTGGGTGCGGGCCCCGTCAGAGGCTGACACTGTGGGCCCACACTGGCCGAGCGAACTGGAATCCGACAGCGGGGCAGAGAGGCCGTTGAAGGTGGTGTTTTTGCAGCCGGCCAAGTACTGGACGGATGCAGCGCCGATCGGAAACGGACGGCTGGGTGCCATGGTTTGGGGAGGCGTCGTTACAGAGAAGCTCCAGCTCAATCGTATGACTGTGATCTCTCTTTCTCTTTCTCTCTCAAAATCACCAACAAATTTCTTGGTTCTCTGTATTTAAGTTTCAGTGTGGTGGGTCCCACAATTCAGCGATCTTCTTGTGCCTCAAAGCAGAGCTCTATCTATACTCTGTAATGCGATGCGAAACCAAAAGGCAAAAGCTTAGATATTAATTGTCTTCAAATTCTAGAAGCATGTCCCATTGACTTTTTGAAATATTCTAAACGACATTTTGATTTTTGAAAGGTGCTTTCTTTATTTTTAAAGTAGGCGTTTGTCCCAATAATAGCACGCTAATTATACATCTAAAGTTTACTTGCCACTTGTGTGTCTGGTTTAAATCCTGCTGGTTCTTCTCCTCCGGCTCTCCGTTCCTTCTTCACTTCCCCTATGTTGTGTTTCTTTAGGCCACAGATTATGTAAAGAGTGTGATGGGTCATGCCAGTGACTACTCTTTGGCTTTGATCCGTGTGGCGTTATTCTGTGAAATGAGTTCTTACATGGTTCGGTTGTGTGGCTATATGGCATGTTTTATTGTCTTGTATCATGTGGCAGGTCACCGGGTCTAACCGAAGGACCCTTCTATCTATATGTCCATATTGCCATATTGTTAGGACTTAGAATTGAACTCAATTAGTGGTCAAATGGTAAAAAATGATAAGGTAAAATGCTCAAGTACACCATATTTAATTTTTAACTTTTAGTTAAAAGTACGCATTCATAAATATGATTATAACAAAATTACACTAAGAAAACCTCAATAATATTGCTCAACTATCTGATCAAATTAGTATAAACCATCCATAAAAAACTTGGGTATATTGGAACAATTTCCCTTATTAATTATTCTTTTGTGCTTGTATTCCGTTGTTTTTTTTTTTACTTTCTTTTGTTCTTTTCGTTGTAAATTTTTATCTGTTTATTTAAAATAAATGACCTGCCGCAGGTAGTTTGCCTGCTGATATAAAATAATAAATCCTGCTTCTATGTATAGAAGCCCTATCAATTAGTAAAACGATGAAGTTACATGTAAAACTTTTTTCAATAATTTGTCTTTTTCTTCTTCCACTTTGCACAATTAACTTACAGGGACATGAACATATCGGATTTCCTTAATTCATACCACTATTTGACTATTTTAATGTTCAAGTTTCACAAATATGTGTCCAGGAAATTTTGGAAATCAAGTAGATCAATCCTCTGCAACAAAAAAAGTGTTAGAACTTTTCTGGCCAAAAATTAAGGACCTTATTTCAGCGTCCTGATATTAAAGACCTTTGGAAATAATCTTTTAGCATTTTACTTTGGATTTAGAATTTAGGGGTTGAGCCAGTTTAACTTATTAGGAATAGTTTTTTTTTCTTTCTTGAAATAAAGCTGAGGATCAAGCCTCTTAGTTTTAAAAAATCCCCAAGAAAATTTCAAACTTCTACTAGAAATTGCATTACATAATAGATATAAGTCAAATAAAGTAGTGTCATAAAATTTGTGAGTTTCAGGTAAATTATATGCGTAGCAAAATGACCCCTCTGTCACTTGTTGCTCTAACATATTGTGAATAGAAGAAGTTTGATTCAAGCAAGGAGAAACAGAACTAAATTTAACCTATAACCACCGTTAATTTTGACATCTTTTTGAGTTTTTAATAGAAAAAAAAAACATTTTTGGAGTTGAGCTAACAATTTCAACCGCAACCTCAAAAAGTAAATTTAAATTGTTAAGCCCATAGGAAGTGAATCTCTTAACTGTCTTGTCCTTTTGAAAGAGTAACAGAGAACTTATTGTTGCCAAAGTTCAGTTCTTTCAACAAAAAGATACTTCTCTATCTGGAAAAAAGTATACCACACAAGATAAGTCGCTTAATGAGAACATCAATTTTGGTGCAGATGATACACTATGGACAGGTGAACCAGGAAAATATACAAACTCCAGTGCACCGACAGTTCTTTCAAAGGTTAGAAAGCTTGTTGACAATGGGCAGTTTTCTCAGGCTGCTGCTGCTGCCTTTGACCTCTCTGGCGAGCATTCTGCTGTATGCTCCTAAACTCCAAGTGCTTTAATTTATACAAGTAACTAAATATTTTCATTGAGGTATGTGTGGCAAGACATTGGGTGGGGTCCGGTTATTTTTGGGTGTGACTAATGTCAGTGGATTTTGGATCAAAATATCCTGGGCTTCTGGTCAGTGTGATTTTTTGTAATTTCAGCTGTGCAGTTTTGATTGGGTTTCCTTCTTAACAATTTATTCAACTCAGACCTAGATTTTCAATTATTATTACTTCTTATAGAGCTATGCCGGGTCAAATCTTGTTCAGTTTTTTGAGTGTGTTATTTGCACCAGCCGGTTTGCAGTTCATGTGTACGTTTTGTACTGGCACAAACCACATAGTCTCATACTCACTGTTCCATTCTGCAAATGTAGGTGTACCAACCTCTTGGTGATCTGGATCTAGATTTTACTGAGCTAGGCGAGACATACACTTCCTACAGAAGAGAACTTGACCTCCATACTGCCTGTGTTACTGTTTCATACAACATTGGAGAGATGCAATACACAAGGCAACACTTCTCTTCAAACCCGCACCAATCAATAATCACCAAGGTTTCTGCAAATAAACCTGGATCTGTTTCCTTTGCTGTATCCCTAACCAGCCAATTACATCACGCTATAAGTATTAATAGTTCCAATCAGATCATACTAAAGGGGACCTGTCCGAGCTCAAATGAAACAGCTCAAGCCTCTGAGTCGGACAAACCAGCTGGGATCAAGTTCTCTGCCATACTTGATCTCCAAGTATTAAACGGTACACTAAGTTCTTCGGATGGTAAGACCTTGAAAGTCAGCAATGCAGACTCAGTGGTTTTGCTTCTGACTGCTGCCTCGTCCTTTGCTGGTCCATTTGTCAGACCGGCCAACTCTACAGTGGACCCACAATCAGTTGCTCAGAGCACATTAGATAAGATGAAGGGTTTATCTTACTCTGATATTTACCAGTACCATTTGGATGATTACAAGAACTTGTTTCATAGAGTTACTTTGCAAATTGGAGATGCTGCAAGTGCAGATACGGCAAGCAAGTCTACAGCAGATAGAATAAAGAGTTTTAAGGATGATGAAGATCAATCTCTGGTTGAGCTTTTGTTTCATTACGGGAGGTACCTGCTTATTTCAAGCTCGAGGCCCAGTACACAAGTTTCAAATTTGCAGGGGATCTGGAACAAAGATACTCGACCAGCTTGGGAGTATGTTTCCTCTTTTTCTTATGTGACAATTTCATCTTTACCTCTTTTAAACTAATATATCATCTAACATCCCTCCAAATTGAGAATGTCGTTGATAAACCTGAGAAATATAGCACAGACTTGTTAATGGATTGAGCGCCCCTTGCTCAGTACTTGATGCTTCCACGCAAGTAATGAAAACCTGACTTGGTATATGACTATTTTCTATTTAAAGAAAGGAAAAATTGAGCAAGCACAGTTGTAAGCTTTTTAGGTTGTAATTCTATATTTCTTATTTTGCAAACATTTTCTAGAGATTTTGATGGCCAATTGTTAACTTTTTGCTTCTATTCTACAACTCTTTCGTTTCATTTTCCGAAATATTACTCTCTGATTAACAATTAATTCTTCTATTCCCTTTCCAGTGCAGCCCCACACTTGAATATAAACCTCCAAATGAATTACTGGCCCGCACTTCCATGCAATCTTAGTGAATGTCAAGAGCCTTTGTTTGACTTCATTTCTTCTCTTTCAGTTAATGGGAGTAAAACAGCCAAGGTGAGATTCTTCTTTCATTGTAAAATCACATTATACATCAAGTGTGATTTTCAGTTACATTCAACATTTAACCATTTTTTCCAAACTATCCAACATGTAATATTCATGATAATCATTGGGTTATTTGGAATATCATTCAATTGCTTCTTTGATGAAATTATCACTTAATTGTTTTTTCTTTTTTTTTATTACTGAAGGATACAAAATATTTAATCCAACACAAGCAAGCTTGACTTGATTTAGTGTTTGTTTGGAGGCTAGCCAAAACATTTTAGTGTTAGTCATGAATTCAGAATTTTGGGTATTAGCTTTACACTGCAGAGAATATTTTGTCCAACTTAAAACTACACAAAGAAACAACTAAAACAAAGCAAAGAAAGAAACAGTAGTTGATTCCATAGCAGTGGATTTGGCAAACTTTGGCCACCCTGAAGGATCCTTCTGAATTACCAGATCTGAACTGATACCTTCAGATAGTAAATTGATCCAAGAGACCCACTAAACGAGAACTGCCAGACCTGATAACTTTGAAAAGGCAAAGGACCCAGGCCTCAACAGATCCGACCTGAGCATTTTGGAAAGCCACACAACTCAAAACCAGCCTGGCTGAAACCACACCTACATGAAACCTGAACCTGATTTTAGCTGACTCTAACTCAACACAACCAAACCAATGTGTTTCTATCTCTTTATAGCGTTATGTTGACTTACAATGATTGCCTGACAGGTCAATTATGAGGCGAATGGTTGGGTGGCACATCAAGTGACTGACATATGGGCTAAAACTTCACCAGACCGTGGGGACCCTGTATGGGCCCTCTGGCCCATGGGTGGAGCCTGGCTCTGTACTCACCTATGGGAGCACTATCGTTACACATTGGATAAAGTAAGTGTTTTTGTATCTGCGTCAATTTACATAGAAGTGCACTAATTGACGTAGAAGTCCAAAAATTCCCCTCTTTTAGAGGAGATAATTGTCTGAAAAAGAAATAGTTTGGGCATCTTTATGACTAAATGAGGTGTACATAAAATGTTTATCATGACATTTAGGATAAATCGATCATTTCTGTGGCATGGGAGGTATTCCCAATTGTTCTTGTTTTGCAGGCCATATGTGAAATTGTTTCTAAGAACATGTACATGAAAATATATAAGGAATTAAACATTTCTCTATGGTAACCCTAATGAATGTTCATTTACACTATCATAGCCGTAAGCCTGTATCATATTATTAAAGCCTCAACAGAGTTAACTAAAACACCTGAGAGATAAGATGTCTGCTTAAATACTAGTTCATACCAATAGGGGACCTGACCAGGAAATCCTGTATGGTAACCCTAAGAACGTACCATTTTGCTGGGTTGTGAGCAATATTGGTACTTGTATATAGAAAATCTATATGTTAGGTTTGGAATTGCTTCTTTGTTTTTTCTTTTCATGTTCTCCTGGCTCCACTACATAAATCCAGTGCTGTGTGTCCTGGCATGCATATCTGTTGTAAAACCTTAAACCTTCCTAAGTGATGCAGGATTTCCTGGAGAAGACAGCCTATCCCCTTCTAGAAGGTTCTGCCTCATTTTTATTGGATTGGTTGATACCAGGAAGTAATGGCTACTTGGAAACCAACCCGTCAACCTCTCCTGAGCATGCATTTATTGCTCCTGATGGAAAGAAGGCAAGTGTCAGCTATTCGACAACCATGGACATGGCAATAATTCGAGAAGTATTTTTGAGTGTTATTTCAGCTGCTGAGGTGATATTCATACTTTTTATGCTTGTATTTGTCCATGCATTTTTAAAATTGAATGGTTCCTTTTTTTTTACTTGTACCAGGATAAATTAATTCTCTTTTTAGTAATTAAGTATCTCTAATCTGTGAAACTAAATTGTCATCTTTGCGTTTCTAATATAGATTCTAGGAAAATCTGAAACTGATTTGGTTGACAAAATAAAGACTGCCTTACAAAAGCTTCCTCCTTACAAAATTGCAAGAGATGGTACCATCATGGAATGGGTAAACAGAGCCTTCATTAAGATTTACTTGATTTCAGTTTTTTATCTACTTCTATTTAATTTTTTATGCCTCACATTAAACTTTGTGCTGCGACACAGGCACTAGACTTCCAAGACCCAGAAATTCATCACCGACATGTGTCCCATCTCTTCGGTCTTTTCCCGGGACATACCATTACGCCTGAGAAAACACCTGACCTTTGCAAAGCAGTCGCTAATAGCCTTTACAAAAGAGGTTTTCTTTAATCCTTTCAAATCTATCAGAGGTACTTGTTACAATATTCGCAATTGGCACTGCTTTTTTCGTACCTGCAATCAGCACCCAACTGTTGAAAGCCAAGATTTAGTTGAGCAAAAAACAATTGTGTGGCTTGAATTTTAATTTTTCAATATGAATTAAGCACAAGAATGTTCATTTAAACCAAGACCAAGATTTTTCAAGTAACTGATATATATGAATATTTGTGTGCCGTGATTTTTATATATTTTTTTCAATTTAAATTTAGCAAAAAAAGTGTCTTCATTAGAAGCAGGACAAAAAACATCAACAAACCAATCATATGAACATTTTTTCTTTACATTATCTGAGATGTCAGCTTCATTTTTTAAGTATTACAAAATGGTTAGGGTGCTCATTGGCAATTTGAAAAGCATTTGGTGTCATTTGCAAAAGCATTAAAATATCAGCTATAATTTGTAAAATGACTCAAATCATACAAACAACAGAATTCTTAATTTAATCTTAATTTCACATTATTTTTCATAGGTGATGAGGGTCCTGGGTGGTCAACTGTGTGGAAGATGGCCTTGTGGGCCAGGTTGCGTAGCAGTGAGCATGCATACACCATGGTAAAGCGCTTGTTTGACCTGGTGGACCCAGCTCATGAGAGTGATTATGAAGGAGGTCTTTATAGCAATCTGTTCACTGCACACCCACCTTTTCAGATTGATGCTAATTTTGGGTAATTAATTGTTCTAAGTTCATTGAGTACATGGAATCCTTTGACAGTCTTACTTAAGAACATAAAATTACAACACCAGTCATGATCAGAACATATGGGTGGGTAGTAGTCATGACTGGCCAGTACATGACAGTAATTTATGAGTATACCAGTTTTAAAGAAGTTGCAATCTTTTATAAATAAATTACTCTGACGGAACACTTAAGAACTTGCTGAGTACCTGAGTGTCTATTCCAACATAAGATATCATGATATTAGTAGAACCAGTACTGTAATGATTATTGTCCTGGCAACCATGCTTTTATGTGCATGTTGGCTGAATTAAATCTATTTAATATGATTTCCAGTGACATGTGAATGGCAAGTCACTGTACTATAAAGTACCATTATGTACTAGGCAACCTTCTAGGTCTGTAGGATGGCTTTCAAGAGAATTTATTGCCGATGTTTTAAGTTGATATAATGTAAGTCCTCTTGCAAATTAAAGTTCAACTGTTCCTAATGCGGGTCCACCACTGAATTGCTGACTGATCAGTAATGGTATGCACACTGCAGAACTCTTACGAACATGTACACATCAAGCAGGGGCAGATACAGAAATAATTTTAATGGGGGTCATCTATTTATTAATTGAAAATTGCAAGATAAATTAATTCAATACAACTTTTATCATTTTATAAATATGGGGGTCAACTTATCCATTTTTTTTCTGAAATTACATTACAAAATCAATACAATTGATCAAATTTGAAAAAATATGGGGGTCAATTGACCCCCATTGTTGCCAATGCCAAGTAAATCAGCCTTTGTACACATCAAAAGACTTCTTCCTCGGTCAGTAAAAGATGGTCCTTTTCATCTGTCTTACAGTTTCACTGCTGGCATTGCCGAAATCCTTGTACAAAGCACAGAACAGGAGCTGCACTTACTTCCTGCCCTACCAAGCAACAAGTGGCCCCATGGTTGCGTCAAGGGATTGAAGACTCGAGGAAGGGTCACCGTCAACATCTGCTGGAAGAAAGGACAGCTTCACGAGGCTCTTGTATGGTGTGATGACCAAAATAACCTGAAGAGATTAAGGTACGGTGAACAAGTCGCTGCAGTTAAATTTGTGGGTGGTACAGTTTACAGCTTTGGTGCAGATCTGAAATGCTTGAAAACTTGGCCTTTGAGGAAGTGAGCATGGTTATGCTTTGGTTGCATGACCAAGATATCCTTGAGAGATGGTGGCATGGAGAAAAGTTATTATTGCTAGGTGTGATCCATATTAAATCTTGAATTCTCTCTTGTTTAGACTTGTACTGTTTGTTGGTGGTTTTTTGATCTGGTGAAATTTATTTGTATAAGCTTAAATATAGAGCTGGAATTGTCGTTTTGGAGTTCTTCATACCCTGTATCAATCTCTAATTATTTCAATTATTAAAGGGTGAATGGGAAAGCTTGTTGACTTGTTGTTAGCTGCTTAATTGTTGCAGCTATAGGTACCATACATTTTGCCCTGTTATTAAGGCCTCTTTTGGTTCAATCAGCTTATAAAACTGCAGTGGTTCCACTGGAAAAAATAAAAGATCCTTTTCTTAGTTGGCATTTAATAGTCCTGAGTCAGCACTCTCTTGAAAATGATGTGGCCTCTGGAAGCTTCTCTCCGTTTGGCGAGTAAAAGTAAAATTAAAATAAGATAAATATTAAATGATTTTAAAATATTAATATTTGATAATAGTAAAATATTAATGTTTGATAATAGTAAAATAAGTAGATAAAATAATAAGAGTAAAATGTGTTAAAAATTATAAAATTTGATGATTTAATTTTATTTTACATTTATAAATATTTTAATTTATTTCATCTTAAATTATTTTTATTTGATACATTAAAGTGTCTTAAAACACTTATTCTATTTTTATTCTACTTGTCAAACACTATCTATCTTTATTTCATTTGTCCAACACTACCTTCAGTTGTTTACTAATTTTGGAGACTTGCTCCATCTACAAATGGTGGCACTACACCAAGCGTCTGGTTTTACCAAAAAATAATAATAATAATAATAATAATAATAATAATAATAATAATAATAATAATAATAAATTTCAACTTAAGTGTTGTATCTCTTATCTACACTTCAATTTAAGATATAAATATGTTTTTAAAATATATATTTTAAAATTTAAATTAGAAATTATGTTGAATAGTTTAAAATATCTGAAATACAAATGAGGGTGCACTTATCATTCCTCTAATAAAAATATATCAAGATCCGGTACTAATCCAGGCCACAATGTGGTACTATATTGTGTGTTGGTATTAGTTAGATCTGAGCTTACTATTAGAGGTGTCAATGGGTACAATATAGATCGAGTGGGGATATTTTCGTATCCATACCCATCTAACATTAGTCTCACCCATACTCTATCCTTACCCGTTAAATTTAATCTTACCTATACTCTATCTTTACCCATTAAGATTAACGGATATCGAACGAATAACGGGTAATTATTGAATAATTTGGAACTTACATATTTTTTTAAAAATACAACAAACAAATAAATGCGATACTTTAAATACATCATATGCATAATAAATATAAAAATTTAATTATCGGTTCCGTTATCTATAGAATAATATAAATTAAAATGTTACATAAATTAAATTTATCCTTAATTACACTATAAAATATTGTATATAATACAAATCAATTTAACATCAATAACAATAATAACAGTAATTAGTAATTAATGATAATATTAATAATGACAATAATATTATATATTATATAGTTAAATATTGAATTAAAAATTATCATATATATTATCTTGTATCTTATTTATCCTAATGGATAACGAGTATAAAAAAGTTCTTATTCGTACCCTTATCCGATAAGCTAGCCAAAAAAAAATTCCCATATTTTTACCCGTTAAGTTAACAGAAAAAAAAATCTTTACCTATATTGTCTTATCAAATACAATATGGATAAAATAAACGGATAAAATAATTTCATTGACAGCCTTACTTACTATTCAGTAGTAGAACAATTTTACATAATTATAGTTTGCAGTGTTAGCACGGCTCATAATTAGTCAAAAAAGGTTTGGTAACTAGCAATTCCTTGAGTAAGCAACAATCCATCCGTATTTGCTTTAGGTTGTAGCAACATCATTCAGCCTTTACCAACCTGATTTCTCCTCCTCACAAAAAAGAGAAGTAAACAAAACACTTTAATTAACACCTTAATGAAAAGCGAGGAGGAGAAATTGTAATAAGCTCATCTTTGTTTAACATTAGTGATAAATATTTCTTTGTCATTTTATTTCATTACGAGTTTTCTGTAATCTCCTCATTCTTTAGCTTTGTGCAAACTAAACATAATATTAAGGCCAGGTGGCTATGCTTTTGTGGTACCTGACAGGTGGCACCTCTAGTGGAAGTGTTTCCGTCCAGTAACAGCGAAATGGATATTTGCAGTTCTCAAAATATTGGAAATATGCATTGAGAATTTCGTCTTTTCCATCTTTTTAACTAAAAACAAAGAAAATTTGTAAGGCTCAAAGTGTTATAAAAGTATGTGCTCGCTTGGAATTTGAACGTAGAACTTTTAGTGTGTCTATTTTCTGGCTTTTTTTTATACCTTTACTATTTAATTTTTAAGAATAAAAATTTTAAATTCAAATTATAAAATAAAATTGCTAGGTGTGATCTATGTCACTTTTTATACAAACACATAAAATAAATAAAATTGTTTTATCTTTTTAAGAAATTTCAGTCAAGGATGAAATTATTAGACAAGACAAAAACCATTAAAATATTTGAAAAGGAACTTATAAATAATGTAAAATCGGAAGCATTTAAATAGATATGATATTAAGTTAAAATAAAATTAAAATGTTGAAATTTATATCAAGTTACTAAATCAGAGTAGACAAATTTGAACAAAATATACATTATCAAATTCAATCAATGGATCTCCACCTAAATATATATCCATATTAAGAAATTACTTGTTCAAAACATAAGACGTTACGATATGATCTTAATTTGACAAGCAACATATGAACAAGTTTTTTATATAAAGTATTCATCTAGTTAAATATTTTTTCTTTTTTAACACTTGTCATTTGAAATTCAGCTGAAATATTTTTTGTGAATATTTAATTGACCTTCATCATTTATCTAAAGAAAAATTTATCATTTGTGATATTATTTTCCCATATTTGCTAGTCCTAGAAAAGGATGCTTCCAGTTGTTACTACTGGAGACGATGATGGTTAATCCTACACCGCCACGCCCCCTGACAGAGCGATACGACCGCTTTAAATTATGGCACCCGTTCCCATTTTTCTCCTGTCGGAACCTCCCAAAAGTAAAGAAATCAATATTCCAAATCGCAAATCTGTGAGTGAGAATAAAAGAGAGAGAGCTGAGGCGAGAGAAGAGGAAGCTCGAAGAGCACTCAGCAATGTCGGAAACCGAATCCACTGTCACGGATCCACCTAAATCCGAGGAAACACCCAAGGAACAGACCTCCTCCTCTACGGCCGACTCTCTGTCCTTCAACATCTGGCCTCCGACGAACCGTACTCGCGACGCCGTCGTGCGCCGTCTGGTCGAAACCCTAACCACCGACTCCGTCCTCAGCAAGAGGTACGGGTCTGTTTCGACTGAGGAGGCTGAGGAATCCGCCCGTTTGATCGAGCAGGAGGCCTTCACCGCTGCTCATGCGGAGCATGAGTCCAGATTCGGATCTGGATCCGGATCCAATTCGGTGGAGGAAGGGATCGAGATTCTTCAGGTTTATTCCAAGGAGGTGAGCCGTCGCATGTTGGAGTTTTCGAAGAGCAGAGCGGAGAAGGCGGCCCCTGCGCCAGCTCCTTCTGAGGTTGGAACTGAGTAAAAGATTTGCATCCTTGTAATGGTTACTGCTAGATCATGCTCCATCTCTAGCTTATGTCTGTTTTGTCTATGTATGAAATTAATCTACCTTGCATGCTAGATTAGTTGGTAGAATTGCTGTTATCTAAGTAAGAAAGAATTGATCCTTCAATCGGTCACCGTATTGTTACCTGGGAATGATGAAATGTCTTAATCGAACTTGATATGGGTTAATTTAGAGAGTACTTTTCAGACTATTACTGTTAGATCTTTCAGCAGGAATTCCAGGGCATTATCCGACTTGGATACCCTTTGTCAGTAAAGTATGTTTCGGCATTTCAGTACTTTTATCCATGATTGTTCTATTATGTATGATATTTAGTATTATGTGAAATTGAGGTCAGTTCAGAATTTGAACCTCTGAAAGCATTATGATTTGTTGATCGGAACACTTAAAGCAATGTCAAGAAATTATTCTTTTTTACCTTCCATTACCCCTTCTATTTTAGAAGAAATGGTTATTACTTACTTCAAACTACTGGGGCACTAGTATTGAATTATGTAAATATACCATTGAAGAATTAGGTATTGTATAGATTTGGGTAGTATCCACTACAATCTGAATACATATCAGAAGAATGACAGATAAGGATATTAATGGGTTTATTTGGTATTGGTTGTGGTCTTTCAAGTAAGAATGGCAGTTAATTCTGGGGTAACGAGGAGATCGGTGTTTATTGAGATCCAGTAGCAAGTATTGTTTTTGGATACAGCTCACGAGTATACATAATTTTCTGAATATATATACAAATCTTTCATTTCATTCTTTTCTCATTACAGAGTTCTTAGTTCACACTTGAAGCTGGAATCATTATTGATAGGGTATACAGTATGCTTTTTTTTGTAGTTGATCCAAAAGCACTAAAAGAGAGTGCGATTTGAACATTCAAAACCTTCAGCTAATTTTTTTATTTTGATTTACTTAATGAATCATGCATTTACATGTCATAGTTGTATCAAGTTTGTTTTATGTAAGACTAAGAAGTGTAAAATTATTCTGTAACTCGGGAGTGTATGAATCAAAAGAACTCCTCAACCTTCATTTTTCAATATATCGATCATGTGGCAGACAAACTAATAAATTAAAAATTTGGAGCGTACTCTGTTGAAATAAATTGACATCGATAGAGTTGACCTTTTAAATTAATCTATTGGCTTTTTGAGATTAAGCTCACTCAGCTTTGCTCAGTGAAGTGTTGCTTTATGTGAGTCATTGTTTCCCCTTATTGATGATATGCAAGTTTCAACTTGTGGGTATCAACGCATCAAATTGAAACAATTACTTCGGTAATTTATGATCCATAATACGATCTTCTTAGGATTTTGAATATGCATATGCTGACTTTGGTTTTGTTTGAATGATTTGTACAAGAATAGCATCTGGTGAATTGAAATTTCTTTTAATCTGTATTCTCAAGTAAATTTTGGCTGGGATGGCAGCTCGCCAGAAAATCGACAATTTTGCATGGTACAGATTGAGGTGAATTTAAAGTTTCTACAATTCATGCATCGCAGCATAAGCCATAATCTGATAATAAGAGAACAGAAGTTTTAATTTCAGAAATAAACTGATCAGTAATTTATCATGTGACCTTAATGTTGAGAATGAATGAAGTAGCCTTATAAAATATTACACAAAACCTTCACTGAAATGTGTGATCTTGGACCAAGTTCCGACTTATCCTCCGTCAAACAATGACAACATTGTATTAAAGAACAAAAAAAAACAATTACAAAATTAAAAAGAAGATTAAAAAATGATAACGTTAGTAAACTGTTACAGTCAAAACTTCCACTCGATCCTTGGCTACATTTCCACTTGCACCATAACAACAAGCATCAGTAGTTGACAATATACACAATAAGGTAAAAAGCAAAAGAAAAACATGGATTGTACGAAGTATATAAACTATGACATAAAAAATATAAGAGCTCACTGCTCGTCCAGTACTCCCAGCTTTGTACCAAAATATAAAGCATGACTTGCTTGAATGTTATCTACAATGCAAAGAAGATCATCATATCTTCCTAACAGCAACCTCCTTAACAATAGACTTGATTTCGTGTATAAGTGCTATCTGTTGGATCAGCTGGTTTATCCTCTGTGCCAGAAAAAAAAAGGAATGCAATATTTATATTCAAGTCATATATAATAACATTCATATCACTTTGAAAGAAGCAAATTTAAAGAATTTCAAAATTTTCAAAATTTGTCATAATGCTAACTCTGCTCTGAAGACACTGTTCTTAGCTTAACATAAAGAAAATTCGATTCCAATTTCTACATTTTGTTTTAGTAGATATGGTTGGAGAGTATACATTACAATAATACTAACTAAAACTAATTCATAATATTTGTTTCATCAGCTCTTCTTCAGAAATTGAACCCAGATACTTGCCTATGCTGTATAATAATGCCTCAATGTATCTCTGGATCCACAAATAAAAAAGAAAGACAAAAAAAAGATTTGGTATTCGGTATGAAATATTAAACATAAAAACAACCTTAGCAGATATAAAAAAGCTTAATTAAACATGAATCTGTGAAACCAAACTATTTACATAACATGCTACTAAACTGTAATACAGATGAAGCATGAATTATAAATGTGCCGTTAATGAGCACGTTTATGTACAATTGGTGGGATTGAGAATTAATTCACAAATAACTATATGCATTGTTCTAACTTTTAACAGTAATAGACATTGCATGGCCTTCCTTTACCAGAAAAGGTAAGCACAAGTATCCAAGATATCAAGGCAAATATACATGATTGATTGATAGCAGATAGAACTAGTTTCAGTTCAAATGTTACAAAACAAGAAAAAGAAAAAGAAGAGGGAACCAATCAAAGTAAAATATTTAATCAAGAGATATTTATATAATTTTTCCCTTTTTCTGTTTGTTCTCTTTAGAAATTATCCCAATTTATTAGATATGACCATGCTAATATGGTTGTCTTTTCTAAATTTGAATTCTTCAGACTCTATAATGATCTATTCAGGCTGTGTCATTAAATGACCATGCTAAAATGAAGTAGATGTACCTGATCTTTCTCATGGAGGAGAATCATAAGCAGTTCTCTCTCCCTTTTATCTCTCTTTCTCATGTAAGACAGAATCCCAACTAAACCAAACAAAGCGGTCATAGTCCAAAATCCAATACCCTTACTAGCAATCTTGGATTTAACTACATCCAAACCAGAGCTCCAAATCTGGCTAACTGAATCTGCTACAGGGCTCCTCACCATAGTCTTCTCCTCTGTTCACATGTTAAATCTTTTGTTATGGTCAAAAGAGGTTCTGGAGTTGAGGCATTTAATTAATTGCAAACACACCAATAATACATCTGATCATTTTGCAAATCAAACCAATGTTTAGTCAGATTTGCAAATAACACATGTAATTTGTCACATTTGCAGCTAAGACCAAAAAAATTTTGGGTTTGGAGAAAATATCCGGGCATCGAAATCAATTTCAGATACAAACCCATGAAGTTGACCCTGAATTTGTCATGTTAACCAAACCAAATTGTGTCACAAACACCATCTCAAACTTGACAACAAAGCATCCACAGAAGTCATTGAA
This sequence comes from x Bolboschoenoplectus mariqueter, assembly GCA_037678475.1. Lineage (NCBI taxonomy): Eukaryota > Viridiplantae > Streptophyta > Magnoliopsida > Poales > Cyperaceae > x Bolboschoenoplectus > x Bolboschoenoplectus mariqueter. Next base: position 2,766,079 of record CM075281.1, read on the forward strand.
AGTTCATCAATATTTAAGACAGCATACCCTCTCTGTCACACTTGTTGAGCCCTCATCTCATTGGCAAACTTTACAGAAGAATGTTGGATTCTAGTTCAAATGGATATTATGGGATAAATGTTGAGTATATTTGCAGATAAACTAAAATCTGGTGCTATTACAAGACAAAGAAACAAACTTTTCCCAATTTAAGGTATCTAAGGTCATTCAATTTCATACTCATATTCAGTTAAACTGAACATGAACTTTACATCCGGTTGAGATAATCCAGAAGCCACAAGAATATCAAAGTCAAAACCAGAAGGGAATGATTTCATCAAATCAAAACATACCTATATAGTGAGATTTTAGCTCGTTGACTCCCAGAGTTTTCTCTTGAACCTCAAAATCTGTAAAAAAAAAAAATGCAATGTTATCTGAAAGGATGAAACTTGAATCAAAACAATCCACACTAAAAAGAACTGTTGAGAAAAAAAAAAAAGAAGTATGAACATTTACCCAAATGATCAACCGTTTCATGAAGCTTCGATTCTCCATCTACCTTCTTCTCCTCATTGGACTGCGGCTCCTGTTCGAAAACAAACGGATCTTTAACTAGGGTTAGGGTTTGACCATTCTCTAATAACCCCTCATGACGGCTGGGATGGAAGACATCGTCGAACCCGTCGTCGCTCGGAGTACCACCAGACGCTGCGACGGAGGGAGCGGTGGCCCCTCCTCCGCCGGACCGGAACGTGTCCCACCGACCTTCCCCCCACCCGTTCCCGCTCATCCGTGCACAGCTACAGCCTCAGAGAGACCCGACAGAATTTGAGCTTTTTTATTCGTCGAGGGGAGATGCAACGTGCAAAGGAATGGGTTTCTTTCTTTATTTATCTTTCTTTTATTTCACGAAGAATAACTGAATCAGTTATTGTATCTTTGAAGATGTAAACAATGCTCGCTTTTCGTTTCGTTTCGTTTTATGTATTAATAATTGTTTTTGGTTATCAAAGAGAGTGAAGAAATTAATTCTCTGTGAAAAGAAATGAAAAGGATGGTTGCGGTGCTTTGGAAATTGGGAGGATAAACAGAAAAAGATGTCGCCAGGTCTTCTCTATCTGGAACAGAGTGTCATTCGGTGTAGCGGGTCACTGACATCAAAAGATCTCCTAGAGTTTGCTCATTGACGAACATTTCGATAGAAATTACAAACTTAATCCGAATTGACATAACTTTTAATTCGATTTTTTTCGTCAGTTAACTTTAAAAATGAGGAGACCAAGTTTAAATCAGAATTCGTAATGATTTCTTTCAAATTCAAAACGAGGCTTTGGAAACGAACTTTCATTTAAAGTACGTAGAGTTAACTAAAAAATAATGATATTTATATTGACGACTTTCATTTTCAGCAATAAAATAACATTTTTCCCTGAAAAAGTTAAAAAAGACGATCCTTCAAATTTAAAACAAAAAAGCAAAATAATTTATTAAAAAAAATTTCATTTATATAAGAAGCACATATTATATCTTCGTATAACTAAAAAACTACACATCATGGCTATATTATAAAAGTATTAAAGAAATTTAAAAATAAATTGTGTCTCATTTCATCCAAAATAAAACAAAAGGTCAAGATAAAAAAACAATTAAAATTTTTCACAATTGAGTTTCAATGTATGTTTCTTGTAAAATAAAAAAATAATAAATAACTCTAATTACTTAACTCAAACTCAAATTGTTATCATGGAAAGAGAATAAATTTTATATTCATTGATCTTTCCATCTTGGATAATAATATAATATTTCTTTATCGTGCCTCTTGCATTGTGATTTGGGACTGGGATCTCAGAACTGAGACAAACATAGAATTGCTATTCTCTACCTTTTCTTGCTTTAATCTGCAGCGTAGGATAAAGCTTTAGCCACGTGTCGAAAATCTGAGGATGCAGGGTTTGTCCGATGAATCCGTAGGATTGGAGAGGAACCGAACCCATGTAAAATATAGGCAGAATTCTATGAGGTGCGTTGTTCGTTCCTATAGGATAATAGGATAATAGGATACAGCTGGAATAATCACAGATTTCAATTATGTGAAGTTTAGGCACCTACGATTAATTTTTGGATAGTAAGGTTGATTTTATTTGTATAATTTTTTTTTTAGATTATACTTGTGTAATTTTTTATTGTTTGAAAAATGGTATATACCGCCAATTTTATATTGAAATTAGAATTATTTTGAGTACTATAACTCAGTACTCTAGAAATCTTAATAGAACTAATAACTAGTCATCTAAGTAATTGTTCAAGAAACAAACAGCTAAAACAATTGTCACAAATCTGGTACCGCAATCCAAGTACCATAGGTATCCACAATTATCAATTTACTATTCTATGAAAATCAATCCATATTTCAACTTTGTTAATTTCATGAACCCCGTCCATATTTCAACTTTGTTAATTTGTGCGAAATTCTTACGCTCAAACAATAGTTTTGATTTCATTTGAGATGTAGTATTGAAATAATCATATGGTCCCCAAAGTCCCAAGTAATGTTCTATTTAGGATAATGTAGTGCGCAAGTATCGCTGGAGAGTAATTTATAATGGTAAAATTGATGTAATGTTGTAATTTTATGTTTACCATGGTGCTATTTGATAATTTGGACTCTGCAAAACTCAGAACCAAGGAGAGGAACAAGAAGTCAAGAAGGCACCATGTTAGTGCTTAGAGCAGTATCACCTTCACAAATGATGAAATGAACCATGAACAAAATCAGATGAGCTACTAGCAGGAGCAATAAAACCCAAAAATCACCTACAATTCTAATGCAATTTGATCAGCCACCTCTCCACCAATCTTTCCCGACCAACATCACCTCGCTCGCAAGCCATGAGCTGTACCAATTGTCGACCCAACTGGCATCCAGGACAAACCCAGAAATGAAACGAAATGAAAAAACAAATGCAACACTCAAACCACTCCATTACCCAGTGGGCCCCCTCCAGCAAAAGGACTTGGATTGGCATCCGTCACAACCGCCCAGTTTGCCGATCTGTGCACTATTCTCGAGGGAATCCTGTCAGAATCTTCGCCTCCTGATGCATCATATCCGTCACTGGTTGAACGAGACAGATGTATGCCCTTCTGAGTTGGCAGGGTCCCAGGTCCCACGCCACCTGGCACCCCCATCTCCTCCCCACCAGAAGAAGAAATCCTAAATGGGTGTAGATCAGGCGAGTCTAAGCTGCTTTCTGGCGAAGAGCCAACACCTGTTTTCCTGCTTGGCTGGAAAGCGCTCCTTGCCTCAAGCTGCAGCGGTGCGAGGCTTGACGCTATCTGTGAGGCTGCATCACTATTGGACAGACTAGAGGATATTTTTGCAAGGGGCTCAAGGGAAGGGAAACGGTTACTGCTCGTACCACCTCTCTTGCTGTTTCTCTTAGTTTGAGGTTCTGCTGACAGGTGGCGTCTTGCAACTGGCTGAAGAACCCGAGATTTTTTTCTTGCCTCAGCTGCAGCTTTGGAGACCTCTTCAGCATTTAGGCGGGCCAATGCCCATGGGCTGATTTTTACATGGGGAGGTGGTTTTCTCTTGGTTGGTTCTTCTTCCTTTGTTCTCTTGCCGGCTGAGCTCACTGATGTGCCAGCATCTGGAGGTATAACATCAAACTACAAAGAGAACAAAATTGTCAGATTCTTATACCACCATAGAATGTACAGGTGAATACTTTTTTTGCAATGAATTGTCATTTTCATTGCATATATCTTCTGTGAGATTCTTGCTTTTCTGGTGCTTGTTGGGATCATCAACAAATAGTTGGTACAAAAATAATAGCAAAAGAATCAGGTATTCAACTAAAATTAAACTAGTGTCACAATAATCATGCATGGCAAATCATGACCGGCAATGGAACAAATCCATGGTACAGAACGATGGTGTTTACTCCCCTAACCAAGTGACCAACACATAAAGAACTTCATATGAGAATAACTACAGGGTTTGGATTGGCATTTTTTAAACATTATATACCTGGTCTTCAACAAACAAGCGGGGAGGGGTACACCATGATGCACGGTGAAATGCACCAAAAGAACTAGCACTGCTGAGCCCAGTGAAAGAACTCACTGGTGACATCTGCGGGCTCTGCTGCTGGCCCATGCCACCAGCTTCTTGCTGCTCTTGCTCTCTCAAAGCTATTATGTAGTCATATGTGCTTATTCCCTGGTTAATATTAAAGCACATCAATGATCAAATTCCATTAACTTGCCCAGGATTTATGGAATGTGCTATTCAAATTCTAATTTCCAATTAGAAAAAAAAAATATTCTATGTAATGAGGAAATATGACCTTCTTGATAAGAAGTATATGAAAGAAGAAAAGCTGAGCAAGTGGTAGAGTTGCAATCATGGCAAGCAAGGTACAAGACACCTGGAATTGATTAGGAACCTCTCAAAAATCAGTTAAATCACATAATGCATGATAAAAAATTTCTGTAACAAATGTAATGCCCCAAGAAATATGAAAAAAATCACATAATACAGGTCAAATAGCTGCAGGATCGAAACCCAAACTCAAAATGCTTGATCAATGTTATTGTTACTGCCCACCTCCAATGAACAAACCATAAATTTTATTGCAGACTACACTTAACCTTGGCTTTATTTAATTTTCTTTAGAAAAAACAATGCCAAATTTCTCACTTCTAGTATTTCAAATCCAAATCCTTTAAACTACATAAGTTTCATCTTCACTTTCAGGAGAGAGAAAGCAGACTTCATTATTAGACATAAGTGCCAACCTGTTAGAATTCAATTAAGTGCATTGTTTTAATAAATGATCTGACACTCAGAAAAAGATTGTTGCTGTAGTCTACTTTCAAAAGCTAGATATCTTGGGTACAACTTGCAAAAGGAAAAACAATTTAAGCTACACAGGCACTTCCCAACAGCCAAGTTCAGATAAAAAGCCAAACAAAGAAATAAAAAAAAAAAGAGTAGACAAATGGCAAAGAAGAGATAAATGACTGACCACGACAATAACAAAAGGGACAACGGAGAAGCTGCTGCCGAGCTTGGAGACAATATCAACTGAGAATTTGTGGCGGTTGAGGAAGCAAAGGATCAGCACGAGCACCCCCACAGTCCACTGCAGAATGAGCTGCATGCGGGCCCATTCAAGAGCACGGCAAGGCAAACCAAACCAATGTTTGTGCCTGTCAATATTCACACCAGATTGAAAAGGACATGGAAGTTTGATGCTGTCTACCTCTACCTATCTTTTCCATCATTTTTCTTCATATTTTATTCCTTATTTTAAAATTCCTTTTCCATGGAAAGCACATATCTCTGTTGGATCCATACCATTTAATTGGACTTTAAGACTTGAGCTTCTAATTCAGTCTAAAAGATCCTTACTAATCTGATGTGGTTCACAATCAAGGCCAGTAAACTTTTACTGGTACAGGTATGGTAAATTACGTTCAGAAGCAAACACCTTAAGAAAAAGCTATAGTATGATGCAAAAAGAAAAAAAGTTGTCAAATACTAAAAATCTTACCAGGAGCAGTGCTGATACCATAAGGGTAAAAAACCTTCTATAATTTCTTCTCCCTATGCAATTATTTAGCCACTGATAGATTGCAAAAAGAAGCAGAAGTAGTTAAACCATGTGTAGCGCATGTTGAGTGATAATCATAAAGCAGAACCAAAGCAAGAAGTCATACCCTGCAATGGTGATCAAAGCCATCAACACACTTGTCGCATACTCTACAATGCTTGCTGTACTTCAACACCTGTATCACAGTAGTATGCCACTCAAATTAAGTTTCTAACATTCTTAGGTGATTACTGAAAAAGGAAATCCTTTAAAATAATATATATGCTTCGTACCTCAACTTCACATAGGCTACAGAAGAATGTGCCATCTTCACTCATCTGTTCTGACAAGTCTTCGGAAGCATTGCACCAATTGCATAGGAGATTAAGTGGATAAAATACTAAGAGAGGTAGAGAAAGGATTCTACACAAGAAAGATTTGTTTTCCCCATTAAATTGCAATTTATCCAGCTGTTTTTCATTTCCATGCAATTCCAACATGTGCTTTGCTTTTAGGTACTTCTTTGACTTGAAAATTCCCGGATCACCTGGATCAGTGGCAGCACACCATATGTACAGAAATATCACAGATGTAACCTGGAAAATAATGAAAGATGCATCAGTTCCATGTCCATGCAGCAAATTTATTGAATTGGGCTCAAACTAATTTCTAAACACAACTAGATAAAAATCTAAACAGCCATGATCAAACGAACAATTAGCCCAATTAGAAAACCAAAAAAATGGATGTCAGATTCAGTTAGTATCAATTATCTCTCTCTCCCACACTCTCCTTTGGAGTTCAAGAGGTGAAGAATATTCCCAATCTTAAATAAAAATAATTAACTAAGATTTCCAAGCCACATGCAGGAAGTTCCTCCTCACCAAATTTAAACATCAGCTTTAATTCTTAAAGAACCCATCAGATTTTCGACCATAAACAATTCAAACTGAAATAAGGGCTTAGATCTAACCTAAATTGCAGACATTAGTACAAATTATCCCAGAAAAAAAAAGAGAAAAGTTGATCGGAAACTGCCAGCTAGCTTACCAGAGGAGTGTAAAGCCCTAGGATAATATACTGCAAAATCTTCTCTCCAACGAAGGGAACAAAAAATACATAAAAAGCGAAACCTAATGCGAGGAACACCGCTATCGCAACCACCTGAGAGAGATTTTAAACAACAGAATCAGCGAAACTTTACAGAAATCGATGGCGAAACTGAATACAAATCGGAGACAAACTATAACCTGTAAAGGATGGTAAGGGAGCTGCCATCCATGCTTCCTCATCGCGTGAAATGCGAATGCGAGAAAAGAGGGAAAAAAAAAAGGGAGAGGATTCCTTTCCTTTTCCCCCTCTATTTCTTTCTCTCTGGTAGATATTTCTCGTGAGCAAGCAATGTAGCACAAAACGCCGCCGGAATGGAGAAGGGAAGACTAGAGAGAGCGAGAGAGAGCGAGAGAGAGAGAGATTCTGAGATTGGAGACGAGGGTTTGAAGAGAGAGAGGAGAGAGAGAGAGTGAAGCTGGATTTGTGGGGAGGAGTGGCAGCCCGGCTGACTAATCCAGTAATCACTGGTCCGTGAGCGTGATTATAAAACAAAATTATAAAAAAAAAAAAGCGCAAAAGAGAAGGGGTACTTTTCCGTTCATGTCCTTGGAAAGTTTGAAAATCGCAGATTGGTTTCATGATTACATTTATAGTTATTAGTTGAAAACTTGAAATACTAGAAATGTATGTTATAGTTTTTTTATTATTATTATTATTATTGCTTGTGACTACTGTAAGTTACTCATTCATGATAAATCGTGCGTAGTAGATTTAGAAGAAACAAATATGATATTGAATGCATTAATATATGGAAATAAATCTTGGCTTAATGCCTATTTTGAAAATTTTAAGATTAATTATATCAAGTTTAATTTAATATAAATGTTGAGTGGTTTGTGGTTAGAAGTAATTGACAAATCTATATTTTATATTCTCTCTTAGATATTGTTTGTATTGTAAATATCATTTAAAATAACATCCTAAATCAATATTTTTTAAGACCCACATTGTTCAATGTTTTGATATATTTCACTTTTTAAGTATGACTCAAGCTATGAGAATTCTATCCAAGTAGTGCTATTTCTCAACAAGATTTCATGTGATTGGATGTCTCTCTATTGTCACATTAAATTTATTGTTTGTTTTGACTTAGAAGATTTATTGTGAGTTGTAGCATTTATAAATTTGATATAAATAAATTAAAAAATAAAATTATTTATTCCGAAATAAAAAAAATGATTTAACATCGACACCATTATCACATCAAACCGTACAAAGACTATAACAAATGCTACGAGTGCATGACAAATATTACAACCGAAGAAGATAAGCTAATAGAACTTAATCTCCGGTTATTTTTCAACAAAAGTACAAATAAGTTGCAAAACATCTCATTTCCTAAAAAATAATTCTAATTAGATATTCACGTAAACAATTACTAAATAACTAGACGGTATCTCAAGACATTTTTTTTATCTTCACGACATAATGCTTTCCTCACGAATCGACCGCTCAAACGCAAAATTCAACATTTCAAAGGGCATACATGCAAAAGAATCAAGCAAACAAATATATAAAATGTAAAATGAGCTATGGTCGGAGAAGGATAATAGTGAGATACTGAGAAATATCAATGTCGATATCAATATTATATATCAAATATCATATATGGTTGGTGTGGCTGAATTAATGAAGGGGATAAAAGAAAAACGGGTAGGTGGGGGGGGGGGGGGGGGTAGCTATTAGCTAACTCAATCTTCCCATTTTACCCTTTTTGCCACCAAAATTAAAAGAGTTTCCCTCCACCACACCTCGCCTGTTTCTCCCTCCTTTTTGAAAATAGCAACAATGATGATACTGATACTGATACTGATACTGATAATAATAATAAATTAATTAGAAAGGCACAAACTTGTGCCAAGATTCTCGGGCCTTGTTGTTGGTGGCTTTCTGGATTTCGTATATTTCCATTGGAGCTACTGTTTCATTCTCATTCTCTTTTTCTTTCTCTCTTATTTTTCTTTTGAAAAAAAGAAAAGGGGAGCTGTTCTACGTCAAATCATCGTTTATCAGTAATTAATTTATCAGAATCAACTCGAGGTTGCAAGTGAAGACATGAATGGAATCTTTCTTGAGTAGAGGTAAAATTTTGTATTGGTCAAAATAGGCGACAGTCCCTATTTAATTTTAATAATTAGATATATATATATATATATGCATTTATGAGGAATTAAAAACTAATACTTGGATATGCATGAAATCTTTCAAAAATATGTATAAGGAGAGATGCAAAAAAATTTCGATGGGATCAATAGTATATATATTGTGAATCACATGGTTATAAATTTAATGATATTTATCATTTCACAAATGTGGGGGTCAAAATTAAGAATTTCATTAAACAAATATGGAGGTCAAACTAAATATAAATTTATGCATTTTTTTTTCAAAAAATAATATAAAATTAATATGATGCATTGAATTTTGAACAAAAAAAAAAAGAGGGGTCTATTGACCCCATTCTCTTCAAATGGATTTGTCACTGTGCATAACTTTATATATTCATGCTAATATATAAAGTTAATTGCTAATATACTAATTAAATTTAGCTTTCTCCTTAGGTCATGTTATATTTCATTTAAAATATAATCTTCAGAAAATCATAGAGTTTATTGTTTAGCCTAACAATCTTGATAACCCTCTTAACACATTTTCTAGCATGACATGTAGTATACATTAGCCAGTCCATACAAAAAGCAACACGGTGAGTTGTATGTGTTTAGGGTTTATTGTTTGATTTTAAGTTTTTGATGATTTGAAATGTACAAAAAATACTTGATATTTATATGAGGATTAAAGCTTAAGGCAGATACACTCAGAGAGAAAATGGGGTCAAATTTTAACTCCATTTTTTTCTTCAAAAATTATCACAGTTATATGCTATATTTGTTGCATATACCTTAGCCAAAAATATTGTAGCCAAAAACTATTGTAACTATGTGTGCAACATGTATATCCGCTCTCTCTACCAATTAGATTCTCTCTTTTTTTTTTCTTTTTTTCTTTTGTCTTTGTTTCAGCTTGGATGCTCCTCAAGCCAAGGTGAAAAAATTTATCAGTATTTTAGTCTCAAAATTGCAGAGAATATGCTATAATTAATGCAATTTTGAGACTATAATCATCGTTTATCATTAAAAAAAACTATAGTTCAAAGAAGTTTTAATGCAAGAGAATATGCTATAATTGACCCCATAATAAAAAACTTTGTCTATGCCATTGCTGATGAATCGCAATTATTAATTTCGACTTAATCTCTTCATCTATAATATAAACGACTTAATTTTTTCATCTATAATATAAAGTTTAATATAAAGTTTAATCCATAGCATAATTAGCATGTTTATATTGTATATAACATTTGATAGGTAGGTAATACAACTGCTTAACAGGACATCACATATTATTATTTTATTTTTTTTAAATCTCCATTAAATCACATTAAAAAATTTTGTAACAAACTAATAAATAATTTCGTTCGATGCCAAAGAATTTTATCCCATATTTTGAATGTGTGGCTATTGGCGTGGAAATATGATTCTGATATTATTATTTTTATGACAGTATTTATTCACTATTAATTTCGTATGATATGACCCAAATCCAGCTATCCAAGTCAATAGCTTAAATTTTTTTTTTTTAAGGATGAATTTAAATTTCGCTTGAACCATCCAACCAAAATTGTAAAATTTTGTTTTCATTGTTTACTGATGAGTTTGATGACATGCATCGCAATTACAAAAAAAGAAACTTAAAATGGTCAATAAATTTGTTTAAAAAAAAAAAGATGAACGTTATCTGTTCTACATTTCAAAAATGCATATATTTGAAATGCGGGGCAGATCAGATGGATTTTTTGTACCTCCTTTTTTTTAGAATTGTCTCATTAATTTCATTTGTTACGGACGTGTTATCGTGTATTGTTAATTTCATAATTTGTTATTCATCTCCGTGGAGAGAGAGCTGTACCAAATCCAATTTCTCTTTGTCTCTGATAATTATTATTTTGACGATATTTACAATTTTAATAAAAAAATTTTAAAATAATTTTACAAAAATTTAAAAATAGAAAAAAAATTATAAATATTTTTTTAATTTATAGATCGATTGTGTTTTAGATTTCATATAATTTAAGTATTATTTAATACTCTATTAAAGACCATTAAAATTACATAATATTTACAACGGTTTATATTTAACGGTCTTTGAGGAAATATTAAATGATCCTTAAATTATATGAAATTTCAAACACAATCAATCTATATGTTAAAAAAAATATGTTTGTCATTTTTTTTCTATTTTTGAAAATTTCTAAAAATTATTTCAAAATTATTTAAAAATTGGTTGTCATGATTGGTAAGATAATAGTTGTCGAGGGGAGGGCCCCTCCCTTGTTTTGAAATGCACATTTTGATGTGGGATATATATTCCGAAAAAAAAATCTTAAAACATATAAATTAAATGAAATTTAAAAAAATTTCAAATGAAAAATAAGAAAATATTAATATCATTTTAGATTTTTTTAGTGAAAGATGCCATGTGATTAATTTTATAAATTTAATACAATAAAAATTTAAAAAAATATGACATACTATTAAATATATATATAGGTATATATTTTTATGCATATTATCTCACATTATATAAACACATGCAATTCATAGGAGGAGCAATGCAATGTACATCTGGGATTGCATATATACAACAGGAGATTTAAGTTTCTGTCATGTGGGTCCCACTGTTCATAGAAATGTCAAAAGTGATTTTCTTGAAAAGAAATCCAAACTCCATAAAGGCAAACATGAAATAACAACACAAGCCCACAAAGTCTCATGTTTTATTGACATGAAAGCGTTCAAGAATATAAATATATATATAAAATGGCCATGAATAAGGGATCTAATGATGTGACATATATTCTAAAAGAAAAATGTTTGTGAAATATTATTATTGATATTTTTATGGATATTGATTTTATTATTCGTATAAAATAAATTATTATTTATATTAATGATTTTATTATATAATTTATTTTGTATAATAATTTTATTATTTAATTCAAATATTATTAATCTGAATAATAACTCACTTAAATTAAATAACAAAAATATTGTACAAATAAATAACATAATAAAATCATTAATACGAATAATAACTCATTTAATATGAATAATAAAATCGATATCGACATATCATCTCCCATTCCAAAATTTGGATTTCATTTGCTCTCTCTCTCTCTCTCTCTTCAATGTCTGAATTTTGTCTAAAACACAAAGATCAAGTTTAACTTACAAATTAAAAAAAAAAGAAAAGAAATAGATATGATTTTTTAGTACAAGTCCCTTGGCCGGATCTACTCATCTGGCTTCTCATATATTTAGAGCAATTTTAACTTAGTTGTTTTATAATATATATTTTATTAAGTAGGTGAACAGCCTAGTTGTTTTATAATATATATATTTTATTAAGTAGGTGAATAACCTAGTTCTTTTATAATATAACATGCTGATTGTTGCGTAATTAATGTAGACTTTAATGTTAGCTCCATGTGAGTTTAAAATTTTAAACTCAAGGCTCAATCAATTTTAACAAAAATTCTTGTCTTAAATAGTTGTTATTGTTTTATGCTGTTTTTTTGCCTTATTTTATTTTTTATTTTTATTTTTATCTTCTCATTGAGATAAAAAAAAAATTTGTAAAAAATGAAGAAGGCGGAAACATCCGGTTTTTAACTATTTTATATGCTGGGTTCATTTTGGATACAACTGGTGCAGAATAAAATTGGTGAACCGTAACGATGACATGTGGGGCCCTTCGCCGTATTCTGTGATTAACTTAATATATGACGTATCAGTACCATCTTCACACACGAATTTACGAATATTAAAATAGTAAAAAAAACCTGGACGGAGCCACGTGGACCGCTTCGTTTTATCTTATCTTAATTTTATTTAATGTAGTTGTTTGTTTGTTGTGTTAATCATATGGTGATTTATTATCTTGTTATTACATACATTGGCTTTGAATTTTTGTTAAGCATAATTAAGATATTCCATTGATACTCGATTCTCAATTTGCACGAGTTCTTCGATTCTTCTTGTGTGTGTGCACACGTGTGTTGGTGCTACCGTGTTTTCTCGAGTTAAAAAAAAAATGCATCGATATTTTGGCGTTTAAATTCCGATTTTTAGAACTCGTATGGCTAAGGAGATTTAATCATCGATCTAAAAAGATTCTGAAATTGTATGATAGAAATTGTTCTTTTTTTTTAATCTTTAAAGAACGGTAAAAGAAGAAGAAGAAAATATATAAAATTTGTTTTCTTAAAAATTAATTTCAATGTGTCGACTCAATTGCGAATTTAAAAAGTTAAAATTTTAGATGTAAAGTGTTTGTTTCACTAATCGAAGTGAAAAGCATCGTATATATTTAGAGAAGAGGGACACTTAATAATAGTTATTTTGATTCGTTGATAATTATTTTTCAAATAAATTCAAATGAGATATGTGTGTTATTATTATTCATATAGATCTAAAATTTAGTTTCATAAAATTTGAATATCATTTGATGATCTAAATCAAGGATGAAGGATCGATAAAATTCTTCAACGCTTGGTAACTTAACGATAATTAGTGAAGATGATTTTCGAGAGTTCATAGATTCAAGTTTTCGTTAATGTATGTAAAGAGGGTGAAAAATTCTCACTACTTAAAAAGAAAATTAAAAAATAATTTGAAACTGTTAAAATTTTAAATCACGCAACGTAATGAAAGTATGAAACATACACCGAATTTTATTTTTTTTTTCAATAGACATGATATATACCCCTTATATATATATATATATCATTGCTTATATATAATGTGAGAGTTAAAATTCAAATTTTTATTATTTTTTTATATGCTCAAAATTTTATCTTTGATTGTCATTAAAATTGTCCAGTGATGATTTCTCATATTTAGAAAATGGATTTAGAGCTTTGGAGATAACACCATTTAGAATGATGTATTTTTGAAAGAAAAAAATATTACACTAATATATATTAATTCACTTAACTATAATCTAATTTGTATCTAAACACATAAAATGAATATATTATTTTTGAGGTCGGTTCTGGAGAAAATTTGTCAGATTAGACGGATAATTTTAATAATTTTTCTAAATATAACACGTGCACAACGCGATAATTTTCGGTCCTAATCTTTTGCTGTACCGTACAATGTACAGACGGATGGATTATAGAGATTTTTTTAAATTTACTTTATATAAATCTTAACGTGATGAGACGAACAACGCGTTGCGTTACACAGTATAGCATAACAGACGATACAAATCCTATAATTTCCCTTGGCTTCAATTTTGCAAACCTGATCGTTTATGTTTTGTTGACAGAAAATAATTAATTCCCCAAAAGAGAACAAGAAATTAAGGCCTATATATATATATATTCGTTCTTAGTATCTAACGAGAAGTATAAATATTCGCTTCATTCCTCCAATATATATTTTTATGGCAAAAGGAATTAATGTTAGACTTCACTTAGCAACAAAATCGTACTAGTCATTGTACAAATTTGTCGTTAGAGAATTAATTCATGTATTTTGTACAGAATTTTGTGTTTTCTTGTCCAAGGAAAAGAAAGTCGAGTAATATATTTTTTCTACCCCTTCTCTTTCAAATAGTTGAGTAATATATTTCTTTCCCTAAAAATTGTTTAGTACAAAATATTGGGATTTTGTTTAGTACAAAATATATAGATAGATATATCATTCCTGTAAGTAAAATTCCATCAAAGCATCACTTACACAATTACATATTTACATTACACCCCTGCAAAAAACGAGAAATATAAAAAAAGAGATGAGAAAACCAACCTTAGACACGAAATAACATATACGACAAAAAGAGACCAGTACCAGGTCCCTCCACGAATTAAATTCTCTCTTAGGAGTCAAAAAGAAGAGCGACTTTCGACTCGGATTGCGCGTTTTTATTTTTTATTTTTTATTTTTTTTGTGTGTATGTTACTGTTTGGAGCGTTGCATGCCCCTCGCACGTGACTCAGATCGACCATGTTGATGTTGCATGGAAAGAGATCAGACACGGTATGGCGATGGCACTCACTGTCACATGTCCGTACAATTTCAGAGAAGATGAATAAAGGATTTAGATAGATGCTACTCGATTTCTCTTTGCTTTTTCTCGGCCACGCTGCCTCTGTCTGTGCCTGTGTGGTGGTCCCACTCTCTCTCTCTCTCTCTCTCTCTCTCTCTCTCTCTCTCTCTCTTCTCTCTCTCTCTCTCTCTTCTCTCTCTCTAACACATGCAGAGGCAGCGTGATTACTGTTGGGTCTCTCGGAACAGTTTTGTGACTTCGTACAGATTCTCGACAGATGTATTAATTTCCGACTGGTGCGGACCATACGTACAACCAACCAACAAACAAACAAACAGCACATTTTTGGTACGCGCCTACGTACTCTTCTGAGATACTGGATGTGTAGGAGTGGCAAGAGTTTGAAATCAGTTCTCTTTAGAACTGTGTAAACGGACACCAGCCCAAGTGGCCTCTATGCTCAAATTAACTTGGGCTAGGCCTATATTTCCAATAAGCACACAGTCACAGAGAGAGAGAGAGAGAGAGAGAGAGAGAGAGAGAGATCTATCCAAATTCCGAAACAAAGAGCGACGCAGATTTCATCCCTCTCCATCCCTCCATGGCTGCGAGTGCGAGAGCTCTGTTCTCTGCACCTCCTGGCCTGTACACCATCCCACCTCTCTCGTCTCTTGCATCCAGGGCCCACAGGGTTCTACTGTCCCACCATTTCCATGCGGGACCCTTGTCCTCCTCCTCCTCCTGCTCTCGCCGCCGCTGCCATCGTCTAGCATGTACGGACGAATCCAAGGGCTCCACTAGTTCCGACTCGTTCGTTATCACCACGCCTCTCTACTATGTCAATGCGCCGCCTCACATGGGAAGCGCCTACACCACCATCGCCGCTGATGCCATTGCTCGGTTTCAGGTTCTGTCTCAACTGATTCCCCCCTCCCCCCCCCCCCCCCCTTTTTTTTTTCCTTTGTACAATTAGTTTCCTCTCTCTTCAGTGCCTGAAGTCCTTGGCCGGCACAGAAAACTTCTGGTAATTTGAAAAGTTAGCATCTTTTTAATCTTCTCTGTTCATATTTTTTCTTTTTCAGAGACTGCTAGGTAAGAAGGTGATATTTGTAACTGGAACAGATGAGCATGGTGAGAAAATAGCATCAGCTGCTGAAGCCAATAATAAAAGCCCTAAAGAGCACTGTGACCTTATATCGCAATCGTATTGTACACTTTGGTCTGATGTGAGTGTGTTAAGTTGTTTCCTTTTTTTTTTTTAAACTAATATCATTCGAAGAGCGCAAATTAACGGTATGTGTATTTTTATGTTTGCTTGTAGCTTCAAATAGAGTACGACAAGTTCATCCGGACCACTGATCCGAAACATGAAACAGTTGTTAACGATTTCTATGCAAGGGTTCTTGATAGTGGTGATATATACCGAGCTGATTATGAGGGACTTTACTGTGTCAACTGTGAAGAGTACAAGGTGCTTTTCCTTTTTATTATCTCTCTCAAGAAGTCTAAAATGCAGTTAGGTTGTTACGACATGGAGAACTTTTAGGAGAGTAGGAATGAAAAATCAGGAACTTTATGTGTTGCCTTGGAAAAGCCTATTATCTTATATGTACCTGTAAAAATGGTATATATGAGCTATAACCATCCTTTCCTATTTACTAGGAATAAAAAGGTGCTCAAAATATCACTTGTTTCCTCACCACGTTTGTTCATCAATGTTCTCAGAAAAGAGGGCTAGTTCCTAGAAAGATAGGTAGTGAAGGAAGATTATCTGGTTTAGCACGGGTATACATGATATTGTTGGGATGTTATTGGGTTTTCTGTTAAAATATTCTTATAGTTTGTGGTTTTCTGTATATAGGATGAGAAAGAACTAACTGAGAATAAATGCTGCCCAGTGCACCTAAAACCTTGCTTACTGAGAAAAGAAGACAATTATTTCTTTGCCTTGTCAAAATATCAATCAAAGATGGAGGAGTTATTGACAAATAATCCTGAATTTGTGAAGCCATCGTTTCGGTTGAACGAGGTGAATCATCTCAATTTTGAAATTTTCTTCTCTACTTTGTTTAACTGCTCTTTCATTATCTTTTTATCTTGTTGCAAATTAGTCTGACATTTTCTGTTGCAAATACTAGCCAACCATTCATATTGGCAACACCAAAACTGTTCAATTAGTTGATGGCAAAGGGTGATTCCATTAAATGTTGACAAAAAGTTATTGAACTTAGTAGAACAAAGGCTGGAGCACATAGTCATTTTTCATGACTGAACAGCTGAGTGCCATTTCCAACCAATGAAATATATCATACATTACTTGTATATGTCTGGTCTTGTTAATAAAATCAACAAGGACTTTTGTCTACAAGTACGATAAACTATTCTGCTATTGTGCTAACCCCTAACAAAGATAATACTATTGGTTTATGGTTGGATACCTCTCTTATGAACATCTAATAAATTCTGAAACTTTTACTTTGAAGTTTGAACCCTTAACAAAATTTAATCTTATAAAGTTATTTTGAGTTAACTTCATGACTGAGACATCAGTTGTAGGTGCAAAGCTGGATTAAGAGTGGATTGAGGGATTTCTCTATATCCCGTGCCTCTGTGGAGTGGGGTATACCTGTTCCAAATGACACTAAACAAACAATTTATGTCTGGTTTGATGCTTTGCTTGGGTAATTTATTTTTTCATGAATAATATGTTACTTTAAAGCAAGGCATGGAATTCTAGTTGCTAAGCTGAAATTTATGGCCATATTAGTTGATATGCTTATTTAGATTAGCAAATTTGCTTAAACCAACATTGGTTCACAGTAAACCAATTGTCATACCAAACCTAGATGCTGTGGAAATATGCCTGTTAGATGATCAGTTGTCCCTAGTTTGTTATCTATTGAATGAAAAGCTTAATTGTCATACCAAACCTAGATGCTGAATCAGTTTGATTAGCCCACCAAAACTTGAAGTCTGTTTTGATGATGCAATTATAAGTTCACAACCACTATAGATAACTGATTTTGGCACTATTACTATATTTCCTAGATATGTTTCAGCACTGTTGAAGGATGGAGAGAAACCAAATTTACAAACAGCTGTTAGTTCTGGCTGGCCACCTTCCTTGCACTTGATAGGAAAGGTATCATCTTTCTACTTAAAATTACTTTTATGCTCTCCTGGTGTAAGCCTTCTAGATAATTCCCAACAAAATATCAAATAGCTCCCGTTTGTTTTTGTTTTAGTATGATCCGCAGAAAGCCTAAGTATTTTTGTTGTGATATTTGATCATTTCAGTCTTGTTCATGATTATATTTTTTACAATAAAATTCTTGATTGTATATTTTCTGATTTCGTTTTATCAAAAAATGCACAGGATATATTGAGGTTCCATGCAGTTTATTGGCCTGCTATGCTGATGTCAGCAGGTTTGGAAGTCCCAAAGATGGTATTTGGTCATGGTTTCTTGACTAAAGTAAGTCAGACCTCTTCATATTTGTTGAATTAGTGTCTTTCACTGTAGTTCATTTAAAACTATTCTTCTTCTCATGAAAATTTTGTAGGATGGTATGAAGATGGGAAAATCACTTGGAAATACACTTGAGCCAACTGACCTGGTCAACAGATTTGGAGCTGATGCTGTCAGGTATTTCTTTCTACGAGAAGTGGAGTTTGGCAATGACGGTGACTATTCAGAGGAGCGTTTTATCAATATAGTCAATGCACATCTTGCTAACACAATAGGTACATCATCTTAATCACCCTGCTGTGGATTTCCTGTAATTTTCCTTCTTTTGTATGGAAAATAAAACCAGTCTTAGTAAATAAAGTTTATTGAGTATCTGGAAATTAACACTATTCTGTTATATTAATTTAGCAAATTTTACTTTGGCCCACAAACGATCTTCATTTAAAATCCAAACATTAGACATTCGAGCAGTTTATAATGTTCATTTTTGACTTTTCAGAATCAGCTGCAATTAGTCAAGTTCAAATTACAAAATGAGCGCCAATTAAACCATTTCTCAGCTTAACTCTAAGTTAGTTACTTGTAGCAGCTTTAGAAAACCCATGAAATTTGATGGTAATTGCAACAGCAAGAAATATTTGGGTATTGTTTGCAATTACAATAATAATTGTACAATTTGTGGAAGAGAGATAAATTTCTTTATATTTTATTATATGATCAGATTTGTATTACTTCTGTACAGGTAATCTTCTCAATCGCACACTTGGACTTTTAAAGAAGAATTGTGAATCTACATTGGATTTTGGTTCAATTGAAGCAGCAGAAGGAAATGATTTCAAAAATACTGTTGAAAAATCAGTTAAGTAACAAGTACAAGTGTTTTGTAATTTGATGGGCTGAGACTTTAGCTGATTATCAACAACTTACATAGCCTGAGGAGAGGGTTTGATGATTTGATCACCGATGAGAAACCATATGTTCTAATATATATATTTTTTATTTTGTAGGTGGAGATGGCAAGGTACCATTATGAAAACCTTGCATTATCATCTGCATGCGAGTCGGTGTTGGATGTTGGAAATGCGGGTAATTTGTATATTGATGAGCGTGCCCCATGGTCTTGTTTCAAGAAAGGTGGGGAAACTGCTGAAATGGCAGCAAAGGTAAAATACAAAATAATTCATGCATACATGTGTGTATATTGGGGATAGTTCATCTCATATGCACCTATGAAGAAATAGGACTGATAGGAGTGGTGGCCACCTACTGATGCTCAAAATATGCCCAAACTACATGTCTATAGATGGCATATATTATGTGGTCTTCCAGACTGTTCACTTTAGTGACCTGAATTGCATGTGCGCACACACACACACACACACACACTCATTCATACACAATGGATAAAATTTTTCCTTGTATTGAAACACAGAACCCTACTAATACAATACCTAAACAGAACTGAATTCTTATGTATAACTTTTAATTTTGTTTATTATTTACTTCGAATTTGAAATATTGTTGATACATCATAATTTTAAAATTATTTTATTTGAACTTATATTTCATTTTAATCTGCACTTGAATATGTTCAGGATCTTGTTATAATATTGGAGGCTCTAAGAATCATGGCAGTTGCACTGTCTCCAGTCGCTCCTAGTCTGTGTGCACAAATTTATACACAGCTTGGTTTTACAGAAGATCAATTTAAATCAATTACATGGGTACTGAATATCTTTTTCATGTTTTTCCCTTTCGTCTGCTCATAGCAGAGGTGGGCATCATGCCAAGACAAAACATTTCTCAAGTTTTGCATTACCATTTGAGTTTTGACTTGTAATCCTAGCATGGATGTTTACTGAACTGCCTTAATACCTGATA
Organism: x Bolboschoenoplectus mariqueter; assembly: GCA_037678475.1. NCBI lineage: Eukaryota > Viridiplantae > Streptophyta > Magnoliopsida > Poales > Cyperaceae > x Bolboschoenoplectus > x Bolboschoenoplectus mariqueter. Next base: position 2,786,233 of record CM075281.1, read on the forward strand.
GTCGTTTTCTTTTTGGTAACAAGACATCCTCTCTCTCTCTTTTTGTATAACCTCTTGAGTCATACCTGGTGTAGCCTAAACAGCCATCAATATAACCCTAACAGCCTTAATCACCGATGAAGTTTTGTTTTCTTCATTTCTTTTTCTTTTCCATCCTTTTTTTTTAATTTTATAGTTAATTTGTGGTGTTCCTTTATTTGCAGGCTGATACAAAGTGGGGAAGGCTGCAAGCAGGTCAGAAAATGATGGATCCAAAACCTATTTTTGCCAGAATCGAAATCAAGACCGAAGAAGAATTGCAGGAAGCTTCTCCAAAGGCGGTTAAGGGCTCAAAGAAGGCCTCTCGCACTCAAGGCCTGGTGGAGGCATGATAATCAATTTATATTTTTATTAGTTAAACTGAGATTTTTGCTTAATATAATTTTTTTGAAGAGAAGTTTACTTCTTTTTTTTCATGATATTGAAGAGAAATTTGCAAGTTAAACTCAAGGCCTGATGGAAAAAGCCAGAGGCTTTATTGATCTGTAATTTAATTTTAATGTAAATTGTACCTATATCAAGGATTAATTAAAGACTTGACATCTCTTTCTGAAACAAGTAAAGAGAGTAAAATAATGAACATGCAAATACTGGCCGCTTAGTAACTTACTGATTGAATACTGCACTGGTACGTTGACTTGTGTATCGGCCCATTTTGAACATTTGTTTGGCTGTTGGGACGTTGACCATAACCATGGTTAATAAGTTAATGCAATATTTGATAAAATTGTCATCGGATTTATGATTGGTTTGTGTTACCTCTTTTTAGAGGACAATTATGAGTACCTGTTTTGGATGTAAACAGTTCATTTGCAATTTAAACGCATATATTTCAGGCATAGAACATACTTGACATAACCAAGATAAAAAAAGATGATCATATTAAAGTTCACATGATCAATATTGATCATTTTCTTTGTGATAAAGTAAATTTAACTTTTTACATAATTTTACATGTGAATAATGAAAATAGTACATGAAAAAGAACTATTCTTTTCAGGTTCTATGTTCACGTTCTTTTACTGATAACTAACCGAACCCATTAAGGCAAACAAAAAAAAAGCATACTTACAAAAAATCATAAGACTCAAATTTGAAAAGAAATTCAAACCGAATTCAATTCAATCAGAGGACTTTCCCCCTTCTTCTTGGGCTTTTCCAGCAATGGAATAGCTCTGCTAATTCTCTCAGCCGGCATGGCCCTTATCTCTGGCACTGGTAGCATCGGCGATGGCCGCGACTGAGGTGACTGTGGCAGCCTCGCTGAAAAACATTTATAAGGGAACTCCTCTTCATTGTCTCCCGTTGTTTCTCCTCCATCATCAAAATTTCTCGCATAACTCAGCGGGTCATAACCGAAGTCCGATGAGTGCCGGCGCTTGTGCCGGCTTAGAAGATTGCGGCACTTGCCCCGGACTTCATCTGGCAATTCTTGTGCCTTTGAACGTATCCAAGAGGAAGATGAGTGGACGAGTGACGTTTCAGCCTCTGCATCTGATGTCAGCGAACGAAAGCAGGAGCTAAAGCAAATGAGATGGTGCTGGTGCCGCTTCCGTTGCTCTTGTGACTGGGGGTTCCTCGGTGAATTCTGTGGGTAGTACGAGAAATGGCGATCATATTCCATGGTGAAAATTTTAGAAATAACTGTTTGCAGAAATGAGATTGAAAAATGGATAAAAGAATGTGAGATAATTTATCCCTCAAATAAAGATTTGAGGAGATAAAGGTTTGAGGAGATAGGATTTAAAAATCACAGAATTTGCTTCTTCTTTATGGATCAGTTTTGGATATGGTACTTATATGGAGAGAGATGAATGCATTGGAGCCACCACAAGGATTTGCGCTATTTGGGTAAGTGTCCACCTAATACTTTGTTGCTTGTGTAACTTTTTTTGAGGTTAGAAACCAACCATGCATCCTTTTTTCTGTCACTTTTTTCTAAATTGGGGTTTGTTTGCCAAAAGCTTCGGAATTGGATAGCATTTTCTGGTTGGGCAAAATCCTATATATTGGCAGAATAGGGCACCTGATACGAGTTGCATATCATGGGGAAATAAAATGAAAATGCTTGATGGTTATTATGTTTTTCTAGATAGATTTTTTCCTCTCTGTTACAATCCAATCAATTGGAGAGAAAAGATCCATAGTTGGAAGGTTTACAATCCAAAGCTAATTCAAGGAGTTTCAGGAAATAATCCACTGATCCATGACAAGTTAAGAAATCTTAGACATTGCATTTTCGATACGAAAATGAATAAAAAATAAACAAACAAACAAAGGAGGAGTTTGCAAAGAACTAATACCAAGTTCAATTGAGTTACATCCACGTCAAAATTAAGACTAAAAGATAAAAAAGCAAAATGTTTGTTTCAATGAGTAATATGAACAAACATCAAAAGTTTTTTTAAAATGGCTTTATCATATTGAAATTGAATGATCAAATGATATGATTTTGGTTTTCCATTTGGTCAGTCATATGCTCCTTTTCCGGACAGATAACTTCATAAGTATAACGTAATAGAAAAATTTGAATCAAATATCTACATTGTTGCAACCAGGTTTCAGAAATGATCAGTAATAGTTTCTTTCATATTTCACCAAACTTTCCTCTCTCCAACTAGGCCCAAGACCTCTTCCCAAAGCCCGCCTTGCTCAATGCAAGCGGGCCCAATGACACTTGGGCTACATGCAACTACTTTCCAAAATCCGGCCCGAACTTCCTCTCGCAGTTTTTCTCTGTCCCATCCACAATACCCATCAAAGAACCTGAACTCTTCAACCCCCACCACATCTCTCTTAACCATCTCTGCCGCGCAGCCGATGCTCTCTTTCGTCCCGTAATGAAACCCCTTCATGACCTCCTCAAAAACACCGATCTTGCCGATAGCACCATCGGGCTTTTCCGGGCCGACCAAAAAAATTCCTTCCTCCAATGGCCCACCAAAGAACAATGGGCGGCCGGAGAATGTACCGGCTGCATCCAAGCTAACAGACCGGGTTTCTTTTATCGACATAAGTGATGGTCTGTTAAGAATTACCCCCATTGGGCCCAATGGGCCCATAGATAGCACAAGTATGACAGTTCTTTCAAATATGTGGACTCCATCCAGCTTGTCGGTTGCGACGAGGAGGCAACCTTTTTCGGGCTCATGAAGAGAATGGGCCCATTTTTGATCCAACTTGGTTGGGGGTACAGTTTGATTCATGATCTCAGGGGATAGGGGTGTTGTAAAGCTGGGGTGGTTCAGTACATGCTCACTTGCTACTAATCTCGCTCGAAAGGACCTCCAATCAGACCGAATTATTGAATCTGTGCTATCACCGGTTGATTCGCCTCCGACACTGCAACCTGAAAAATGCAATATTTCATTGCTACATGAAGTGTTTTATACTTGCTATGTTTCTATGATGCTTTTCTTGAGCTGCTTAGCGAGCTCAATTTCACATTTTTCAATACCAATTGCCAAAATGAATAATAGTTTTGGATGTACACATAGATAGCCTTATTGCCTTTTCTTTTTCTTCTTCTTTTTTAAGAAAAAGTATCAAAAGCAGCTTACAGTTGTTGTATGTGCAAGAAGAAGATGCCATTGGTTACAAAAAAGAAATAAATAAACAAATAAGCACATCATATTTATGAAAATACTTTAAACCTACAGGTGATACTTGGAGAAGGGGCGCCATTGAGACCTAATAGACTTTGTCCGAACTTTCTTTTGGGTTGAAAAGATTTAGGCTTGAGGCTTGGAGTCAGATGCAAGATTTTGCTCAAGGATTTTGAGGGGAAGAAACAATATGCCTCCATTGCTTGTCTTGGGTCTGTTATGTGTTAGTAGTTTTGGTGGAGAGATGAATTAGTACAGGAAAAAGTTTGTATATATTATATACTCATGGAGACACTAATTCTGTGCCACAAGATAATTTGGGCCCAATTTATTAAGGATATGGTTCACTTGTTGCTTTCTGACATGGCCCAATTAGAATGCGACAACTGGCAACAATATAAGAGCACCACGTAGCTTGGTTTTATTTTGTGGATGACATAGCAGTCTTCTGTGGACCTATTATCTTTTGTGCGTTTTGCTCTTTTGTCCCATGTGAATTGCTGAGATGGATTAAATGGTAGCCATGAGAAACGGACGCCTGATCATCTCAAATAATCCATCGAAGAACATATGTTGACCGTCGAAATGGTTGGCTGATATAAATTCATGTGCTGTTTGGAGCATTTATCTACATTTTGCCTCAGGAAAATTCTCTAGAGAATCAACATAGTTATCTCATATTCAACATGCAATTGGAGCTACAATTTTCATTAACAATGTCCAAATAGAACTAATCAGTTGTCAAATCAATTAACCCATCTAAGCCATCAGATGGCCCGACGCTCTTTACCAGTGATTCGACTTCCCTGGCGGACGCCGACCCCGATGCCTCTCCCTCTTGTCTAACTTCGCATTCAACTGTTCTATTCTCATTTAAATTATGATTTCTGTTCTGGTTTGTGTTTCTCCTGTTGTGGTGCCCACTTGACTCTCCTCTGGCATTGTTTCTGCCTTCAAGAATTGCAAGCTTCTTAGCCTCGTGCTTCTTTCCAGCTATGTGGGCCCGAAAATTCTGCTCCGTTGTGCAGTCGATCTTGCATAACTTGCACCTGGATAAACATAGATTCAAGAATAAAATGATTTATCATCTATAGCTTTATATCCATAAAATTAATAGGTATTTCGAATGTTCCCCTGCATGATCTTGAAGATGATGCCTAGTCCCCAAAACATGGGAAAACATAATGCAACTCCAGAAAGCCAACTGAAAAATGGCATTGTATTCAAAAGATCAAAAAGAAAAAAAAACATGTTTTCTTACTCCAGTTCTCTAAAAATAGCTGAGCAACAATGGAAGGGCCTTTTGGGTAGTTTTAGAGAAATTGAAAGAATATTTTCCCCCCCTTTCTTTTTTACAGAAAACAAAATAAGTTAGGGTTTCTTAGGAGGGGCACAGAACTTTTAACAGTCTAAATATGAACTTTTCAAATTTGATGGATCAGCTAGCAATAGCATAATCCAGCAAGATAAAAGTGTACAATCAGTAGAAGTATGATTCTATTTGGTTGGTGGTCTATTACCAGAAATTTGAGTGCTTTTGGCTGGTTGTTAAGCCCAATTTATTAACCAAGTTGTTAACAATACCAGTATGACATTGGCTGGGCAGGCCGGCTGATCTGGACATGAGGAGGCAGCTTATGCTGTCTAGGTTTCATTGGTGACCAGTTTCTCTGCTGTTGGTTTGGTTTTGGGGTTGGTTGAAGTGCAGGAGTTGGTCTTTGGTTTGGGCTTGTCTGGGGCTGAGACTGTAGAGGAAGCCTCTGGGCACCGGGCTCTGCATTTGTATAGAAAGGTGGTCTCCGCTCACGAGATGTTGTCTCCTGCAATGTACAGCAGCTTAGAGAGGGTTTGCATTTTTAGGAGAAGGAAAACATTTAAGTGTCGTCAAAACTAGAATTAGCTCATAAAACCATGAACTGAATTTTCTTTGTTCAAGCTACATGAGGATTGAGGACTATTTTTGTGACTGAAGCAACAATGTTTTACTCTCCTAAAATATACACAGAACTCACAGTACTGAGTATCAACTAATCTTTGTACAAGTGTATCAACAGAATCATATGACTCGAACTGATTTGCATTCGCAAAGAATTTGAAAGTCTACCACAAGCAGAAAGCTATATTTAATTATCTATGCATGTTTTTTAGTTAAACACTCCAGACTCTAAGATTTTCATTCACATAAGAAGAAAGTATTTTCTAGCATAAACCAACAAAACTTAGAAATTAAGAACAAACAAGTTCGTGGGTATTATGTCAAATGGAAATGAGAGGATCAAATCAGCACAGATTCTTACTTTAATAGGCACTTGATGCAAATTTGGGCCTACAGGCAGTGGCCGAGTCGTTTTAAGTTTCTTCTTGTATTCCTCTTCTTTTTTAAGTGCTTCCTCAAAAGTTATGGTTGGAAGCTCCATGAATTCAGATCCACCGAGCAGAGGGAAGGACCTTAAATTACCGCTGACATCAAACTCGACTATTCATCTCCATTGCGTGGGAAAGCTTTTGCAATTCAAAGATTTTAGACGCAGTTGGTCCGAGCAAGTGCTTTCACTGTTGTTTCCTGCAGTTGAAACAACAAGAAAACGTTACAAATTTCAAGCTATATGTAAAGAGTCCTTTACTGGTGATGGTCACTTATTACATGACACCAATATAATGTAATACAGCAAGCTACAAAAGTTCATACATTAAGCATGACCACATTCTACCTCAGTTTAACTGTTAATGATGAACACAACTTTCAGATGAAGTTCAATGTGTCCTTCGTTTGATTGAAATTTTGTTCATTTGTAGCTAATTGATCTTCATAATCAATTCATTTGTAATTAATTGATTAAAATCACATGCAATGGGTCAATAGAATATAACAAACATGCAAGTAAGGGAATAAATCTGAAGTGGTGTTTACATATAAACCAAATTTAGGGAGATCTTCCGACAAAATATGCTTTACTATTCTCCGAATACTTTTTACAAGGATGACTGGCATAGATAAGTCTTCTATTCAAGAATTCCATATGGATTACTATTCCACTGTTCCAAATTGTTGACGGCTTAATTATTTGTTCTACAAACTTATTGAATCCCAAATACAACAACAATTTTTCTTTTTCCTTTTAAAATAACAAGTATAAGCAAAAGTTAACTGAACTGGTATCCTGTTCCCAGCAACATCCAGTACCGAACCTTGTCAGAAAACTTAATTTACCCCAATCAAACAAAAATTACTAATACATTTCGAAAGAACAAAAAAGGGATCAAAGAGAATTAAGGGCTGGATACCATAAGAAGGGGTAAGGAAAAGAAACCCTAGAAGGAGATGCTTACGCCGATCGAAGCATTAGTGGAGAGGCGGGCGACGATTTTCCGGATCAAAGGAATAGTAAAGAAGAAACATGAACAATCTAGTCCATATCCTCTGCACTAGTTTAAGCGAGAAGAGAGGAGAAGGATAACACTGGAGAGAGAGCACCAGTTTCCGAGAACGCACGAGTAATAATGTGATAATTGTTATCAATTTAATCACTTAATCACATACGTGCTGGAGAATGAATCACTGATATGAGCTTAAGTTAAAATATCATAATAATGTCTTAGTGTCGTTAATATTTTATACGTATCTTAATTATAAAATATGAGATGGTATATTTTTTATATGAGAAATACATACTTGTAGATTTTATCCAGTGTTATCCGTAACTGACAACCATAAAAAATCTATCTTGGTATCTATCTATTATGCAAAAGAAATATATTTATTGAGAATACTAGCCTCCTTCATATAAATTAATATATAAGTGATGATATTTATTGACCACTTGATGAAATGATTTGATAACTGTGCATATATTATTAAGTGTTAATCATTATTACTAAAGTCATTTTGGGAATCAAGAGAAGAATGAATCTGTAAGGATGACACATGCTTACTTTGGATTCGTTCGGGATATCATGTGATAAAAAATTGAAACGATACAAATGTTGTTTGCGGGTCGCAGTATAGTATGGTACGTATCATCTGTGTCATTTGGATAAGTGCGATGCACATTACTAAGTGCCACTTGTATCTTATAAATTAGAATGATCTTAACTCTATTGTCAAATGATATAGATCTCGTTGGGTCATACAAAACGAAAGTAAGTTAGACTAAGAATGCGATACCTGAACAATGTCATGGGATAATAAACTTAACCTGACGTTTATAAGATAAACGTCAATCTCTAAATTGGATTTCAGATGGAGTTGTTATAAGCCGCATTAAGGGTTGCTGTGGGCTACAATAGATGTGTCATGGGCCATAACACTAGGTGCTACGGGCTGTAACAATGGCTAACATGGGGGTCTACCCATGTTAGCTATGCGTATATAAAGGGGTGTATACGCTAGACATCGGGCATCAGTTCTCAATACGAGACACCAGTCCAAAACAATGAAACATTCTTATTCTACCGTCTGAGAGTCAGTTTCGAGTGTTGAGTGTTGTCGACGAAATCTCCGCTAGTAAGGAAATAGCTAGCACCTAGCAGCTTTCAGTTGGATATCGACAGAGTGTTTCTGTGTTGAAACCTCAATGGTGTAACAAATAACCACATCAGCGTTTATCGCTAAAGGCTCCAATAAAATAAAAGTATAAAATTATTTGTATTTCGTATTCAGTTTGATTCTAACTGGACGAGTAAATTCTTTGATATATTAAAGCATTTTTGAAATTTCTATTATACACTTAAAGACCATAAATCCCGGATTCTATGAAAACCCAACAGATTCAACATTACATTTTGTTTTACTGCACTCCTTAACTATGCTCAATTATATTTAATATATATATTATTTATTTCTAAATGCCTAAAGTTTAAAGTTTATATTTAGTATACAAAACTTAATATAAACAGTTCCGATAAAAAGATGGGCATATATATAAAATACAAATAAGGGAATGCAATTATCATTTTCTTTTTCATTTTATAAAAAAAAAACAACCACAAGTTTGTATGATTTGATTGTTATTTTTTGACAGAAAAAAAATACCTATCCAACTATTATTCGAAATTTCAAAACCCTTTGATCTCTCAATTTCTCCATCATTATTTCATTCTTATCTCTCCATTCTATTCTTTTTTTTTAATTATATTTACATCATTATCTTTTTGTCATAGAAATTATAAGGAGATATGAGAAAACTAAAAAATCGCATCAATCTTTCACGAAATTAAAATAACTGAAGACACTTTATCGGCCCATCTACACAACAGTAGTTTATTTACTTTTAAATTTTAATGTTCATGTATATTGATTTTTTTGTGTTTTATATGAACTGCAATTTATATAAGTAAAAATTATCACAACAAATATTATCGAAGCAAAGCGAGGTACTTTTCTAATATATTCTAACACAATTGAAATTCCTACGATATAAAAAATTGGGTGGAGAGCTCTAGACAACTATTATTTTTGACAATCTTGATAATTAATTTTCAAAATAATTTTATTTTTTTTAAAAAATAGAAAAATTATAAACATATTCTTTAATTTATAGATCGATTGCGTTTCAAATTTCATACAATTTAAATATTATTTGATATTTCATCAAAAATAATTAAAATTACATGATATTTATAATGATCCATATTTAAAGGTCTTGATGAAATATCAAATGATTCTTAAATTATATGAAATTTGAAATATAATCAATCTATAAGTTAAAAAATATGTTTGTCAATTTTTTTATTTTTAAATTTTTTTAAAAATTTATTGTCAAGATAATAGTTATCAACAGATCTCCTCCACGGAAAATTATACCAACAACAACAATAGTCGGATTATTGAAAGCTCTTACAATGATAACGTTCATAAGATATTTTTTAATTTTTTTAATTAATAAAGATATCAGCTAATTGTCACTTTCTAAAGCCTGTGTGAAATTGAACAAGTTATAATTACTAATCGAGAAAACGATAATCTAGTAGTTGAATCGTTAAAACTTCAGCTTCGATAGCTGCATGGATTCTTTAACTATTATTTTTTAACGATCTTAAACGCATGCCTGAAATTGCTCTTAATTGGTATAATTTGGTATTGGAAGCATCAACCACTTTCACAAAAGGTAATGAAATGTGATCTCCATCAGGTGGGAGATCGAGACTCACCAACTACTAATTTTGCATTTTTTATTAGTTATTTCTAACTCATTTGATGCCACCCACTATTTTTTTTTCAAATACTTTTTATAAGATTTGAATATGTATCTTTTTGTAAAAAAGAATTTATTATTACTGTTAGATCTGCGGTTCTCACTTAATGTATATTAATTAGACATTTGAATCAGTCATAGAAATATCAGAACCCCAGATCTGAATAAATTCTGGCAATTCTCGGAATTTATAAACAGGTTTCATGGAAAAAAGGTTGAGGAATGCTACATATATACACTCAGCAAGCATTTCATTTGGCTGATTGCACAATTACAAGTTAATTTCTAGATTGTCAAATTAATTTCTTATTGAATTTGACACCGTTATTAACACACAGTAATTTAATCTATGTCATTTTTTACTTTTAATTTAAGAAAAAAAAATCAGCAAGATAGTGGTTCCAATTCGAACATAACTTTAATAAAAGATATAAATATATTTGGGTGAAATTTGGGGATACATGATCCCCATTTTCTCCAAAAAAAGAAAAAAAATTGGATGAATCCAAATATCTCAGAATCTTATTCGCTTTTGATTGGAAGAAAGAAGAAAGATGCTGCTTCATCGCAACTGGTTCCAACCAAGGTGCAAACGTGGATTCCAACCATTAGCCAGAACAGTCTGTTCTGTGTTTGCCCTCTTGCACCCAATCAACCCACACTGACAGAGTAATTAATATCTCTTCTTTAAAATTCTACTCCACACAGTCCACAGAGTGTATCACTGTCTTTTGTTGAAGCTAGCGCCGCTTCCTACCAAATCCCCCATTCTCTGTATCGCATTACATACTTCTCTCTGTGTAACGAGTCGACAAAGATGAGTAACGAGTGATTTGCGATACTAATAACACAGATGGAATTTCTCATAATTCTACAACTGTTTAATACGTACTTGTTGTAATTGGAGTTGCTTTGTTTAGTTGTTTACAAGAGAAAAGAAAAAGGCTTGGGACAGTGGGAACCAAACAAAGAGAAGCCTCCTTTTGAACCATTTCTCTGTCTCTGTCTCTCTGTCTCTCTCTCTCTCTCTCTCTCTCTCTCCTCTTGTAAAGGAGAAGACGGTGAAAGGGGTGAAATGGAGAAAGCTCTGACGAAGTTGGGAAGCTTCACCATCTCCAGGAAAGCCAAGGAGGAGATCTCCTCCATTGGAGAGGATCTCTCTGTGAGTGTTTTGTTTTTGTGTTTCTTTTTCTTCTCTATTTTGGTTATTTCTTTTATGGGTTTTTTATTTTACTTCTGGTTGGGACATCTTTTCTGGTAGATCCATTCCCATTTGGTTTATTCGTTGCAAGTACTATGCTTTACTCTTTTTCTTTTTTTAAGTTTTGGATTTTGCAATGTAGATTCCTTCATATATTGGATATCTTGTTCTGGTTTCTCCAAATGCAAATGTCTGATTAATGTTATGCTTCTATGCATGCAATTGGAGCTATATATGTACAGTTCTAGCTTCTAATTTTGTTCGATTTTTTGTTTCCAATTTGGACTACAAAGATGTGAATTTTTGACTAATAACTGTTCAAAAAAAGAAAATTTGATTAATCATGTTCATAATTTAAAACGAGACCGGCTTAAATTCTGTTCTTCCTAGATATTCTACATTCTTTTAAATTTTAATATGCATATTTCTCTTCAATTTCTTCATCAGTGATTGGCTCAAAATTATCTGTATGATAATTGAATTTTTCTGTTAATTGTTTGATTGACACTTTTGTTTTCAAGTACATAAGTTTTTCTGTATGCTGGAAGTATGGTTTTGTTTTTAAAAAAAAAATGAATTACCAACAAAATTTTGATATTTGAATTGCAGAGATTCTCAAGCACTGTTGAAGAGAAAGCAAAATGGGTTTTTGAGAAACTGAAAGGTGCATATCAGAAACCACCATTTTCTCTATAGTTCGTGGTCAACAAGATAAAATTTTACGCAAATTGAATAGAATTCTTCAGGAGTTCAGATAGAGTTGTCTGGATCTGTGCAAATCCTTTCTAGTTGGAACCTTTTAGACTGTGTTTTAGTTGGTGCCAGCCCTAATGTCCTTTAAAATATCGTCGATTATGAGAATTGTTGAACCAATGCACTTCACTGATGTTTGGCAAGTATCAGATCCAATCACCTTTATAACAAATGCCAATTTTCTCCATGTGAAACTCGATCAAACCATATTTTGCTTGCTGACATTTGTGCCCAAACTACCAAATTTATTTGCCAAACAGTAGGCATATGTCTTTGTTTTGTAGATTATTAAAAACTGTGTTGTAGTTTGCAAAAAGGAAGATGGCAACTAAAACATTGCATTTATCATCGAAGTTCATTGCTAATTTTTTGAATACTTCAGACATTTTTACTTACAGAAGGGATACAGTGACAACCATTACAACCGACAAAACAGCTACCAAAAGTAAAAGAATATTGTACCTATGTTCTCAATTAGATGAGTTGTGTATCAATTTTGAGGTATAGAGGTACCAATTTTAGGCGTAGGGGTACCAATCAAGTGGCAATTAAAGCAAACCATTAATTTTCCAAAAAAAGCACTATGGATAACCTATCTAAATCATAGAAAAGATGCCAGTTTTATTTTCTCGATTCTTTGATTTTGGTAATTGCTTGGTTTAGTAATCACGGTTACGGAACAAATTTGTTGTCTACATAACCTATCCTTTTGTCGTAATGGTCTTCCTTATTTGTTGATTTTATGTTCTCTAGGTAAACCGCTCAAGTCCTTGCCAGATCTATTGCGCGAGTACAGCCTACCACCTGGCATCTTTCCAAAGAACATTGTAACCTATGAGTTAGACGAATCAAAATCCAAACTAGTCGTTCACCTCTCTGCTCCATGTGAGGTTAGCTTCAAGGACTCCTCCATCATAAGGTACGCAACCCGCGTGAAAGCTACTCTTGCAAGAGGCAAGCTGTCAAACATTGAAGGCATGAAAACCAAAAGCTTGGTTTGGGTCAAGGTGACTCATGTTGGTGTCGAGAGCTATAAATCTGACAGGATTGCATTTACTGCTGGTGTGAAGAAATTAAAAGCAAAAGACGCATATGAGGTGCCCCGTGATGGGATCAGGGTTCAAGAGTTTTAGGATAAAATTGGATTGCGAAATTGTTTGTTATGATGGTGTTTGTGATGGGCTCTTTGTTCTTCTTATATGAGAACATGATTCTTTGTATTTCATTCTCTCTTTGATGTTCTATGGTGTCTGGACCTGCTTACATTCTTTGCAAAGATAAATCGTCTCTGCTGATGCACACTTATAAATTTTAACTTATAAGGAAGCAATCTATTTGAGTTAAACTCTCAAGGACCAGCTAAATTATTGCAGACAAATCTGTGCTCTTCCACATGGATTTGTGTTCTGGCCCTGGGGAATTCATGCTGCTGCGTTTCTTAGCACGGCTCGGCATATTTTCTTTGTTATCCCTTAAAATCATGTTGAAATCGTTAATGTAATATACTAATATTTGAGCAATGTAATCAATTGGCATTGGCGTGATAGTATGAAGTAGAAACAGCACAAGGCAAAAGCAAAATTTTTAGACTAGTTTATATGTGCTTTGCTTTATTTTCTTTTCTCCTTTTGCTTTGCAAAAAAAAAAAAAAACCAAAAAGAAAAAAAGACTTAATTTTCACCAAAATATTTTTCAGTTCAATTTTGATCCGTAGAAAACTATAACATTGTAAAGAGTTTTCCTGTCTGAAAGAGCTGGCGATCCCTAAGATGACACAGTACAAAGCGTTCTTGCTAATTCTGTGTTAGGTCGTAGGAACCCCCATCGAAGTAAGTCTAGATCCATGACAGCGCCATTGCATTTTTTTCAAGCAAAGAAAGATGAACTTCATTTTTCATTCTCTTATCGCAACTAGGAAAGATTCGTTGGGTGAGAAAAGGATCTTTTTTCTCTTGGAGCAGCTGCTGGATGGTTTTCATGCAAGACCAGAGATCACAGCACAACGAACGCGCCTCCAATTATTACAGATTGCAACCAGAATCAATACCCCAACCTCAAACAATGTGAACCCTCAAAAGGAAAGTAATCATGTTTCCTTCAGATTCTCTCTTAAAAAGAAAATGTCTGATATCCGCATGTTTGACTGCATTGAAAGCGCCACAAGGGAATCCAGATGACAATGTTCATTCTTGGGTGAGAACTATATAAATATTATTGTTTTCTAAGAAAAGCAGAGCAAGTATACTGAGCAAAATCCTCAGTCCTCCCTGATAGCAACATATAGAATTAAGAGGTTTCAAATCAGAATAAAACAATGTTCCGAGAAATTTGTAAACACCACCTTGTACAAGAAAAACCAACACGACCTTGTGCCACTAAAGGCCTACAAGGCATGACATCCTCAACTTTGCACAACACACACTACTGGTACTACAAACTACTTGTTTTAACAGTACAGTGGAAGTCGTTAAGTAGAAATAACAAAAAAAAATATAACCCTACTTCCAGAGCATGCAAAGGGACAAGTGTTTCTCTGTCCTTACTTCCAGAGTTTGCGAAGGGACATGTTTTTCTCAGTTTCCTTCTTCATTACCTTTGCTACTGCCATCTCAAAATCTTCTTGTGTCACATGGACCCTCCTTTCTCTCAGAGCAAACATACCGGCCTCAGTACAAACCGCCTAAAAAGAAGACAAACTCACAATCAGATAAATTCCAAGCACTAAACATGCATGCAAAAGGAGGTGAAAACAACAGGATTGAGCTGGGAGGGAGAGAGTACCTTGAGCTCAGCACCAGAAGCACCATTCATCTTTTCAGCTATCTTTTTTAGGTCTATACCCCTCATCAAATTCATCTTCCTTGAGTGGATCTTCAATATGTCAAATCGTGACTGAAAACAAATGAAAGTAAAAAAAGTTAAATCAATGATGACTCAAATTATGCTATTGACCACTGAAATTTCACAAAATTACATCTTCATTGGGATTAGGAAACTCAATTTTCCTGTCGATACGACCAGGCCTGAGTAGGGCTGGATCCAGTATATCTATCCTGTTTGTGGCCATCAAAACCTGCAAGGCATAAAGATGATAATAACATTTAGAAATGACGAGATATTTCATAATGTTCTAAATTCAACAACATAATAATAACATACATGAATGGATGTTGTCTTGCAAAAAAAAAAAAAAACCCTGTGGGGCCCCTGTAACCCTGTTGCTCCATCGCTCCCTAACATTCTTTTCTCACTTGTTCTACAAGGGTGGTTCGGGCAACTTTCCAAAAGGAAAACATAAGTGGAATCATAAGAAATCTCTAACTTTCTTTAGTTATGAAACACATTTACTGAGCTGATGGGTCCTATAGATGAAATTCGAGGTTCTGAAGGGAGTAAATTCAAATTTTCCAAGAAAAAGAGAAATGTTGAAAACTATACTTTGATCTTGTTGGAAGCTTCAAAACCATCAAGCTGGTTGAGGAGCTCGAGCATAGTACGTTGCACCTCGCTGTCACCATTACCACTACCTGATTCCATACGGGTTGATCCAATACTGTCTATTTCATCCATGAAGATAATAGATGGGGCATGTTCTCTGAATCAAACACAAACCAAACTCAGTAATGAACTTTTTAAACACACAATGGTCGATAAGAAGATATACCAGTTTGGTACCCATTATATTGACAGTATTTTTCTCCATATTTCATCTGTTGCTCTTAATAGCAGTGACTTCAATTTCATGTGGAGCACAAAAAAGTATCAAAAAGTAACTCAAAAAAGTTTTAAAATGTAACTAGAAGTGAACAAGATGAGACAAACATAATGAAACAAACAATCAGATTGCATAATTTCCCAACTAAGTACTAGCTCCTTTCACAGGTACGGGTCACACATTGAAGACTAAAGATTACGAGATACTTTTTTCTTAATTAGAATAGCAGTTGCTATAAAAGCCACTTTACATAACCCAAAAAAAAAAAAACATGTGTACCTGGCCATGACAAAAAGCTCACGAACCATACGAGACCCTTCTCCAATGTACTTCTGTACCAGCTCTGAACCCGAAACCCTAATGAAGGTACAGTCAGTATGGTGGGCCACTGCCCTTGCCAGCAATGTTTTGCCTGTGCCAGGGGGTCCATAGAGCAAGACTCCCTAAGAACAAAAGTAAAATAGTTAGCTCCCTTATGTAATCCTAAACCCTGATTTAAAAGAAACAGAGAAACTTCTTTCAGTTAGAACTGTACCTTAGGTTGAGCGATCCCAAGGCTTTCGAATAATTCAGGGTGCTTGATTGGGAGCTCAATAACCTACAAAAATTAGCATGGCATTTGAATAACACCGAAACTAAGATATAACTCAACCAAATAATCTCAATTGCCTTTTGCTCCAAGAACTGATCAATTCTCTGAAGTGACCTTAACCATAAGACCTGACCCAAGATAGAATAAAAATTGGAATGCTATAGACAGATGCCAAATAAAATCCAGAGGATTGCCGTTATAACATCTATTTACCTTCTTGACCTCAACTTCATCTGACTTATTCACTCCAATTTTTAATCAGTTAATTATTCACATAAAAGCTTATTCGAGGTATAGGCTTTTAAGCTCCAACCATAATAAGAGATTATAAAATAAAATAGAACTTGAATAAGTAACCAGATACATCGAAATATCACCTCCTTGATCTCCTTAATCTGCTGGTCAAGGCCACCAATCATGTCATATGTTGAATCAGGAACCTTCTCAACTTTCATCAGGTTAACCAAGGGATCAACCTTGCTTGGCAGGATTAAGTGAAGAACATAGCTATCATTACGCAGAGCAACCCTTGTCGATGGAGTGATTTTGGTTATGTCGATGCTTTTATCAATATCAACAACATATTTCCCTTCTGGATGAACCTGAAAAAAGAGGTGCAATTGTTAATCCAAGACCCTGATTGCAGAAGTATAAGTGGGAATTACAAACCAAGTAATTAAGCTCAGTCCCTCCTACTCCCAGACTACTACAACTTCTGGTAGCACGCTATGAATAATTATGTGCAAAGAGTGTTTGTGTGGATAACTGGGATTTCTTTTATCCTAGCAAGCTACAAGACAACATGGATATGGAAATTAACCAATTCCCACATCGAAAAGATATTAGTTAGTTTTGATTTTAAAAGCCTTAAATTCAGTCAATTCCCAATATGTTATTCATTGTTTTGGTCAACATGGGGATAGTAAGGCCTACTACTAGCCGTTCACAAAAGAAAATTTAGAGATATAATTATTTGTTAAATAAATTAAATCTAAGTATGATCCCGACACATTCCACTAAAACACACACGACAATAAAGGAAAAAGCCCAAGTTGTACGCTTGAGAGTGAAAGTAACTACCTTGACAAGAACCTTGGATTTACCCATGACCTTTACCACCTCACCAACATAGGAACCCGGCTCCTGTAGCAGCTGCAACTCCTCTCTAAGCATTCTAACTGAAATTTCAAAAAATAAGAAGGTCATGCATCTAATATAGTATTTGATCGGCAAGTATACTACACGATGTCCCGTGTGTCAACAGAGATTACAGGGCTAAATCCACTAGAATCTACTACCATTCTTTCATAATTACTCACATAAAGCTAAAACTAAACCTCACACCAAGCTTATCAGAACTTTGGTTAACCTACCTACCAGAAAACCAATTGAACTCCTACAATTAACCTAGGGTTTGAGATGCAACTCGAAAACTAAACCTTTTGAGTTGAGATCGTTTCTCTGCGCCTCAAGCCGCTGGAGATTGTGCGTCTTCTGTCTGACCTGAAGCTGTAAATCGTGTATGTGTTGCAAATAATACTGCCTGAGCCCCTCGCCACCGCCTCCGGCCGCTCCTCTCTCCTTCTCCCCCTCCTCTACCACCTGTTTCTTCATCTCCACCGCCGCCGTCGCCATTTCCCAAGATCTCCGACGATCTAGCGTGATTCGCTTGGATAACTTGTTTTGGTCCTGATAGGAGAAATGGTATTTTTTTCCTTGTGTGTAAAAGAGAAAAAGATCTATGGAGTAGAGACAATGGGGTTATGTCTTTGAGCGCAAGCAAGGCGGTGATGAAGGTATCAAAGAGAAACCCAATCGCCTATATAGCAAAGGCCCAGTTTATTTTAACTTTTCAAGGCCCAACAATATTTAGGCCCATGTGAAACAATTCTCATCTCAATTTCTATGTTTGATTTAATTTCATTTCCTAAATCGGATGTCTCGCATTATTTCGATATCATATATATACCCGATCATTTTGTGATTATTACATTCTGGCCCATGTAAGATTAAAAATATCACCGAACTTTCATTTATTCTCAGTAAAGAACACGCAACAGGAGAATGAGAATTAGCATCTCGATGCCACACGGGTTCCACTGGATCCTCTCTCCTTTATGGTTTATCCAATCCATCTCCCACTCTCACAGCATTAAATCAAACAATTGACATCACACCTACACACTCAATTCGTCTCCTCTCTTGCAATCTCCAAGCCTTCACACACAACAACAGTTCCTGTTCCTTCTCTAACCAAGCCATGGACTCTTACACACACAACACCAAACCCCACAAACCCAATTCAAGCGACTCCAGACATGAAGCCTCTTCTCCCACAGATCTCTTCTCAAGTGCTCAGGTGCTTGCCGGTGCCGCCATGTCGACCATCAGGCATGAATCAACCAAGGTCAACAAGTCCGAGGCTGCGGCGGCTGCTGACAACCTCCTCCGTGCCGTCTCTCAGTATGGTAATTCAGATCAGTCAATTCAGTTTCATTTATAGAATTGGTTGAATCTGGTAGTAAGACCAAAATAGTTTGGCCACTTAGAAGAACATTTTGTGCCATCATAGTAGACTTAAAAAGAACCTTTGTGGTTTTTTTTTTTAATTTTTACATTAAGTATTGCCTGCTTAGCTGAGAAAGGTTTGGGCTTTGGATTATTTAGTGCTGTGTGTGAGAAATTAAGAGAGAAATTGGAGTTGAATTTCACTGGCACCCAAAGAAAACTTACAACTGAAAAGTTGCTCTCTGATTATCCACGATGTGCGCAAAATTAAGCAGAATAAAAAAAAAAACTTTCAGTTTTAGGCCTGAGAAGTCAGATAAAATTATATCCTTTTTTTTGTTTGCTTTAGTACCACTGTTGGTTATATTTTAGGAAAAAAAGGCTATTATGTTTTTTCAGCTTGAATTTGTGTGGTTGAATACTGTTTTTTTTCTTTTTGAAAAGAGCAGTAAAATCCTTGGTGATCCATCTCGACCGTCTGGAATGTTTCTACCTTAGTTGCTATCGGTACACAGATCGAACAAATTGTCTAGTTACATACTTTTTTGGGGGCAAATATTTAACGGTGGTGCTAGTGTTCGTAAAGTAAAAATGCTGTTGGTTAATCTTGATCAAAAGTTGATATTAAAAAAGAAAAATCGAATGACCGATTTGAGCTGGTCAATTTGATCTATATATCATAGAAGTTATTGGAAGTCATATATTATAATTCTTTTAGATAAATTTATTATCTTTATAGATAGATGAAAACTATTCTGACTGGACGTTCTACAATAGTGGATTTTCTTAATAACTAAAAAGATAATAACAAAATTTTAGAACTCGTAAAATTTGATTTCTAACAAAATTTCTATATGTATATCAAATTGATCAGCTTCTGTCAGTCATTGGAATTTCAAAAATAGCGTGAAATTAATTTAGACTCATTTTTACACCATAGCTCAACTTAATATCTAACAACAGGCCACCTCGAAGAGAAAAGCTTCGGCAAGTACATAGGAAAAGCTGAGGAGTACCTCCATCAATACGCTGCCCCTTCATCACAGCCGTCTTCTCATGGTAGCGGTCCGGTCAAGAAGTACCAAGAAGAAGACGAAGAAGAATATGAAGACGAAGAAAAAAAATCACAGTACACCGGCAATAAACCATCTTATGGCAGTGGCAAAGTCAAAAAACATCAAGAAGAAGAATACGAAGAGGAAGAGTACACGAGCCACAAGACTTCGGCTCGGCCGAATTCTTATACCAGCGGCAAATCTAAAAAGCACCAAGAGGAAGAGGAAGAGGAAGAAGGATCAGGAGGTGGGATGGGGGATTACATGAAACTGGCACAGGGAATTCTGAAGAACCAGGGAGGAGGGCATTCTGGTCATTCTACCGGTGGCGAGTCGGACGGCGCGGGGGTTGGGGACTACATGAAATTGGCTCAGGGTTTCTTGGGTAAGCGTTGAGTGTGCTTGGTTCTAATATGGTATTAGTTTGTGCTTGTTAATTTAATGTGATATGTAGATCATGAAAAAAAAAAAATACATGGTGCCCCCTGATCTTTGAGGAATAAGAGTATCATGCTTGAAATAATGTGTTTGTAGTCCGACTAATTTATAATCTTGGATTTCCATATCTATGCTGTATTATATATATATATATATATATATATATATATTCTGTTCATATCATTGGATTATGAAAAGTAATGTATTTATACTTTTATTGGCTTGTTCATTATTGCATGGGGTCCATCTAATTTAGTGAATGAATTGATTTGTTATATTGCGTGATTTTCTATCAAAATTTCTGAACATATTTTGGTTTTATCTTAATTTAAAATTTTACTTTTCTTTCTAATATATATTTCTATTTTCAGAAGAAATTCCAGAAAACAACTTCAGTGTTAATAGTAATACAAGATACAAGCAAAATAATGAGTCAAGGATGACAAACAAATTGGGGGAGACTGTTCGTTTATAACAATATAAACAAATTTGTTATGCAAAAATAAACAGAACTCGCTTGTGCCTGGAGTTTGCATCTCAAAATTACATTAATTTGAGAGCCATTGAAGTAATAATTAAGCTAGATGTGCAAATTGGTTATTTCTCAAGTTGCTCTGTTAGCTGTTACAGAGAAAGGTTGCAATAGATCTGCGTTCTCTCTTGCATAGCATGCATCAGGTATGAGGACTCACAACGAAGAGGTTTCACGTGTGATCGACTTCTCACCAGTTAGAATTTTTTCTTTTTTGCATAGCATGCATCTAGGTGTGTTTTGGGTTCCATATTTACATCATTATCTAATTCAATTTGTATTGGATTATTCGGTTGAAAGTACTTCTAGATACTGTGGATTTCTTTTAATTATTTGAAATAAGTTTGTAATAACTTGGTTATCGTTAATCGCATGATAGCACTTGGCTTATCTACATCATATTGGAACGTTAAGTATAAACCAAACTCAGTTAATTTATTTAATAGTTATAAAATTTTGAAATGTCAAGTTACCAAATATGACATATTTTCTTTAAAGTATAACAAAACTTATAAATATGTGACTGCAACATTATTTTGTGTGCATGTCTCCATATCAACATTTTTTACAATAGTCTTTCTGCCTCCACGTCAACTTAAACTCATTCTCAGTAACAATTATTGCAAGTAAAATTATTTTGTTGTTTCTATAAAATAAGCTCAAGGAATAAATTTATCTATCATTATTTAACTTTTAACTGAAATGGATATAAGTTTTAGGCAAAAAAAAAAGATAAATATGCTGCATTCATGTTTTGATTTAGATGTTGTACAATAATGCAACGTTCTTATAATTCATCTTAAATTTGTGGGACATAAATTTAGTTCACAGATAATCCTCAAGTAAATTAACTATCAATTTAATTATCTAATTAATTAAGTGAATTCCACGTGAACTTCAAGAAATAGGATTAACTGTGGACAGTCATTCAAGTAAGGTTTTGTAGGTCGTAGCTTTTCAAGAAAAATTACTAGTTAACGTCAGATTATAATCAATGATTATTCCGAAGAGTGATAACTGTATCATGTATCTACACCTCAAATATTTTAAACTATTTAATATATTTTCCAACTCATATATCTTAAATCATATATTTTTTAAAAATATTTATACCTTTCATCCATCAAATGCAGATAAGGATTACATAATTTTGAGATAAAAAGAAATAACTAATTTTCCTATTACTATTGAGCCACATAAATGCTACACTGATTCTGGTTGCGAGAGATCCTATTTATAGTACAAGAAATTGTGTCACGAATGAACTTTGCCAAGCTTATTCTGTCGCAAGTCGCAATTAAACTACGACAAGCTATTGTTTCCTTCTTCTTCTTTTTTTTGAGCTTTTTCATGAACGAAAAGTTGTATGACGTATAATGCTTTCCCCCCTCTTTAATTTCCTTTGACCAAACTATATTCCATATATGTATTGGTGTAGTAACTTGCGTGGCGGGTTCATAGCATATGTGGTGGTGGAAAATATTTGAATGGAGATCAAGATATATATATCCATACATTATACACTATAATATAGTGTTAGTTTATTAATTTTAGAAATATAGGGTTATATTAAGTAATTTTTATTAAAAGTATGGAGGTCATTTTTAATTATTTGTACATTTTTATTGAAAAAAATAGAAAAACAAAATACAATACAAAGTCGTTAACATTTGATTCTTTCTCATATCATCAGTAGCCAGCTTAACTTATTTTGTTAATCGGATAAGAATAATAATTAAACCAACAAAGGCCACGCATTTTCGAAGAATTTTATCTTCAAAACATATCAAAATGTGCGAATTTGGTATTGAATCACAACAATATGCAGTATCTTGTTGAATTTGTTACACAAAGCACCACAAAATTGATACATCATGACAACCACCATGTTGGATATCTAAGCTCTCACTTTCCATTAATGTCAAAATTTAATGTATACAGTGAGAAATCCGTGATCTCTTTTTGTCTATTTATTAAGATTTGTTTGAGCCATATCCATCCATTTGTAAAGATACAGTCTTCTCCATTCTTCAATCCTATCACCTACAGTATCTCCCTTCAATCCATTTATAATAATCCTGTTTCCTCCAACCATGGATAAAGATACAAGCCATAATAATATCCAAAACATAAACCCTAACCCTATATGGGACTACGGGAGCGCACTCTACGATTCGTCCGAACCCGTATCCTCCAACCGTTATCTCGATTTCGCGGTTGCAAATCAATCTCTTGCAATGCCGCATCTGTCGACTCTGCCGGGACCACCGCTAGCCAGTGCATCTGGCAAGAAACGATTGTGGCTGTCGAGATTATGGAACAAGCTGTTCGGCAAGGTGTTTCGGCTAAAGCGAACATATAGCATGCCAGCAGGGAGTTACGATCATTACCTCGAAGATTGCTATTACCGGGGATATTATTCCTTGTCAGGCAGGACACTGTCTTCTATACCGGAGGTGTCTGAGGAGTCGCCGGATGTTGCACCGGCAGTGCGGAAGGTCCAGTCAGAGCGACTTACCAGCACTGACATGGACGTCGAATTAGAAATGGTGCTATGATGTAAATATTCACTGATTCAAATTTGAGAATGCATAGTGGCATTAATTGAATGTGTTAAGTTGACGAAATTATGTAATTATGTCAACTTACATAAATGGAAAAAAGAAGGAGCAAGGATGCAAGAGAGAATTAAATTAACTGATAAGTTAATTTACTGTCATGGATCAGCTCTTCTTTTCTACTTCCATTCTTTCTTTTTTCTTCTCTTTTTTTTTTGAGGGGGTTGGTTGGGATGGAGTGGGGTTAATTTGGGGATTCCATGATGTAAAATCGGTGTAAAGATGACTGAATTTATGGAATCTAATATTTTAAAATACATATGCATGGTGTATAGACATTACACAAATACATACACAATATGATGGGTGGATAATGTATGTAGATATATATTTTTGAGAAATTTTTTAAAATTTATGAATTAAATAATTTTTATGTAAAATATTCTAGGATGCACAATGCATGTAATAATAAATCAGTGATTGCTAGGGTAGTGCCATAAATAAATAAATAAATAAATAAATAATATATAAATAGTTCTCATGAAGCGGTGCTAAATTTTTTTGAGTTATTGGTTAATCTATTATGGATGTGTGGCTAGATTAAGAATAAAACAACAATTAAAAATTTGTTAAACAGTTTTTGCTTTCAATAAATATAATATTTTTCGGATAGAAGATGTGCTGTTAATTTTTTTTATAAATTTTTAAAATTAAATAGTTTGACTCTATCTTTTGTTTAAAAAACAAAAATTTTGAAATTCCAAGGATGCCAAAGACCTCCATTATTAGTTTATTACCATTAGAAAAACAATAATATGCTAAAATATCACCAATTCAAGTCATAATAGAACAGTGCCCCATCTAGCAGTCAATAAGGAAAGAAGGCAATATGCATTTCAATTTTCAAGTTATTTTTCCTCTCATTGTGCCTTTCGGGGCACTGTCAGAGTTCTGATTTTCTGCTGTGCTGTACAATATATAAACGGATAGATTTTTATAAAGAGTTTTTTTGAGATTTATTTTATATAAATCTTGACGAAATCGGACGAATCATATATTATATTGTACGGTATAGCGCAACAGAGGATATAAACTCCATTAAAAGAGATCATGAGATTTTTTTTTCCTCTTGGATTGAGTCGATTTTATTGTCAATCGTTCCCATTTCACAATCGTGGGATGTTACATCTCACTCTAAATTCAAAGGGAGATCACTGATCAGATTTCTTAATTAATTGTTCCTTTTCTTTGCTTCTAAAAAAAGGTAAGATCATTAAATGTTGGTGGTGTATAAAGGAAGATATGCACTGAGAGTGAAATTGGCATTGCATTTAATTATATTACTAAAAAAATTGGACCCATTAACAATAATAAATTTGTTAGTTCTGATAGTAATTTTCATGTAAATTCAAAAACAAATTTAAAATAAAAAAATATAAATATATTACTAAACTTATAAATTAATTATATTTTAAATTTTATATAATTTACATATCGCATAATATTCCACCAATCAACATTAAATTTGGAATTTTGTCACAATCGAAACCTCTAGAAATCACAACTGTCTAACCAACCATTTATGCATTTGAAAGCGTGTTCACATCTATAGTTATCGTGGACACTTAATTACCTTTAGATGAAAGTTATTATTTGATGAAATATTAAATGTTATTTAAATTAAATAAAATTTGATAAACGATTAATTAATATGCTTTAAAAAATATCTATATATTTATTTATTTTTTTAACATTTTTTAATTTATTTAAAAATTATTGTCAAATTATTAAATTTATCATTATTGATCAAATCTCGTATGCAAAAATAGTCCTCTTCACAAAAAAAAAAAAGAAACAATATTGATCAAATCTCAAATAGTTATTAACTGTTTTTTTTGTCCTTTCTGTTCTTATTTAAAGGTTCATATTTATTTAAACAAATAGTTATGGTATGTTAGTTGAGATTTTCGGAAAGCAAACGACAAAAATGTTAAGTTATAATCTGTATTTATCAATAAATAATTTCTTACTAAAAATTAGGAACTAGTCTTAAATACAAAAACAAATATTTTCTGCTTCTCTTATTTAATTAGATGGTTCAAATCAATTACTAATTTTCTCTCATAATGACTCTATATATAATCCTTATTAATTAGTATACATATTATCTTTGAAAAATATTACACATATTGTTACTCCGTTTACATCAGATAATAAGATACATTTATAAACACAATCAGCAAAATAGGCCACACCTCCAACCAAATCAAAGAAAACCAACTAAGCATATATAATTAACACAATCCCCTTGATCAAACCATAGATTTGCATTCAGCAAACCCTAATCCAACAAAACAAACATTACCAAAACATACACATAATTAATCTTACAACCATCACTAAAATTTTATTTCAAGAATCCCTTGGCCATATTCAGGGCACCTCCGAACCCTCCCCCGGATTCTTCTTTCTTCTCGGGCTCGTCTGCACCGCCATCCTTCGGAGCCGGTGTGGCTGTCTTCACCTGCTCGGCCTCTGTGGTTTCTTTAGTGGCGCCGGGTTCAGAATACTGGTGGAGGTATTCCTCGGCCTTGTCTACGTACTTGCCGTAGCTTGAATCTTCAAGCTTACCTGCAATTTTCATTAATTTAATTAGTACTGAGAAAGAGCCAATTGTTCTGAGGTTTTATTTGAAATAGGTCAGTGACAATTTTTTTTTTTTGCTGTTCTCTGTTCTTTGCCTGCTTGCCTGTGTAATAAATGGACCAAATGAAAGAAATGATGCATATTTCTCCAACTTCAATTTTCAGTAAATTATTTTTGTTGACTACTTAAATTCAATTATATAACAACTGAGACAAATTAGTCATTAAATTTAAATATAACATTTCCAGATAGCCTCTGAATTTCTGTTAGAAACATACTATGCCCCCAATTTAACTCTGTTTAAGTGATAATTAAAACAGACCAAAAGAAAAAAAGTATGATTAAATTACCATACTGAGAAGCTGCTTGGAGAATGTCCTCGGCAGCACCGGCCGCCTTGGCCTTGTCAACCTTGTCTGACTCCTTGTTATATGTCGACACGGCTGCCTGACCGAGAACTTGCACGCTCGAGAAGAGTTCAGTCGGTGAGGTGCTCGATTCTTTCTTCTCAGTGGTTGTGTTTGGATCCATGACAAGTTAGAGAGAGAGCTTGAGAAATTATGAAAGTGTTGTAGAGGGGTTTGATAATTAGTGGCTCTGTTATTTCCTCCTCAAGCTATGGTACCCCAATATATAGGTAATGAACCTGAAAATATCTTCCATATCTGCTGATGGTTCTATCCACCAGCAACCACAAGTGCAATCAAGATCTTTTGCTTTTGAGGCAAAAGTGGTCTGTAGTGGTGTTATCCTAATTAAAAATGAATCAATACTGGGGGAGAAAATTTTAAAGAATGGAAATGTAAATCTTTAAATTAAACCCCATCCATGCCAGTAGCTTTCAATTGGGGGCGCAAAAAATCAGGACTTCTAATAGTGTCGGTACATTATCTTTTAGATATAGATGTGGATTAATAATTTGATGCCATAATTATAGCAGCGTTGGCAACGATTGGATGACTGTTTTTATGCGTAGCAGCAGTTACCTGACATTTAAAGCTGTTAATTTTTCTGTACCAGCCTTTTGAGCTGGACAATAACTGGGCAACAAGCAAAATATACAACTAAAAAACTGGGCCGTTTTTCTTTTTTTGAGGATAATAATTTTTTCGTTGACATTTCAAATTTCGGAAAAAAAACCCATATAATATATTCAGAAAAAAACAGCCCGTTAGAATATGGACCTGACGCATTACTGGATTTTGATGTGTTGATGCCACTGTTAATTGTGGCCTGATACAAAATGGACCTTATGCAATGCTAATATGAGTCATGAGATGCACAAGTTTGCTATTTGGGACTTTTTCGTCTAGATGCAAAAGTTACTGATCAAATCAATGCTTTTGATTATCCAAATTCCCTGTCCCTGTTAGTCTAAAAAATCTTATTTTGATTCGGGCAAAGATAACGGAGATTTGTATCCTCTGCCGCACAACACCGGACAATGTGGAATCTGACTCGTACGTTTGTTTTAAAATTTTTATAAAACAAATCTAAAAACCCTGTAAATTCTCGTACGTTGCACAGTAAAAGATTAGCACCCAGATAAATGTGCCAGATTACCAGAATTATGAACCTGTTGGTAATGGTGAGCATATTTTTCGGAACGAAGCCATGTCGATTTCTTTTAATTATTATATATTTTTGTGTACGGCCTGAAATGCCAGCATTTTCAATCTCTTCTACCAGAAAGTAGAGAATGGGGTTAACTTGCTGTTGAGGTTTAAGTTAAATTTCAGTCATAATATCATACTTCAACATATCAAAAGCAAGTTAAATTAAATTTCAGTTCTGTTCATGGAATGAAAAAAATAATTGGTGAAATATAACCAATTAAATGGTAATCTTTTTGCAGATCAATGGTCTATTAAAAAAGAAAAAGAATACTAAACAAGTATACTTCCTCTCTCTCAATCAAATGTACATCAATTATCACAAAATAAACAACAAAAGTAAACAAACAAACATTTAATCAGATTAATGTTTCTTCATGAATCCCTGAGCAAGCTTGACATAATCACCGACCCCGCTGCCCCCGCCAGAGTGATCCCCACCGGAGTGGGCCCCACCTTGTTTCCCTAACAAGCCCTGAGCCATCTTGATATAGTCTCCCATTCCCCCTTCCGATTCCTCTTTTTCCTTCTTCTTTTTGTCACTGCCATGTGGGGCCGAGGACTCATGTTGGGAAGAAGAATGTGGCTTAGATGAAGTGTGCTCGCCTGATGAGTACTCAGTCGGTTTTGTTGGTTTTGTGGTGGGGCCAGTGGTGGATGTAGAATGCGAGGACCCGTATTGATGGAGGTAACCCTCAGCTTTCTGGATGTACTTGCCGTAGCTCTTCTCCTCTAGTTTACCTGTTAACAATTTGGTTAGCATGCTTAATTTATTTAACAGTGGAATTGCAAGAATTTGTTTAATTGATTAACACGCAAAAGAACCGGATACGCAGAGTTCAATTTGGTTAGCATGCATAATTTATTTCATCAGTGGAATTGTAAGAAGTTGTTTACTTGATTACACACAAAAATCCAATAAGCAGATTTGTTTCAATTAACTTTAATTTTGAGTTCATGTACAATGGCTAGCTTAATCCTCATTTTAACTCCCAATGTTAATTTAATTTCCTAAGTTCACAATTCCATTGTTAAACAGCTTGTTCAGGTCGTTGAGGTACTAATTGTACCAGAACAATCAGAAATGTTTCCTAAAAAAAAAAAGGATTGGGTAATAGATATTCAACCTTCAACTTATAATCAAAAGTCAAAGCTTACAATTTCTGAGAAACAACATGATACTAAACAAACAGGGATGATTGTATATACTGATTTACCATAATGAGAGGCAGCATGGAGTATGTTGGCAGCGGCGCCAGCGGCCTTGCCTTTGTCGACTTTGCCAGTATCATGACGCAAGGTCGACTTGGCCATGTCGGCAACCACTTGCGCGCTCGAGAGCAGATCTGCCTTTGAGGGCTTGGATTCATGCTTTTGATGGCTGTTCTTCGTCTCCATATCGGTTGAGAAATAGCGCTTTCTTTTTCTTCGATTTAATTTGGTTTTGCTTGCTTGTAGAATATTGATTGCCAAAGGATGAATGAGTTCTTATATGCCAGAAAGAGGGGGGGATTTGACGGGGTATACCGTTTTGAACTGGGATTTGGAAAAAGTGTCGGTCAAACTCAGATAATTACATGGTTCTTCCTTTTCAGCTACTCGGTTTATTATAGTTATTTAATCTAATATTTTGTACAATATTTTTTTAGTTTCTTAGCATCATGGAGATGAGCGGGGTTTGATTTGGGCACGAAGAAAACAATGAGCAATAGGTGTGATTTTCTGTGGCAGTTTCTACTAAAACTTAGTGAATCTTCTGTTGTTACATTTTTTTTTTCTTATCATTCTTCGTATCACGGCTGCCAATGCCATGTGTAGAAGACCATACCGAATTTCTGATTCTAACAGCGTGTAAAGGAATTAGGAAGTGTTGACGCGGTTTCGTAAGTTGGTGCTGCGCATCGTATTGAATTTTGATATATTATATATATTTAGTATCGTATCGTTATTCGTATCGTATTGAATTTTCATCACCGAAAGCATATGGCATGTACATGGTTACGGGAGTCGACACGACACAGGACATGCATAGATACGGTGCGAGAATATCGGTAGATATGCATAAGTACGTGTAGACATGTTAAGCACGGATGAGCACAACACGGATAAACATGGTTAGTACAGATAGGCATGACACGCACAGATTGTAGGCCATTAGATATCGATCGAATGGTTGATTTCGTAATTTATTGACGGGATTTTATAATAGGGATTAAAAAATAGTTTAGATATGATGTTTGTCCTCAGTTTGCATACTCACAGCACATCCACCTCCTTCACAATGTTAAACACCCTCAAAATAATATACCTCGATAAACATAATTTAATTTAAAATAAGAAAATGACTAAAATGCCCTCATTTAATAGCTGTAAATGACTATATTTAAGGGTAAAATTATAAATTGATGGAAATGATGAAAATAACCCCTGAATAGTTATAAACAATTATATTTGAAGATTGTTTTTGTAATTTTTACATTAAAATTCATCTATAAATACCCTCTTATTCAAGAGGATTGAGTATCATTTCCCGTATCCGGTCTATCATCCGTAAAAACTCCGACACACCTACATCGTCGACCCCGCGTTCAAGCAACACAGAGATTCAGCTCTACGCAGCCTCTGTGTTTGACTATGCCAACATAAGTCTTGACGTTGAAACTTTCAACATTCTACATCTCTGAGATCAAGTTAAGGGCGTGTTCCCCATTTTAGCGTTCATGGCTCAAGATATTTTTACCGTCTTAGTCTCCATGGTAGCTTTTCAATCTTATTTCAGCGTAGCTAACATGGTTTTAACTGACAAAAAAATGAGATTAGGTCTTGAAATATTCGAGGCTCTGTTGTACTAAAGGATTGGTTAGATGCAAAAATGAGACTTTATGACAAGTTTTGGATGCACGCGATTGAACCAGACGAAATTGTTAGCACATCGAGTTCTAATCTAAGGTCGAATCCCTATATGTACAACTATGAAGAATATTGATACTCATACAAATAAGACTGATATTATTAAGAAATAAGGTATAAATTTCAATTTTAATGTAAGTATTTATATTTTAATTTTCTTAAATTATGCTAACTTATTTTCAAGTTTTTAAATCTATCTATGCTTCTAACATAGCCGGTCCCAATCCTGAAAAAAGGAGGAGAAATTTGAAAAAAAAAAATTAAAATTTTTTTTTGAATTGTTTAAAAATATTTTTTGAATTCTTTAAAAATAATTTTCGGATTTTTTTAGAATTTTTTAGAATATTTACAAATTTTTTCCTAATTTTTTTCAATTATTTTTAAAAATTTTTAGCAGCAAATTAGTTGAAAATACTTGTAAATTTTTTATTTGTTAAGATATTTTCCTAATATTTCCAATGTTTTCCGATTTTTTTCCCATCAAGGACGTTTAGCACAGTTAATACATACCGTGTCAAATTGATACGATATAGTTAAGGCACGTTATATTTAACATGACATATCAAATCGATATGACACGTATAGCACGTCGTGTCTTAACCGTGTTATTCCGCCCTCCCCAATTTTTGATACAGTATGGCACGCACGTGAAAAAAAAGCCCGCACCGTGCCACAGCACGTCGTGTTTTGATATGACACGGCATGCATGTATTGAAAACACTAGCTGTGTTGTTTTAATCTCGAATTTAAAGATGATTTTTGTCAATATATATGTCATGCAATTTAAAATTTTTTATATTCATTAATTATTATAAAAATTTCTTCACATATACAATAGTCCAAATTTAATGAATTTTTATGAAATATCAAATGAGACTTAAATTATATAAAATTTAAAACACAATTAATCTATAAATTTTCTTTTATATTTAAAATTTTTTTTTAAAATCATTTAAATTTATTTGAAAAATCATCATTAACATTGTCAAATTATCCATTGTGATCAGTTGACCCCCCCTATTTAATATATACAATTTACACTCAATACTCATAAAGTTAACATGTACAATCATTGTAACATCACTCACAAAATAACATATCTGGAAAAGAAATTTCTATACATGACAATGGCTTCATAAATATTCTCTCACAAGAGCCAACAAAACTGGCAGTACCGCCATATGTAGCCAGGATGTCAACATTATGGCATCATCACACACAATAATAAATACTAACCTTAACCTAGTGCTTCAATTCATTGATCAATCAAGCAAATGAGAATTCACATCCAAACAATTCTCTGTCCATTTATTTGATATACAGCCAACACTTGAAATTTGAGAGAGAGGAGGGGATGGATCCTGGAGGAGTGTTCTGAGAACACAGATTGTAGTTCCCCTACTCACAGGTACCAAGCAAACATTTATCAGAATGGTCTCATTGTTGGTTCATTTGTGTTCTGTGTTCTCAGGTCACCCCTCCGGTCGCAATCCTCTGCGTAATAGTTGATACGATTTCAAACGTATTTGTATTTTAGTGATAAAAATGATGTTCTACGTGTCAAAGATAGATTTGAAATTCAGATGAAATTTTTTTTATGAACATTTAAAGTTAAATGATTTTGATTTTCATCTTTATCTCTTTTTTCTTTTGCCATTATCCTAGAATGAGTTTGAAAATTTTCAAAATACATGTGTATTTTTCTTGACAAATTGTCACTGAATATTTGAATGAATTGACGTCGATGATGGTCATCTTGATATTAAATGCATAAAACAGGATTTTATCAAAAAAATGCATAAAACAGGATATAGTTTCGCTATTAAGAGGTCCGACAAATACTTTTTTTAGAAGAGCGCTAATTATTGCACATGAAATTTTATTAAGATTTCATTATGTGCAAGAACAAAGTTGATTTTTTTTTCATTTTAATGATAATGTAAGTTTATATTTCAAATGTACAAGTTTATTTTTTTCTGAACAGAAAAAAAAGATCAATTATGTACGGAAAAGAAATTTACTTTATTTATATTAGAATTTGAAGCGAACAATTATGTCACCCATTCTTCCAATAATAAATGATTTGGGTCAAAATTTTGGTTGTTCTCGTAATTTCTTTTCCTTCCTTTAATATATATATATGTAAGGTCATTATAAATAACCTAAGGGTGTATTACATAAATAAATAAAAGTGTGCAGCGCTGGTGTCTGTAACTCGCATTAGTCAACCCACATAAATCCGTCACAGAAGATCCGGTTCTCAGCATCTCCTCCAAACGAGAGACGACTAACAAACAGGACCCTGGATTTCTCTTACCTTCAAATCTATCCAAACACTGGGAAGAGAAAACCAAAGAGCAACAAAGTTTCTCTTTTACCACGCTAACAATGATTTCTACCCCATCCATGGTTAGCCCCAGTCCGACCATTGCTACTCTCTCCAAGAGAAGCTCCGCCTCCTTGCCAAGCTCTGATTCCCCGTTTAAGTCTCGCTTTCTGGCCTTACCTGTGGCAGCTTCGGTGTCAGTGCTCCTCTGGACAAATCCAGGTATGAACTGTTAGTTAAGCTGTTTCTCTTTGATGAAGTTAGAAATTACACAAAGAATTGAAATGGTGAAGAATCCTTCCAGGTAAAAAGCAATATCTTCAGTAAGCCAAGTGTTTGACCGTTCGTGCCAGTATAATGTAACAGTTTTTCTCTGAGTCAAATCGTCGAACACCTCGTGGGCATCATGGAAACACTGAGACTTAGTCAAACTTGTTATTCTCTCTGAATTGATATGAGTGCTATATAATGCGCCTTGCAGTAAATGCTGGTATTCTTTCGGGATTTTCTGGCCTGGAATCTGTACCTGGACCACAGCTGCCTCGAATTGATTTCCTTAATAAATGGAATGGTATGCTTTTAATTCTTCTGCTTATATAACTTCATTGCTACTTAACCAATAAGCAAATCATAATCTTGTTTCCTTCTTAATTGATCCAAAGAGGAGAATCAGAAGAAGTATGCGGAGCTTGATTCACAATTCAAATCTTCAAAAGTGCTCAAGGAGCTGTTGGAGAAATCCAAGCAGAACAAAGAAAGGTAACTGGCACTGTTCTGAAGACAACAAAATTTTCCATTTTATGCATATTGCTAGATTTTTAATGTGCAGAGAAGAGTAATAGCATTTAAATGGATGGTAAATCAAAGGTCCATGAAGTTTTCTAACGAGATCCGAGTAGAAAAAGCAACTGTACCCTTAATAAATTATGGTAATTTTAAGCAGTTTTTCTCATGAAAGAAACATTATATTGAAAATCGTTATATCCCATAAAAAAGAATGTATTATGCATCATCATAAGAACAACAAAAGCTTCCACTTTGTTTGTAAATTGTTAGATTTTCATGCGCTGAAGGAGTAACAACATTTCAAATAAGTAATATTACTTAATTTATCACTTGAGTTCAATTGAAAATCTTCTTCTGACATGCAGCATTTTGTTATTGTTTCTGTTCAGGAATGAGAGACTTATACAAGACAAGTATTGCTTACGCGGAGCTGAGTGGGGTGTAGGTGACTGCTCTACCCAAGGAATGACTGAGCAAGAAAGAGATGAATTTCTTGCAGTGTTAAAGAAGAGAACTGGCCAAGAATAAATCTGAAGCTTAATGCTCTTGTACATGGTTTAAATTGGAAAAAAATTTAGAATTCCATCATGATCTTTTGGATTTGTATATCTATGTTAACTCGTGATAGATGATAATAGAACTTGTGATATTTTTGTAAATGATCTACGGTGCTACGCATAATACGAATCGGTATGAAAATGAAAATGAAAAGGATCACCCATTTCATCCCTGAAGGTTTCTGTATGTTATTGTATTCTAGATTGTAGATTATAAATATAATATGTTCAGCATCGTCAAATTGAAGATGCAAGTGTGCATGATGTTTGATGATTTTTAATAAAAAAACAAGAAATATAGTATGTAGTCTTATATATATGAAAACACTGATTAACACAAAAATATTATTAAAATAAAAGCGTAAAATATAGTAAAAATAACATGCTCAAACGTTATATTTGTTGCGATTCAGATTTAGCCCAATTTTAAGTTTATTAGAGGTGATTGCACCATACGATTCAAAAGAGGCAGGAATTCAACAGTATCGCCATACCAGGCTGAATCTGGCCCAATTTTATACTGAGTTGCCCCTCATCTTTTATATTATCCTACAAAACAAAGAGAGCTGTTGTTGTTTCTTTTTAATGTGCAAAAAAAAAAGGAACAATAAAGAAAGATGCTTTCATTGGGTTTGAAGAGTTCTATTATCTTCTACTCTGAGCGCTCTCATTTTCAGTTGGGTAGAAGTAGAAGAGAGGCGAGGTGGTTCAAGCTCTCCATAAAAGCGAAGAAACCCAACTTTGGTGAATCCGCCAAACAAACCAATTCGGATTCTATCTATTCTCCCTTTAAAATTACTAAATCTCTGATTGCTAGAGCTGGTGTTGCTCTGTTTGCTCTTGGATTTATTGATGCTGGGTAAGATTTCTTCTTGGTTTTTTTTGAAAGATTTCTTCTTTTCCTAATCAGAATCATTATTGAGGTTCTGAAGAAGTTACCAAAGTAAAGAAAAAGGAAATATATGTTTGGTGCATTCGTGATGGGATTTCGGTTGGGAACAACTTATGGTTGACAAATCAAATGTTTGAAGTTGTATCTTCATTGAAAACCACATGAATCTTTTTTTGAAAGTGCTAATAATTGGCAATTAGTAAATAGATATATTAGAATATTGAAACTAGGAGCGGCATTTTTTTTTGCCAGTGAATGAACTGTGCAGATAAGAGGCGTGATTCAATTGGGTGCTTAAATTTCATGAAAAAGATTGCTAGATGTGTCCACTAGTCCATTTTTTTTTTGCCAATGAAAGAAATTGTCTATTTGTCCAAAAGTTAAGGTCTTTTCATTTTCCTACTAGCTCTCTCTTGAAGTACCAAAAGATAAGAGAAGCCTATAAGAACTTTTTATCATAAAATTTTTGATGGAAACGTTGCTGCTGATTTGGTCCCAAAAATCATTATAGTTGCACAGAAGCAGCAAATTGGATAGGTTGGTCAGGTCATTTCCAGCTGAATCGGATAATCAGGTTGCCTTGTCTCTCAATTTGTTTCAGGTTTTCGCCTTTTCAGGTATCAAGCCTGATTTCTGGTCATGGGTTCATGTAAAGATTGTTTAGACTTGTTTCGGGTTAATTCAATTGAGTTTCAAGTAGTCTCGTCCAGTGTTTTTTGGTTTTAGACTGGGGCATAAGCCAGGTTGAATGGGTTTAGGCAGTGTCAAGTGGGCTTGGTGTGGTTATCTGTTAATCTGTTTTGTGCCAAGTTCTGTGAAGTTATGATGGCTACTAAGCTACAATTCAATTACAGGTTAATATAATCACATTGTTAAACAAAAGCTAGTACATTCGAAAGAAGCCTGATGAGGCAAATCACTGTACGCAGTTGAGTAAACCAGAACTGATATGCATGCAGCCATTGCTTAGTTTCTGCTACAGTCTCAGTATAGCAAGAACTGGTTGTAAATTTGTATGTGAGGTTTAAACCTTTTCAAATGAAAAACGACTGATTTGTCCTGCTTTTCAATGTGCAGGTATAGTGGAGACTGGTCCCGAATAGGCGTCATTACAAGAGAGAATGAGGAGGTACTAAAATTCGCAGCATTTCTTGTCATTCCATTATGTATATTTGTGATAGTTTCAATTCCCAAGGATGATAATGAAACATCATAACAAGATTATGTTGTGAAACTTGATTTGCCGTATCCGTAATTGCGAATACAATCCTTTTTTTTGAACTGTATTCTGTAACACTTTGTAATGGACAATTTGGTACATACTAATGACTTGGTTCTACTTAGAACAATCTTGTAATATCACAGTGATAACCGGAAAAGATTATGATCCTACAACTGAAAAAAGTGAAGTAGCCATTTAACTTTGTTACAAAGGACTACTGGTAAAAGTAGGAACTGAAATGTTTTAGCCTGAACTGGTAACAGTTGGTCCCTTGTGTTTATATCAACTGCTATATATTGGTCAATTCGTGCGACATTTAATTTTGGTATTTTGCCAAATAAAATATAAACACTAACTAGCAAATTCTTTTAATCAAGTAATTGATAAATTAATATCCAACAAAACGAGAACTGTCTAAAAGTATGAAATTATTTTTTCTCCCTTCTTGTACCCTCCATCAAAACAAGGTGTAAATTGTAAAGAACCAAATAGAACAGATGTTCACAATTTCACATACAAGCAAATTTGATGATTTTGCAACATATTTTCATCTAATCAACACACTAAGTTGACTACAGTCAGATCTGACGAGGAGCATGGATGATCTTTTTCTTTTCTGACCAGAACTGGATCAGCATTGTTGAATTAGTACCTTATCCATCCAAAACACAGGTAAAATCCCAGAATTACAACTGATTTTAAATTAATTACAATTAAGATGAAGTTGAGTTTATATTCTACAGACCGGGGAAGGACTAATATGACAGAGGAGATCAGTAGAAGCATAAAACAAAAAATATCAACTAAAAATGTATTCGAAGGGTAATCAAGCCTTCAATTCCATGAGACAGTACAAACTACAAAGGCCTTAATGAAGCAATCAATCTCCAACTTGAGAAACATATCATAATAGTTATAAATAAAGACTAGAAAACAAAGAATAACAACAAAATCACGAAAGTTACAGCCAACAAACTAAAAATTCCGGTGTTTAAATTACCAGTTACAAATATCCAAAAGCACTAAAAATAACAACATTCAAACCACAGCAGGACAAATTCACTACAAATAGATCAAAATAATCACAGCACTTAATTTGAGTACTGAATCTAGAAAGGAGATAAAAGGCCCTTCAATATCAAATCATGCAAAGTAACATGGCATGTAAACCCAAAAAGCCAACAAGGAACTCCGAGGTAGTTTGCATAGCTCTCGCCGTCTGTGAGTCTTCAAGTCGAAGCTCACGAGCTTTCCACTTGCGGAAGGAACAAAAAGAATATCTTCTTCCGGATGCAATGCCACCGGGTTCTCAAAGTTCACAGTAGCAAAAAACATCTCATAGTTGAGCAATCCATACCCCGGCACTCCAAACACTTCATTAAATGTCAGTTGGTGCTTCGGTACCCACTGTTGCTGGTTATCGAGGATCCAAATCTGTAATGAGTGCTCAACTACTGTCAAGAAATGCAAATACCCCCGAGATTGCCCGATTTGGGGGCGCAAAATGTGCTGGATATTTGGCAACTGTATCACTTGAAACGAGTTCTTGCTTGGATCAATGGTTACAATTTTATTCATGGATGCCAATCGGTACACCTTCCCACCAATAAATGTGCCATTGTTCCATACTTTGATCTTACAATCAGAGCCCAACTTTTTCTGAGATCTCCATTTTCCTGTTTTTGAGGAAAAAGTCTGAAAAAAATTCAGATCTACTTCATCATTGGTCGACCAACCCCTGAAGCACACGACATAGAAATGGGATGAAACTCTTGGATCGAATGCCAAAGAGAAAGTTTCATAAAAGCTCCACCAATCTTTCGGCGGTGGCACGGACCATGCCGCTAATATGTTATGAGTAGCTGGGTTGTAAACATATAAGCGCTTTTGCACTTGAACATTCCAGACTTGGACAAGAAGTAGCCCGTTGCAACAATCTACAATCTTCATGTTGTCATGGGAGGGCAAGACCCTAAGAGAAATATCGACGTCTCGACTGGCTGCAGTCGACACTTCTGCAAATCCAAAGCGTATATCGCCATACCAATTGAGCGTGTCATGGAATAGACCGCAGACACTTGGGAGAAAACGCTTGTTTAGACGAAAGGCCTCTGTTGATAAGGTGCGGAAGGATTTTGAGACACTTTTACACCGGAAGAAGGCCTTTGGTGGCAGACGAGAGATGATATCAATCAAGAGATCATCCGGGAGCATGCTCAATGATGCACTGCCTTTTCTTCTTCGATACTTTATCTTGTAGCGAACAGAGCTTTGGTTCCGGGATGTAGCTAACCCTCCTGGAAAAATTTAAAAGAACAACCACAAATTTTATATGAATAATCCATTAGCAGATAAGAAATTTAAGTTTGTGTTTCATTCACAAATAATAATAATAAAGTAAGAAAATATATTTAAGATTATGATGAAAACTAACTGTTTGTTTCCTTCTGTTGGGATCTGAGTTTTGATGCAGCTTTGTTTCGAAGTCGAATCGACCTCCGAAGAAAGGTTGTTGCAGTTCCACCTTGAACAGCTACATGGAAATATAACTGAAGCAAATTAGTTACAATTTCACAGTAAAGCAACGGGTACTATAACTGTATAGTTATGCACATATTATAGAGTCTCTGTTCAAACAAAAAATTTAAATTTCTGAAGTTCAAATACAAATCTAAAGTCTAAATTTTTCATATTTTACTTTTCTTCACAATTAAGTGATATATAAACATATATAAATAATTTTGCATACACAATAATAATTAAATATGTACTTTTTATTTCATTCACAATAAGATCAAGAGACAAAAATATGAACACATCAAGTTAACTTGTAATAGGTAATTTTAATGTGCTCGTATTTTAACTTATCTCATATGAAACAAACTGAACTGTATATTACATCTTCACATGTGCACATCAGTTGAAATAAATCTAGATGAATGGTTCGTAATAACTATACGGTTAACATTGAATACTAAAAAACAGCTAGATTTGTATAACTTGTTATATAAAAGATATGCTGAGTCACCACTTATGAAAAATAACCTATTGAAAATAAGATCTGACATAGGAACACTAACCCCGCAACTCATTTTGTGGTCGTGCAGCACTGGAGGAGGCTTGATTGTTCTTTTTCATCATGTCCGGTGCAAACCTAGTAGCGTGCAGATTTCTATTTGAATAACAGAAAGTGAATGAAATAAACTACCAACTATGATTAGTAATAAGCCCCCATGCAAAAAAGGTAAAAAGAAATTTTATGTAACTTAAAGCAAAGAGAGCTAGAGAAGAGAATCAGTAAATTCCAGAAAAAGAGTTAATAAATATACTCAAAATGAAATTTATGATACTGGCATGCAATTTCACTGAAAATGATAATAGAGGCAGCCTGCTAGTCAATTCATGCGAATGAGTATAGATAATTTAAATTCTGACTGCATTTGCTACAAGAAGAACCTAGCTAATTCCAAATGTTTTAGTGAAAACGGTACCAGTAAAATGAAATCTTGAATACCATTTTTCAAACTTTCAAACAACAGAAATATACATAAATAATGATCATTCTATATTATACATATATATATCAAGCACATACTTCATACGGACATCAAATCATGATTGCAATTTTATATTGTTATCCATCAATAAAATTCCTACTTAATATCAGTATATTAGAATGTGCTAATTTCTCAAGTCTTCATACTCACCAAAATAAAGTTTTTTTATTTTGATAATTTTAGCACAGTGTATATTGACATTGGATTACACATTTTGACAACTTTAGCTTTTTTTATGACACCATAGAAACTCTGTGGTTTGACTGTTGCTTTCCTCTCAAGGAAAAAAAAAGGTAGAGACTTAGAGGCGATGTGATGTGGGTTTTATGAAAAGAATAAAATAGATTCATTTTAATTGCAACAATATCAAAGGAACATTTTTGAGATAATACTGTTGTTTAGTACATCCATATAAAAAAATATTAAATAAATAATTATTGCGGCAATACTCTACAAAATAATTATCTTTAGATTTTCATTTCATGAGAAATAGGCCTAGAACGTATTAATACTCTAAAGTTTTTAGGGGATTTAGGGTTTAGGGTTTAGGATTTAGAGTTTAGGTTGAAACTTATATTCCTTTATGAATATAAGTTCTCTTTCTCTCTTTTGTCAATTTATCTTTTCTTTAATTTAGGAGTCAAAATTGTGTAATTACAATTAATCTCGATTTATCTTTAAGTTCACAAACTCAATCCAAAAGTATAGATTGTCCTAAAGATTCACAAAAGTTTCAAGCCATTTCATGTCCTAAATCAAAATATGACACAACTTTAAACTCAAAATAGTTAAACTAGTTTCTAATTACAAATTCGAAAAATCTATATTAATTTACTTCATGAACTAAGTCTTAGACCCAACCTTTTAAATCTCATTTTTCAATAATTTTGACCATTTTCTCTTGATCCTATACAAAATAGACTCCTTTTTTTTTTTCTTTTTCTAAATAGTGATTATGCCACCAGTTTCATTTGATACTATAATTTTGGTATCACAAACTCTCTGTACCAGTAGAGATGAAGTATACAAAAATAAATCTGAAAATTAATTTTTTTACAAATAAACACTTGGCTCTAAAGTAGATCAAATTGTTCTAATTTATCGTTTGAAGTAGATCTCATAGTTTTTTTTTAGTAAAACTCTCAAAGGCTTCTCCTTTTAATAAACTTAAACTCATATTGAATTTTTACTCAATTTATAATATACAATCACCTAAATATAGAAAAATTTTCTCCAAATTAAATATTTCCCATAAAAAAGATTTGTCCACTTAAGATCACATAAGAATTCTTAATTATGTCATCAACAAATACATATTTTTCTTATTCTTCTTTAGATCCTTATTGAAATCAACCATTGAAAAGAAAACTAATAGAAGTCCAATTGAGCAATTATTATTACAAACCTAGAACAAAATTTAATAGCTAAAATTTAGAAAAAAAAAAATAAAGAAGTACCTTTTAGGAGAGGGAGAGAGGAGAGAGGGAGGTAGAGCGAGAGGTGCCGTTGTATGCTCAATTTAGGGTTTTAAGATTTTGACGGCGTCGAGCGAGCGAAATTAGGGTAAAATAGGAGCTAAGACTTAAAGAGTAAAGTGAAAAGTTTAATTTGATTTTGTTCTTCAACTAAAATTTGGGAAAAGATATTGGCAAAACCGACCATTCAATTTACAATGGGACTAAATCGTTACAATCAATTGCTTCTAAATTATTTTTTTTACGCATAATCGGATCTACATTTTTACATAAAACCTTTATTGCGAGATAACAATATATCGGGTCGGATCAATAATATTTTATTATTCTTTATACTAATTATACTTAACCTTATCCATATATAGTTCCTAAGAATCTTAATACACACCCGACTCATATGGATCTTGGTTGACTCAATTTTAAATTTAAATATAGATTATATTTTGGTTTTATCTCTAATTTAAGAAATGTTATAGATGGATTATTCGGCCAAATTTTCGCTTTTATTTTGGTAATATATATGTCCATAGGCACTATTGAAACATGATATGATCAAAATCAAGATTGAGGATCCTATATTATTTTTCAAATGTAAGGAAACATGTTCTTTTCTTTCCTTGTCATAAAATGTTTGACTCATTGAGGAACTTTTAAGACACTTTATTCATTGAATTATTTCAAAAAATCTATTTAATTTCTATATTTCAAATTTTGTTTTTTCAAAATGTATATATCCTCATATGAGATCCGCATTTGATGATTTGGTGATTCAAATAGCCATAAAAAGAGGCGTATATGTTTTGTATGATAGGATGCATGATAATTTGGCACATCAATGGATCAGCATAGTTATGAGTGGGTCCACATGTAATTAATAAAGACATCCAAGCAGTTACGCCAAGAAATATTTACACAAAACAGAAACATAAAATGCATAAAGACAAAATTACATTATGGGTACCTCATAATACTTTTGGAAATTTTGGAATTCATTTCTTTTATTTTGGCCATGGAAGTAGGTTAGGTTTAGGAACAGCTAAGTTCAAGCTAGCATGCATGTATGTAATCCATCATTTATTTACAATTTTGTGCAATTTTATGTTTTGCAATTTTTTTGTTCTTTGCTTTTTTTTTTTTACATAGTAGGAAAGTTATACTTTGTCTTATCTAACTAATATATATATATATATATACACACACACACACATATTCTATAATATATGAATTTTGTGTATATATATTTATATATTAGTGTGAATTTTGTAGAAAATATCTAATGATAAAAAAGCAACAATTCTAGCTGCACTTCCAGGCATGGATTTATAGTTAATTTTGTCAATTATGGAACCACAAAATAATTATTAGACCCAAAAGGGTCAACTCCTGGTTATAAATATAGAGCACATATGTTATGTCAGAGCTCAAATTAAAATATCTTTAATCCCACTTGTAGATTTGTGACAAATATTTGGAA
Organism: x Bolboschoenoplectus mariqueter; assembly: GCA_037678475.1. Lineage (NCBI taxonomy): Eukaryota > Viridiplantae > Streptophyta > Magnoliopsida > Poales > Cyperaceae > x Bolboschoenoplectus > x Bolboschoenoplectus mariqueter. The sequence goes on from CM075281.1 coordinate 2,828,881, forward strand.
CATTCCGGTGCAAACAACCTCAGAGAATAAATTTAATTAAGAACTTAGACAAGTCATTAATTGCACATGATTATTAAATTATTTATTTCTGGATTCATAATAAGTATGAAAATAACAACGTACAAGTGTATCAATTAATTAATTGTCTATAAAAGTAGCACATATTATTTACTTCTTTCTTTGAGAATTTAAAGTAAACTGTCATTAATTATAAGATGTGTTAGAAACATGAAGCAGTACAACCCAAAATCAATAAATTAAGTAGTAAATCAGATATATTATTTGACTGTGTTTTTACTAAAATCAAACTCGACGAAATCGATCTCGAATTCTCTGAAATTTTCACAGGTTATAGTCAATATAGACAGAGACATGAAGTTATTGCAAATCCTATAAATGCCATTAATTTAGCTAGGTACAAAAATATTCAAACACATAATGCAAGAATTGATTTGACCACACAACATGCGTAGCCACCACCTATGTTTCTCCAGATAATTACCAAGTGCATAAATATATTATAGATATATTTTCTGATAATTCAATCCCTTTATGTTGATGTTCTTGCATTATTGGTGGCCCAACTGATGAAAAGGAAATTCTCATGTGCTGGTTATCTTTCATTTAGAATCAGATATCTAATACAAGTTTCGTTTTTCTATGAAAAGATATAAATTTAAATTTTTATAAAAAATATTTTAAAAAAATAAATGTCGGGTCAATGAGAATCCTTATACGAAGAAGAAGAAGAAGAAGCTATCTTTCATTTATTCTTTGTTACCACTATCACAATTAATTCATTATAATTGGACCCAACAGATGTGTAATAAATTATTTAAAAAATGAAAGTTTAAATTATTAATTAAGTTGAATCATAGAATATGTGTATTGTTTGATTTGGTCCTACCAAATTTAATTAAGGCTCTTTGACTCTTTATTTTTCAGCTTTATGACCCCTTTGCTATTAATTTTGGGTGTGCTCCTATGATCCTATAGAAAATTAAAATAATTATTGTTTTGGTTCATCACGTGGTCAAGAACTATTCATACATTGTAAATTATAATGCTATGAAGATGAATTCTGAGAAGGAGAAATTATTTTGCATCTCATATGTTTTATCTACATTAATGTATTTATATTTAATATAAAAAAATATTTATATATGAATTTATAAGTATTTATAAAAATTTATAATTCTGCATGATTATAAAAAAATTGAAGTTAGAGAGGCAGAGAGTATTGAATAAATAAATAAAAGTATAATTTTCAGAGTTTTTAATTTTAATAATATAAAAATATAAATATTTTTTTCATTAAATATAAAAACTTTCGAATGCATGTAACAAATGCAATCATATCACTTTTTATAAAAAAATAAAAATTATGTATAACATTAACAATAATGATAATGATAAAAACTATCAAATATCAATATAATGAGGCCATAGGGAAGTAATTAAGCTAACAAATTTGGCACACTCATACCTCTCAAAGGCTCTGGCTCTCTGCATGTGGACCCCACTATCTCTCCACACACGGCTTAGTTTAATAATTTGCCATGTGGCCACTGATTGGTGTCAAATTAATTGTCAAGCCAACCAAGAAACAATTATTCCTTAAATTTCTTAAGTTCTTAACAAAATAAAATATTTATGATTTTTTTCATAAATAAATTCTCAATCAAATTTTAAAATTACATTATCTCACACAAAAATATTTCTTTAATCACAAAAAAAAATCATGGCTCACAATTATTGACTCTGGAACTTAATGCAATATATCGGACCGCACTCTTAATTCATTAATTCAAAAAAAGAAAAAAAGAAAACAACAAGAAGAAGAAAGATCGGACCACAATTTTCATGCCAAAAATTGCACAGGAGTACTATAAAAAAAATATATTAGACAAGAATGTATATTAGTCTAGCAAAGCTTCTCTTTTTATACCCCCTGCCTCCACCTCCATTGCTCCAAGCTCATAATAGAGGGGGAAGATAGAAAGGAAAAAATAACAAGAGAAAGAGAGAGAGAGAGAGAGAGATGAAACATGAGCCCACCCCCATCCGATCTCTCCCAAATGCTCTCTTCCTCCATTGCTTCTGGCACTCTCACTGGATCATCCAGTTCCCCTCAGGCACTGGACTCATCCAGTTCCACCAGACCTCCTCCCTCTTCTCCCTCTCCCTCTCCCTCTACCAGAAGGTATATATGTTACATATGTATAGCCTCTGCTGCTTCATTTAATTATACCAGAAAACTTTAAGGATCGATGGTACTCTAAACTGTATCTGCATGTGTGATCCTGGTAAATTTGGCGTCTTTGAATATACCAAGTAATTCAAAAATGAAATCGGATGAATTGGGACTGAGTTTGTATATGCTTGTCCTGTCACTTAAACTATCAATATATTAGTGATTTATCTTTCTTTTGTTAATTTGTTCTTGAACTGTTCAATTGCCAAAAAATATGATACCAGTATTTTCTTTCCTCAAAATTAGTAGCTTTCGGAGCAAATGGAGGCGGTGGAAACGTAAACTCCGGATATGCACTAGCCGTGATGACACAATATCTGGATCTAATTCCGGAAATTCAGGCTCCGGATCTGCCTCCATATCGGAATGCTATGCTTGCACCCGACCCGGTGCACCGGCTTTCCATTCCACCAGCTGTGAACACGCTCAAGTGCAACCCGAATGGGAAGCTTGTGCCGGTTCATCTCTGATACCGATCCAACACAATCCTGCATCCAGTAGCCCGACCCATAACATGCATGCAACAAGCAAGAGGAAACAGACATGGATTTTCGGTAAGGTGCTCGATCCGAGAAGTCCTCAAGTGCAATTCTGGAACCGTGCGTTGCTGTTCGCACGTGCAGTTGCACTTGCAGCCGACCCAATGTTCTTCTATGCTATCGGTATCGGGGTAAAAAACGGCACATGTCATGAAGGGTTGATAGGGGTGTTACATCAGGTTGTGGCGTTGGCTGGAGCCGTGCGCACCTGTGCCGACATGGCTCATGCCGGGCATATCTGGGTGCAGCTTAGGCTTGCTTTCGTGTCGCGTGAATCGCTAGTTATCGGGTCGGGGAAGCTGGTTTGGGATCCGAAAGAGATTGCCAGACACTACGTAAAGAACCCAAAAGGAATCTGGTTTGATCTCTTTGTGTTACTTCCTCTTCCTCAGGTAATCAATCACATATATACTTTTCTATCCTCGATTTTATTCTTATTTTGATTAACATAACATAACATAACATGAGTGGCCTGAGAACAATTTACAGAGGTGATATTTCCAAAGAAACATCATAACTTAGTACAGTGATATATATATTCTATGATGAAAAGAATAAAAGGGAAACAGTATAGTGGACAAGAAAACAACGCAAGCAGTGTTAATGGCAATGGCAATTTGGCTATTGTCGGAATTTCATTTTGGAAAGTAATACAGGAAGAAAAAAAAATGTTATGTTTTGTTTTATTACTTTGTCCGTACATGACGTAATTAAAGCGATAGGTGTCAGAAAGTAGGTTTTGGAATGTGAAGTGTTTTTTCGATCTATCTGTCTGTTTCTACAGTTCTATAGAGAATTGATCAACAATCATAGCTGAGCATTTAGGAATGGGAGGAATATTTTCACAATTAATATTTTAATAATTTGATAATCATTTTTTGAAATAATTTTAAAATAAATTTTAAAAATTTTAAAAAATAAAAAAATGATAAATATATAGATTGATTGTGTTTCAAATTTCATATAATTTAAGAGTCATTTGATATTTTATTATTTATATTAAATTTTAAACTGTTAAAAATTTTATTTAATTTTGATGGAGTATCAAATGACTCTTAAATTGTATAAATTTGAAACACAATCAATCTATAAGTTACAAATATGTTTGTAAATTGTTTTCTATTTTTAAGATTTATTTTGAAATTATTTGAAAAATAGTTGTCAAGATTGTCAAAATATTAGTTATCATGGAATCCCTTCCCTTTAGGAATTCACATCTCCCACCGTATTTCACACGGTGAAATAATTGGTCTAAAAAATCTACCTCCTCTAAAATATTTCATAAGAATCTGAACGCTATCCATTATAGTGATCGCTACAGTATTCACACTTTTTTTCTACCCACTTCAGAGGATATAGACTCGAGCATTTAGTGGATACTTTAACGAAGCGTTTTCTTTTAATGGTCTTTAAATATAAAATTAAAAAAAATGTGCATCATAATTACAATTTTTTATTAAAAATTGAAAAAAAAAATTAAATTTAAATGATTCATGTGAAACAATGTAAAATGGCTTTTTTAAAATAAAGATGCAAGTCAAACTAAAAATTTCAATTTTAAATATTGATTCTTCAACAGAATTTGAAAAATATAAATAATTGATATTATTTTGTTTCTAGAATTGAGTTTGAGAGATATACATGTACAAGATGAAGTGATATCAACATTTCTAATAGCCCCTTTTTGACAGCTACATAAATGAGGGATAAGTGTATTTATCCCCATTATCCCTACCAAACAATTAATAGAATTATATGGTTAAGCTAAGATAAATGTTTATTCTCTCAATACTATCTCTATCTCTTATCACCACAAAAATATTGGTGATAATGTTATCTCTAGATGTTTTTTTTTTTGGAAAAAAATTGAACACATTGTTGCCACACTTCTCATTCATATAGTACATAATTTTCATTTGGACATTTTGGTCTTTACAAATTTTGACTTTATTTAATGTAATACTATTTCAAGAGTTATCTCTAAAATAATGCCAAACATCATTTCAAAATTCAGAGATAAAACTTATTTTGGGATAAAATTATCCCCTATTTATCTCATTGCCAAATAGAGGCATAGGAAATAATTTTGCTTTTTAGTTGATTAACCAACTTACTATCCTTTCAAATAGGGACTAAATTAATGCATGTGTTCACATTGAAAATTATAAAATTTTGAGCTAATTTTATACAAAAATAAAAAAGTGAAAAACAAAAATCAGCTGTCAAATTAAATCACAAAAAACACTTCACTTCTCTCCGTTTCTTGACTTGTACAAAAACAAACTGAATTATCATATTTTTTTTTATGCAAATGCATTTTATTATAAATAAAACCATCAACGTTTCAGATTTTTTTGAAGCTTAAATATTAGGTTTTTAATTAGAAAATATGGTTATGATGGAAGGCAACTCCAATAACATAAATATTAGATTCCTCTTTATAAAGTAAGAAGCAAGAATTTATCAAAACATTGCTCTCCATGGCTTCCCATGGTTTCTTATTTTTCCACTAAACACCACCTCAGCTTTTCAAAACCATAGCGTTCAAAACCCTTGATAAAAAAAAAAGAGAGTGAACAGACCTGAAAATTTATGTGAAATTTAATAAAGTATTCACAAGTGGGATGAAAATATTTTAATATACACAACTTGTAAAACTCCTCCACTTAAAATACGAATTAATTTAGATTTTCAATTGCTTTATCATAGATTCGAAATAATATTACAAATTCGTTTTTATCAAAAAGGTATTATAATTTTGACTAGTGCACATCGAATTAGAAACCTATACAAAATCCAACCAGCTTAGATCCAATTAATATCCTAAAACGACAAATTTCTGAAAAATACATTTTGTTCTCTTGCTGAGACCGAGAGAAGAGTTATTTTTTTGGCATTTATGTTATAGTTTTATGTGGAATAGAGATGCTTTCGGATTATTAATACCGTACATCCGTAACACTTCTTCGAATAAATATAAATAACAATGTTTTTATTTTTATTTTTATGAAGATGTCTATGTCACAATGTTATGGGTAGTGCTTAATGTATTAATAAAAAAAATATATGACTCGTAAGTAGGATAGGATATGTATGTATTTAGATATGATTTATATATAATACGTATGTTTATACGTACTGTGTTTATATATTATACGTTATATTTTTAAAAGTGTCGTTTTAGGTGAAAGATATATCAGACACGATACGTTTAAGTGTTTAGCAAATACGTGATACGTGTGGACACATTCAAATACGTGTAAGATAAGTTTTATATTTTTTGAAAATATTTCGACGAAAAACGATAATTATCTTTAAATATTAAAATTTATAATTATTGAATATATTTTCTTCCATTTTATAAAAATATTTTTTAATTTTTTTCTGATTTATTTTTTAATTTTTAATGTTATTAACAAATAAAATTTAAATATTCTTAAAATAATTGAAACACGTGCAGATATGTGTAAACATATATAGATATGACATGCTAGCACGTACCGTATTGTTACAAGTATTGTTTCACCCTTACAAAAAAATACAATACGGCATAGTGTGTGCTCACTTTAACACATATCTACACTGTACAACACGTCTAGTTGACGCGTAAATATCTGACACGTGTAAATATAACACAATATTTCCATAAAACACTAACATGAGAAGCATGACACGGTCCAGATGTCTCTCTTATACAATTTGTTTAGGTGAAATAATATTCTCCATAAATTTCCATTGGTGCTTAAATTAATACATTGGACCTCACTTGTTCTGAAAGAGGAGTTCATATCCTCTCAAAAGAGTAGTTACTTTAAAAAATGAAGTGGATAGAAATTATACATGATTACCGTAGCATGCAGAACTCTATGTTCAAAAATTTTCGTCGGTGGAAGAGCAATTTTTTCTTTTTTGTTTTTTTGAAAGAGATTTACTACCAATATAACTATTTTGGTATTTCCTGATACTATAAATATAATATTATTATTTTAAATTTTAATAAACATTAATTATTGATGTTTTTTTTTGTTTCTAAAGCAATGTATTCAGTATGCACATTGAAAAACATAAAAATTTAAAAGTTCGTTTTATAGAAGATGAAGATGTTAAAAAATGAATAGTGCAAATTAATCACAACAAATTGTTGATTCTTTATCTTTTTTATCTAGTACAAAATGATTTGGAAACCTTTTGATATTTAACAAAGAATGCATTATTTTAAAATTCAAACAAGATGAATATTTTATATTTTTGTTAGAGATGAATTTTAAATAAGAAAAGTGTAAGAACTTAGCCCTCGGTTTGACAAATAAAGTAGAGGTGATTTAAATTCTTTAAAACATTTTAATATAATAAACGAAGATGACTTAAGATGAAGTGAATTAAAATATCTATAGAGATGGAGTAATATTAAATCATCAAATTTCATAACTTTTAATACGTTTTACCCTCATTATTTCATCTATTTACTTTACTATTATCAAACATTAACATTTTAAACTGATTTAATATTTACTCTTCTTTAATTTTACTTTACTTCCAAATAGAACATAATAAACTAAAATTATTCTCAGTTGATATATATTTTTTCCTTCCATCAATGTTATTCATTATTTGATTCTACTCGCACTTGTCTCCCAATCACATCTTAGAAATAATTTAGAATATTGAAAAATAGTAGAAAAGGAAAAGAAATAAACACTATTAGTGTCATGTCATGTTTCACTTTATTTGATGTGAGAATAAAAAAAATAATTTCTGTATAAGACACTCAAAATTGAAACTTCCGTGACGTGAATTCGAAAAACATCATGTCATTTAATCCTACAATTTCCCATATAAAACCTTAACATTCACTTTTATTGATATTTTATATAAAGAATCTTGGTATTCAATCAAAACATCAAAATACGTTAATTATATTTGTTTTAATATATCAATCTAATACAACAATTAAGTTTTTGATTGGACAATGGACCAAAAAAACGTAGGAAACTTGTCGATACAAATACAAAATTGGCATTATATAATATCATATATGGACGATAAATATTAAATACAAAGATTGTATGCAAATATCCTAACTGATTTTGGCTCCATTATCACATCCATATATCCAACAATACATACTTGCATCAGTCGTTTGTCTTCTCTTCCTCCTCAGACTTCATTATTTAATTTGATGGATACGTTCTTTCTCTCTCGTTTCCAAAAAGGAAAACAAAGATGAGCGATCTCTCACGGAATCATGAAAATTTTTATGCGGTGCCAAATTAGGGACCAGTGCAATTTAATATAGAGAAAGGTTCCAAGTGTTTTGAATTAATTAATGATGGTGCAACTACTACAGTACTACTATACCTATATCAATGTCACAACTTTCAGAGCAGGTTTTTGAGATGTATATAATGATATTATTTCATACCAATTTTGATTGGTTTGTAGAATTTCATCCGCACATGAAACATTATTTATATGGTTTCTCACTGATTTCAATTTTGATATTATCAGTAGTAGTTACAATCACTTTCAATTCGATTTGATTAAGCATACGAAAGATACAGTTCTTCAAATGACATAACTAATGAGATTGCACAACTGAGGTAGACAGCTCATGTCTTTGTCTTATCAGGTATATCTGTAATTGTAAGGTAATCAATCACCACGTAGCGACCAAGATAACTATAAATTTTTTATCTCTCTCGCTTGCAAGTTGCAAATTTGCAATACATGTCTCTGTTTTTTACTTTGAAATTTGTGCAGTGTTTACTTTTAAAATATACAGAACTTGCATACATGTCCTCTTGAAATAGGAAATAAAAACAAAATATAATTTCTTTAATTTCAGAATTAACCTTGCAACATTACAACACTAATCATCACCTACATGTCATTTCTGAATTCTGATTGGAGAATGGCATACACCGAACCAAGTTCCACAGTGACAGTACCACGACCCTGGTCGCCTACATGTCACTAATTCTGACATCGTCTTTTCTGACCATATCTCGTGATTGTACGGCTAAGATTCGCTTCTCTGCAAATTCCAAGTTTCTGATTTCTCAACAACATGTGATTCTTTTGATCAGTTAAGTTTCATTTCCAGATATCTGATTCGGCCCAAATTTCTCCTACCTGGGCCTAGTTTTCTAGGCAAGGTTCAACCAAATAAAAGTGAAAAAAATATAGGACTTGAGCAGAGAGGTTTCAGCAGATTATGTTGTATGTGACAGCATTTATAATAAACAGTAAATTGTAATAGAGCTTTTATTTCATGTTTTGTAATTGCAATGCTGATAGACAATTCATGTCTTGTTAATCTAACGAATGCAGATACTTTTCTGGTGGGTTTTACCGAAAACAATTGCCGAAGGACAGATCAGGCACGTAATAGTTATTCTTTTGTTGGTGTTTTTGTTCCAATACATTCCCAAGGTCTATCACAGCATTTGCATGATGCGAAGAATGCAAAAGGTCACGGGATATATTTTCGGGACGATTTGGTGGGGCTTTGTGCTGAACCTCATTGCCTATTTCATTGCCTCCCATGTGAGTTACTGTATGATTAATAGTTCCCGATTGTGATTAATATTCATGAATCAGAACTTGAGGATTCATAATAATAGTAATAGTAGAAGCTATAGTATTAATATTATACACTTATGTCATGTTGTTATGCAACATTATATGCTCATTGAAATAACCTGCTCAGTATCAAGGGTTTGAGTTTTCGATTCTTACTTCCATTAACACTGGTAAATAGTTAATTCAACATTCAAAGTTACAAACCACAATTAATCGGACATTACAATCTTTCAAAATATGGAACTTCTTTTATTAAAAACTGTAATATAATTACTCGATTTCAGGTCGCAGGTGGTTGTTGGTACATTCTTGCAATCCAGCGAATCATCTCATGCTATGAAAATACATGCCAGATAAATGACAGCTGTGACCTTGTGAAACATTTATCCTGCATGGATGACATGACATTTGCAGCCAATCAGACAGTACAAGCGTGTTTGAGCGGAAACGGGCCATTCAATTTCGGTATTTACATTCAAGCCCTCCCGGTCATCTCCAGCAATAGTATAGCCATCAAGATCCTTTATCCAATATTTTGGGGCCTCATGACTCTAAGGTACAACATGGTACATAAATCCAACATGTTTCATCCTTTGTACAAAACATATGACAACGAATAATTATTTAGTATATATATCAATTTAGAAAAGGATGGAAATGATATGAACTCTATTGTTATTAAGTGCAGTACATTCGGTAATAATCTCGTACCGACAAGCCAGGGGTTGGAGGTGATATTCAGTATAATTGTATGTCTAAGTGGTTTGATGCTCTTCACTCTATTGATAGGAAATATTCAGGTTATCCTCAAAACCTCATATATTATGTATTATTCACTTGTGCAAATGTTGCAAAAATCAGTACTGATATTTGTTAATTCTTTCTTCTTATTGCGTAGGTGTTCTTGCATTCTGTGATGGCAAGGAAGAGAAAGATGCAATTACGTTGCCGGGACTTGGAATGGTGGATGAAAAGGCGACAACTGCCATCTCCGCTAAGGCAACGGGTTAGACAGTACGAAAGGCAGAGATGGCACACAACTAGAGGTGACGATGAGATGGATTTTATCCAAGAGTTGCCTCAAGGTCTCAGGCGTGATATCAGGCGCCATCTTTGCCTTGAACTCATTAAACAGGCATTATAAACTATACACCGTTTCATTTTGATTTTTGTTCTGTGTTGATTATATATAGTTCCCTTGTTTTAAGCACAAGAAAAATTTCCTTGAATTTTTTTCCAACTAGAAGCTAACTAATTTGGACATTATACATGCAATTTTCAGGTACCTTTATTCCAGCATTTGGATGACCTCATCCTCGACAATATCTGCGATCGAGTCAAACACCTGGTCTACTCCAAGGATGAAAAGGCAAACACATTATTTCAAAACTGTTTCTTCTTTTATTTTTAGCTATATATAAATTACTTACTGCATACTTTTTCTGAAAAAAAAAAAGCAGGTGATAAGAGAAGGAGATCCCGTGCAAAGGATGGTGTTTATTGTGCGAGGCCAATTGCAAAGTAGCCAGTCTCTCAGCAAAGGTGCGATTGCCACATGCATGCTGGGTCCCGGAAGCTTCCTTGGAGATGAACTCCTCTCATGGTGCCTGCGCCGACCATTTATTGACCGCTTCCCGGCCTCTTCAGCCACTTTTGTGTCAGCCAAACCGACTGAGGCTTTCGGTTTGTATGCCAATGATCTTCGGTTCATAACTGAGCACTTCAGGTTCGTTGAATTATAGTATGTACTGATTAATTGCTGGAATAGCGGAATCACAAAACACAAATCCAATGAAATAAGCAAAATTATTAATATGACATGCTTCATTCATAAGTGACAAAGCTTTAGACCATTAAAGGAGGAGGTAATTATTTTGTTATAATAATTACCACCATAATTAAATTACAATTTACAAATAATGAGCAACCCCCACAGAAAAAGAAAGCAAAAATTAGAAAATCAGAGTATTCTCTTTTGATTGCATAATATCTTCAAGGTTTCAACTACTTGAATTGAACAAATACAGAAAATATAAAATCAGAAAAGGTTTTTCCATATTGATCCTAATGTTGCAATTTAAACTTTCAGATATAAATTTGCAAATGAGAAACTAAAGAGAACCGCAAGATACTACTCGTCACACTGGCGCACATGGGCTGCGGTGAACATCCAGCTGGCATGGCGCCGTTACAAATCGAGGGATCAAATGATGGATATTCAGAGAGCAGATACCGGAGATAGTGATAGGCGTCTCCGCCGGTATGCGGCCATGTTCATGTCTCTCCGACCTCACGACCACCTTGAATAAGAAGGTTTTTTATAAACAGTGAAGAAATTGTTTTTGTGTTGGGTATTGAATTTATTTATGCATTGGTTCCTTTTGATCCTCCAAAAATTGTTATCATGTGTATTTAATGGTATGGAGATACCATTATTGATATCAATATTAATAATTATGCATATTAACGATTTTATTATATATATTAAATAAGTTATTATGTATATTAATAATTTTATTTTGTATAATATTTATATTATTCAACTTAAATATCACTAATATACATAACAATTCATTTAAGTTAAATAATAATGGTACTGTACAAAATAAATTTATATAACAAAATCATTAATATGCATAATAACTCATTTAATGTGTATAAAAATTAAAACTCGCATCGATGATGAAAAATTCATAAGCTTATTTCAGATTCAGCACCTTTTGGTATGTCAAGGGTGTGCAAAAAATTCATAAGCTTGGCTGCTAACAACAATTTTTGGATAATCCTATAAATCATATTTTATTTTTTGGAAGGAAAATTCCAAAATTTTCCTCCATTATAGGTGTGTTAAATGTACAAAATATAAGGAGTTTTTTCTATATAATATTTGTTTTTTTTTTCTATTTTGCACACTATTGCTTGCTTTATAAAATTAATGGAAACCTTATGTGACCATCTCCTTGTTTTCCATCTAGCCATAAACAAAATATATTTAATTGTTAATGATAAAAATATTACAAATCCAACATAATTATATATAAATAAGTGTTTGGTTTAATAAAAAAAATGTCAACCATTATATAATTTTACTTAGTAGATAGGTAAATATGCATGCTTAAGGGATAAAAAAAAAGTTGTATGAATACTAAGACATCAGGGGTAAAATGACAATTGTGCCCTTTCAAAACTTTGGCAACTTGGATGTAGAGATGCTATGGTTACAACATTTTTCAAACTGACAAAAATGTTCTTAAAAATACTATCAAAATCAAGCTTTGAAAAAAAATGATAAAAATAAGCGCATTTGGAATGAACCCTTTTTATTCATTTTTTTAATCATTTGTTTTTATGCTAGATAAACGAAAAAAACTATAAGTTTGACATATTAGATAAAGTTCATGTATCATATATATTCTGCATTTATATTTGCATCATAAAAAATATTTATACTTAATATTTTAATTTATTTGTAATATGTAAAATATTCATATTAAATAAACACTTTGTTGGAAAAATAAAAATTCAAAAAGTTTATTTTAATAACATAAGATATAAATAATTTTAAAAAATATATAAATATATATGTGGTACAGAGCTAGCATGTTCTCCATGATTTATGCTATGTACCTACCATACTTCTTTTAACATATAAGAGCTAGCATGTTGAACATGGCATTATATTGAAACCGAATTATTTTATATTGAGAAAGAAAATTAATTACAAAGTTCTTGTTATGAACAAATTTAGAACGTTTAAATCAAATCATACTATGATTGTAATTTTCATATAAGTTGTAATTTTTTTTTTATCAAAGAAGTCGATCCGAACAACACGAAAGAAAGAAGTATACGATTATGATTGTAGGATTATTCAATCGCTTTATAAAAGAATTATAAGAAATTCACTAAAAATCCACGGAAAAATTGACCTTTCAATATTTTTACTATTAATTCACTAAAGAATTATAAATAATTAAATATGCAATCCCAAGGAAATTGACGCGGTGGTTTGTCTGATTCCTACCTCCTCTATTCACATGGGCTATTTTGCAAAATTCATAATTTTATCAGGGGGGTTGTTGTAACTTGTAAGGGCTCTTTTTTAAGGATAGGAACTGAAATAGGAAGATATTAATGGAAAATGGTTACACTGTTTCTGCAATTAATTTAACTAATTACAAAGCAGATAGTTATAAACGTTAACGTGGTAGTTATTACTTTAACTCAAATTTTAACATTAAAAAGAAAAAGGAAAGGAAAAAAAAGAAAAAGAAAACATGGAAATCAATCATATTTGCAACCTTTCCAAGGGTATATGCGAAAAAGACGCATCTTTCCCCAACAGTCGACGGTTTCTCTTTGGGTTGGTGAAGCTGCTTTTGGCTTCGGTTAAAAATTAAAAACCCCCCACTCCGTACAAGTACAACCCACGCCATCTTTGCTTCTTCGGAGGAGAAAAAAAGGAAACCAAAAGAAAAGAAAAGGAAAACGCAAAAGTGAAGTTTGGTGGCTGCTCCGATCCATCCATCGCCTAAGAGAAGATCACAGAATTAGTAATTGTTTCCCTCCGCCGAAAGGTACCGTCTTTTTCTTAGACTCTCTCTCTCTCTCTATATATATATATATATATATTAGGAGATTAGTGCACCTTGATTCTGCATATTGTGGTAGCGTCGCCGAGTAAAGATCCTGTCTTTGATTCTTGATTTGCGTTCTTTAGAGGAGCGACGTTGTATCTCAATATCTTACCTCGTAATGCTTTTTATTTATGGAGTTCCTCGTTTGGGTTGGTTCAATGGTGAAATGTTCTGCTTGGATCTTGAATTGAAATTTGAGGTATGGAGTTCACCTCTGGGTATGCGATCCAGAAAATTGGTTGTTTAAGATATCATTTGTGTAGTAATTGAGGCCTTGCAGATGACTCCAGTATTGTGCAATCCAACAATCTTGCAATCTTTAATTGATGTAGAATTTCACATTTTTTTTCCATCGAATTCCACTTTGTTTGGAGTACTTATGGATGTTTTTTATTCATTTCGGTGAATTTATCCTGGATTTACTCAAGCTAATGTACATTTAGTCTGGTAATCCGTAATCAAGATCGTTTCTCGTAGTGTCAGTGCAATCTCTTTTTAATGAATATAGCCCACATTAGTTGCAAAGTACAATGCAGGGCTAAAATAGGAAGTAGTTGCATATTTTATTTAACAAATCACCAAAAAGAAAGATAAAAAGAACATTGTGTACATAATTATTCAAATGCTAGCTTTTTACCATGCGCTGATCTTGCTTCCATGCATTCTGAAAAATAGTCCATTTCAATCTTTTTAAAGAGTTTATGAAAAAAATGATGTTTTCAATTAAAATTTCAATGATTAGTAGTGACTGTAGTGTAGTGTGTATTTTGATTCTAGTCCTAGTTGGCATTATTTTGATAAAAATTTAACTTGTGGCGTCTCAGGTACTGCATATTGCAGGTCTTGTATCAGCTAGTTCTCTTTTTTTAAGAGAAAAAAATGTTTTATTAAAACAATACCATTACTATTTTCATACTATTTCAGTTATAGCTAGTGCAAGCACAAAACAGCTGGTATGGTATCTTCGTCATGTCATTAACATCTTTATTTTTTTAGATAGTGGTATATGCATGTGGTGGTAGTAATTACCATTAAATTTGCATGTTGTATGTCCAAACCTATCGAGCTATATAAATCAGTTTCTGTAATATCCTCTTTTCAGCAAAGATTTAAGTTCACTAAAATTCTTACACTTAATTAGGAAGTTGTGAACTTTTAAATCTTCCCATGCATTATAAAATTCTTCTGAACTCTAGGCAGTGCGGTACTTGATGGCATGGTTCTTGTTATTGCAGGGTTCTTAAATTCTTGAAATCTACTCGAACATCTATAATGAGTGGTAAATCAAAATTAAAAGATGCTGTGCTAGTAGCTGATACAGCAAGAAGTGGAAAGTTCTCCACAGAATATGCCAAACCAATAGGCTTGGTACGGACTCCTGAATCAAAGCTGAAGTCAAAACCTGATCAGAAGTCAATTTCCAGTCAACGTCAAACGCCAGTCAAAGTGCCGCATTACCTTCGAGCTTCAACAGGTTCATGCCATGACTTTTGTAAGTATGGGGGCAGGCATGCCGTTGAAGAAGAAGAAAGAAAAGGTGGGTCCCACTCATCCAAGAAGAAAAGTGGATTAAGAGGACCCAAATGGAAAGATATTGCATCATATGATGCCACGCCAAAGACAGTAAAGCCCAAGGTGATGCCATTGGATTCAAAGGTCGTGCCTGTACCTACTAAACCTAAATTGGAGGGGCCAACTGGGTTGGCTAGACAGAATTTACATAGACGGGTTTCAATGGAGGTGGCCTGTTCTGGGACTAAACCTGTGGTGTTGACCCCAGTGAAGATCTCTAGTGCACCGACCAAGACCAAGGCTGGCAGACCTGGAATCATTTGTAAGAATAGTGCTACTATCTCCAATAGGCCCAAGATACAAGAAAGGAGTGAACGAAAAGTAAATAGGGGCCCCTCTGATATTGTCAGAAACTATGCTGAAGCAGATATGGGGCCTATTCGTACTATAGATGGAAATGATGGTGGAGGGGGAGTGGAGAGGACTCTTTATGTTGTTGAACCGGAATTGAAATTGGAAAAGGTCCAAGTTGATTTTGATTCCTATAAAGAGAAAACAATTGAAGAGCTTAAACCTGATATCAAAGAAACAACTGAAATCGATTTTGGAATTGAGGGGCCAAAAGGAGTAGAAACTAATGAGGTCTCCAAGTGTGAAGATAATGTCATAGGAGAAATACCAATGGAGTGTTTATTAAGTGAAACTGACAAAAGCACTCAAGAAAATAGCACACAAATCTCAACTGACAAGGAAACTGTTGTGGAATTTGAGACTGAGTTCGGCGAAAAGAGCAAGAGTACTGAGCCAGACAAGGGAACTGTTGTGGAATCTGAGTGCGAGGAGGACAAGAATTCTGAGCCAGAGTATGAAGCTATTCATGAATCCGGGTCCATTTCCAGCGAGCCAGGTGAGAAATCTGAACCTGACTCTGAATCAGATTTTGAATCAAGTGCCGAAGAAGAAGAGAGCATGGTGTCTGACTCTGAATCTGAAAGCGGATCTCTATCTATGTCAAGATCTGTTTCAAGTGGCTCAGTTGGATCTGCTTCCAAAAATGAGAAACCCAAAGTTGAACGTAGTAATAGGAGGAGAAGCGGCTCCAATCAATTAGAGGAGAAGAAGGCCTACAAGCTGAAGTTCAAGCCAGGTCGGGTTGTTGAACTCAAACCTGATAGCGACTCTGGGCCAAGACGGCTCAAGTTCAGAAAGCCGAGAGTGGCAGGAGTGGTGGGTGAAAACCCTAAATCTAGCAGTGATGGAAGGAAAGTGAGCTATAGGAAACGGAGTGGGTCTGATCTTACTGGGTCAAAAAGTGTGGATCAGAAATCAGCAGGTGTGGTTCTCAGGCACCAGGATGGGAATGAGAGGAAGGAGGGGCAAATCAGTCTTTTCAATAATGTGATAGAAGAGACAGCGAGTAAGCTTGTCGAGTCGAGAAAGAGTAAAGTTAAGGCTTTGGTCGGTGCTTTTGAGACTGTTATATCCCTACAAGATGGGAAACCCACATCTTCTGCCTAGGGTTTTATTTGTACTGGGTGAATGTTGACTTCTTATATAGTATATGGTGTTCTTTTTTTTCCTTGGTGATATGCTCTCTGACAAGAAATTGAAGTCTGCAAAATCAAAGTTGCTTCTTCTGTAAATAGTGTCAGTAAAACGATTAGGTCTATACAGAAAGTTGTGCAAGGTAGAAAGATGTTTTGATGGGGAAACTGTGATTTTCTTATTGGAGAAAATTTACAGCCTAGAAGAATCAATTTTTCCTATTTTTGGGTTCTGATTTGGTCTGTTATAGGTAGGTATTCTGCTTTGTTGCTGATTTGGTTTGGCTTTTGTAAGAAAGCTGATTTTTTTTTTTTTTTTGGTTACAGATTTGATACTGATTTGGTTTGTTATCAGTAAGAATGTTGTTTTAGTACAGATTTCATTTGTCAGACCAAAGGTTGATACATGGTGCTGATCTGATTTGTTATATATGTGTGCCTCTTGTAGTATTGGAAGTATATAATTTTGATGATTTTGGTTTGAGTTTTGTATTTTTGTGTCAGATATTTTCATTCTTCATGGTTTATTTTTAATTTATGGTTTTGAATGGTATTAGCATAAATGCTTCTATTTTCTCTGATAAGGTTTGAAGCGATGAACCAAATCAAGCTATGAAAACATCTATTGACATGTTGTAGACGAATTCTGGCACTGGCAACCAATAAATAAATTAGGAAGACAAATGAACTTTTCTTATATCAGTCCCATAACAATACTGATAGTTTTATTCTACCATCAAGTTCTCTAATTAATGATATCAGTCTTGATTGTTAAAAGGTACTTGCACATTTGAACGGAACAACAAAAAGCACAAGTATTCTTGTATACAAGACAACCAATTCATGATATTTTAACAGCTTAAATGTATACTTGAGTAATGGTGAAGCACTTCATGACCTAACATTTTTCAGGTTGGAGTAAAAATTAACTATTGATGCATACCTTACATAAATGGATACATTATTTCACAGAGGTGGAAGGATCAAAGCATGTTGTTGCATAATATGGGGATTATGAGCAATCTCCATTTCAAGAAAAAATTGCCTGATTCTGAGACTTAAAAGCCATAGAAATATTGCAGTGTCTGCATTAGTGTACCGCAGGTTTGCTTTGGTCCCAGACTTGACATGTTAAGTTAAACAAGCATCAGCTGGTCTTGGTATCAGAACTTATAACAGAAAAAAAAAAGATGTGAGGTTGTCGTTTCTTCCTCTTTTTTCTTCTTTCTTCTCTTTTTTTTTTCTTTGGGAGAGGGTGGGAGATTGAACAGTTTTATCAACGGGTCATACTTTATACTTCATATATGATTTACAATCGTCAAGCAAGCACGCACCTTGAATTTATATACACACACTCTTGAAAATATACAACAATCTACCATTTCATATAATGTTTCTTCATTTTCAAATCTTATTTAGAAACAAAAGCGTGATGATTTGGGTGATCGTTCTACGGACCGCATTTTCATGGCTTTTTCAGTAGCTTTCATTTCATCATTTCTTTTCCTTTCTTCAGCCAAAGATCTGGCGCCTCCGACTATTTTATCAATCCTTGTCATCTCCTCCCTGTACTGTGATTGTGCCTTTAATCTTCTAGCCTCTATTTCTCTCTGTAATATTTAGAAAATGCAAACATTTATGTACTGTTCTTATATCAGTTATGCACCTGAGCACCTCAACTCAGCTGGTGAAAGCAGCTGTCAGTTTGCTATGTATTTTCTTTTTCTAATTTGTGTTTCATTCATTTCAAAAATTAAGACAACCAATTTGAATTTATTCAAACATAAAAGTAGGTTTGTGATGAATTAGAATTAACTATAATAAAACCTCTTTTCGTTCCAATTTTCGTTTAGCTTTCACCTTCTTCTCATTCTCCCATTCCAGAATTGTAGTGTTCATCTTTTCAAATCTATACACAAGTATGAAAACAGATGGTTAGATTGATTCAGCACTTCTGGTTTTTCATTACATGAATAAGAAGTTGACTGTACCGGTCTCTTATTTTCTGCAACTGTTCCCTCTCCCAAGCATCTGCTTTTGTCTCTCCCGGTTGTGGGCCCAGTATTGTACTTCTTGGACCCAACCTATCCCAACTAGGTGCTGGTTGGATTTCTTGTTCTTTTGCTTGATTGAATCTCTTGCTACCGCGCCTGCTTTGGTTCTCTTCAGAGAATGTCAGTGTCTTTTTGCTACCACCCCTTTCTCGGTTCTCTTCAGAGAAACTGAGTGTCTTTTTGCTGCCAGCCCTCTGTCGGTTCTCTTCAGGAGACGTTGGTGTCTTTTTGAAGCTAGGTACTTTAGCTTTTCCATCAAATTTTTGATCAGTTATTGTTGTTGATCTTTCTCCTGAATTTTTTTTATTATTTTTTTGCATTTGATAAATATTAATTAATTTAAAGGAATATGGTTAGAACATCATGCAAAGAATAGCCATTACCAGTAACTGTCAGTAACTGAATTTAATTGTTTTTTTCTTCTTTAGATTAATAACCCTACTAATACAACAAATAGACTGGAACTTGTTTTCCCAAATATGCTTAACCGACAGTGTGATCCTTAGTTATCAAACTAAGTTCTATTTGCAATTGTTGTTGAGACAACTACCCCTGTGTATCAATCAGTACAATTATAATCTAGAATTAGAATGCGAGCTTGTTGGTACTAGCCATTACAACCCTAAATTAAAAATGTCATTATGGTTATGTACCTGATAATTTAGTATCCTCTTTGGTATCCTTATTACTGAGCCATCTGACAAGCTTGCCACTGGCATCGGTCGGCTTCTTCATGCTTCGTTCCTTTGACAACTCCTTTTGTTTCATGAAATTGTCATTTTCACTAGACATGGCTGCAAATGCAGCTGCTGCAACTGCGGCCTCGAATATTCCTCCGCTGGATTCTCTCATGTTGCTCATTTTTTCCTACAAAATAAAGTGAAATTACGCCTTTAGTTTTGTATTATTGGCTATTATTTTACAGGCTCATATATGAGTTTCTTCAAAGAGTAAATAAATGAAAGATTGTTTTCCATCTTCAATCATACATCATCTATTTCACAAATACTAATTATAACACATATTGCATACATGCATGTGTATTTAGGACCACGAGACACAAAGAATACTGCATAAACATGATAGCTCGAAATTACCAGCTCTTGATGATGGTGTTGTCGGGTAAGTTTGCTCGTCACCTATTCCAGTAAACTGTATTCTGTAGTTACAGAAAAAGCTAAAACTTAAATCAATCAAAAATTGTTAATTAAGCTATTCTGGTACAATTATGTGAAGAATATTGATGTAATTGAGCCTCAATATTACCTTAAGTGGTTTAACAAAAACTGATCCTGCCACCGTTGTCTGTTATTGAAGCTACTTTACATGCTAAGCTAGCTATATCTTGAACAAATCTTGCAAAGGAAGTCAAGCTACTTGTTTATTATATCGGATGGATAATGGAGAAGGGATCAGAATTTTGGGGGTAAAGCAAGGTGCTTGAGGCATTGCCTTTTCCCCATGGAAATTGAGATGTCTTTGGTTTATGTTAAGAAAAGAATCATGTCTTTAAGTCTTTTCAACATTGTTCCCTTCCTTTTAGTTTGCCTCAGACAAAAAAACTATTATTTAGAGGCGAAAAGAGGCGGTTTACTACCAAAGTACCAAGTACCTGCTCATGGTTACCAAGTTTCCAATGTACCTTTTTTAATCCCACAATTTGGTAATGTACCGTTGCATCATTGTACCTTTCTAAACTCAAGCCCAATAAGCCTTTCAAATAAATGGGCCTACATGAAAATAAGTGCGCATAGAAATTATAGGGGCAGACTCTCCGGTCCGGTCCGGTTCTGTTTGGTCCAAACTTGAACCGGCTGAGCTGAATCAAGTCTGTTCATATTATTATTTATTACGCCGTACTTTATCATTACAGGTGTCTCTCAACCCATCTCTCTCTCTCTTTCTCTCTTATAGCTGTGATTTTCGTTATTGAATAAAGTTGATTTTATCCAAGTTTCCGCTTGGAAGTGTTGCTTCTATTTTGTTTGAAGGGAATCATTTGCAATATGGCGGTTCTGATAAGGGGTTGTAGTAGTAGCACGAGCTGTGATATGAACCGCAGCTGTCCATTTCGAAATTCTTCGATTAGAAGAGGGAATAAGTTCCATAGATTGCGTCTCTCTCCGATGTCAAACTGTGGTGTTTTCTCCAGGGGATTGATTTGTAGTGTCGCGACTTGTTTCTCAGACTCTGATATGTCTACCGAAGAGGATTTGGACACCACAATTTGGATCCCAGAAGGTGAATTTGCTATTGACAGATCAATTCAAGGAAGTTGTAGTACTGAGATAGAGGATAGACCACAAGCAGATTCTAAGCACAACGACATCGCTTTGCATTTCTTGGAGGAGAGGGATGAGAAGACACTATCAAAGAGGCTAGTGGCTTTGAGCCGATCGAACAAAACAAGAAGTGCTCGCGAGCTTTACTTATCCATGGAGGCGTTAAATCTCACACCAGATGCTTATGCATGTAACTCGCTTCTCTCTTGCCTTTTGCGGAACGGTTCATTACCTGATGCATTAGAGATGTTCGACAAAATGTCTGAAAGAGATATGTCTACAGGTCACACTTATACCTTAGTACTGAAAGCTGTTGCTGCCAATGAAGGTTATGATGCTGCAATTACAATGTTTAATCAATTAGAAAGAGATGATAGTTCAAAGGGAAAATTGGATGCAATTGTTTATAATACCATGATTTCAGCATGTGCTAAAGCTAAAGATTGGGTTGAAACTGAGAAATTGTGGAGAAAACTTCACAAAAATTCTATCAAAGGAACCTCACTAACCTATGACCTTTTAATTAGCACCTTCGTGCAATGCAACTGTGCTGAGCTGGCAATCGAGGCATACCATGAATCAATCCAGTTTGGGTTTGAATCAAGTGAAGCTACCATGAAAGCCATTATTGCTACATGCTCCCAGGAAGGGAACTGGGAATTGGCGGTTATTGTGCTAAGAAAAATGTTGGGTAGGGGCATAAAACCGAATATAATTGCCTTTAATTCGGTAATAAACTGTCTCGGTAAATCCGGTCGTTGTGAGCTGGCTTTTAGGGTTTACCAAACTTTACGTTCATCAGGCCTCCAGCCTGATATGTACACATGGTATGCTTTATTATCTGCTCTTTATAAGTCTAGTAAGTACTTCGAGGTGATTGAACTTTTTCAATGGGTTAAAATGGAAGCAAAGGTGGAATTAGATTCTTATGTCTATAATGTGGCTTTGCTGGCTTGTCAGAAACAAGGGATGTGGGCCCAGGCATTGCAACTCTTATGGGAAATGGAGAGTTGTAAGATTGAAATTCCTATCCAATCTTACAACCATGTTATATTCGCATGTGAAGAGGCGGGCGAGGTAAAAGTTGCCTTTCAAGTCTACAGGCATATGGTTCAACAAGGGTGTAATGGAGATGATTTTACGTATACGTCCCTGATAAGGTGTAGCATATTTGGTTCTCTTTGGGATGAGTTCCTTGAAATATTAAAGGTACTTCTTTCTTTATCTTCTTGCAGAGGCATTGAATTCAGATGTCATTCTTATGTCAAAATTGCACAAAAATTTTACCATACTGTCACCAAACGTTGTGTATTTCTCTAAATTTGAATTAATGCCGACATTGATTATTTGCAACTGTATGAGACCATTAAATTTGTGTAACTAAAGTCATATAGTCTGTTAAATGTTGATAAGTTTGACCTACCCCTTGTAAGATATCTTATTTTCTAAAATATCGAAAAAGGTGAAAATTGAGTCCATAGCATACAGGTCTATGCATAGCTAGCACAAATGCATTCCTTGTGTGCTGGTGTGAAGGTGACCTTTTTCCTTTCCAAATTTGTCGGCATATGAAGCAATCAGTTGAATCAACCTAAGGTGTTAGTGATACCTTGGTATTTTCATTAACATTTTTCTTAGCACAAGTTTATTTGAAAAAATAAAACAAATCTTGGTGCTTGTTACAGTAATAGGAAATTCTGCTGGCAAATATGACCAAATTTTGGTTTAATCTGCTTAAAACCCCAAATTTCTATTGCTTAAACAAGTTGGGTGTAATCTCTTTAAAAACCTCTAACATCTTTTTTGTTTTTTTCTCGTGTGTTAGCAGCACATTCCTTCATACGCATCTGTCTACCATTCAACTATCCAGGAATTGTGTTCGAGAGGACAGATTGAAGTGGCTAAGAAAATACATGTGAAAATGCTAAAACTTAGTCTCAAGCCGGATGCAAGAACCAGCGCTCTGATGCTTCAAAATTTTAGTGATTAATAACATGATAAAAGGTAAATATTTAGGTGAAATATGGAGAAGACTATTGCCAGAATATTCCTACTTACATCCTCATTTGTATAGCCATAAAAAATTGAGGGGTACTCCTAATGTCTTCTAAAAGATATTACTTCTGTTTTGTTGGGGGTAAGACCTGACATTTCAGTAATTTATGAACTTTTGGTGTCAAAAGATCTATCCTCATTTGTGTATACTTGAAATTGTGCGCCGAGTTCTTTTGAATTTCTTCTTGGAGAGAAACCGACCAAATGTTGAACTACAACTATAGGATCTATATTCTCTATTGCGTTGTACCGTACAGCACATAATATTGTCTGTCCGACTACGTTAAGATTAATGCAAAATAAATCTCAAAAAAAACCCTCTATAATCCATTCGTCTGTAATCTATAAAGCATAGTACTGCACAGCAGAAGATCAAGACTCATAACTATAAGGCCATATAGTTGTGAACTTGCAATAAATTTACAGATCTGCTTAGCATGTGAATATATTTGGGCTCTTGGGAAACCTTACAACCTTGCAATTAGTGTAAAGTTGCTCAAATTTCTCCTAGTAATACGATTGAAAACTGATTGCGTATTGGTTGACTGCAAACAACTTCCCAAGCAAACACTGTTTGTGCATCCTGATACAATAACAAAGAACTCCAGCCATCAATCCGGTCTATGTATGTATTTATGGAGGAAATTATAAATGAACAACTTTTAAACACCATTAACAAGCAACTTACTTAAAAATACATCTTAACTACGTTAACCCAAATTTCACATATATAGAAACTAAAGTTCACAGCTCCATATTTTTCATCTGGTTACAAGAACAGTGACAACTGACAAGGTTCCTATATTTATATTCGTATAGCTTTTTTTGTCGGCATTTTTTGAATATTTTTTAATTTATGGAATTGTATGATCAATACACTTTTATACAATATTGTTAAGAAACTTTAAAAACAACTTCAAATTTAATTTATAATAATATCAACGTTTTGATATACTTTTTATACTGCATAAAGCAATAAATTGTTCCCAAACGATATCCGTGTTTTACTTTAATTATGAATTTTAGATTGTCGAATTATTTCCAAATCACAAACTCTTGTTTCACTAAAATATACATATACATATACATTATATATATACTTTCGAATAAACTAGCACTTGCGAGGAAATAACAACAGATTAACAAACTACATACATTTATATAACCAGGAGGGAATCACTTAACAATTCTTTATTTTTACAAACATAATAATTTTAACAAAAAGAGCATAAATTTGATATCCAATATACATGATTTATATTATCCACATATTATATCTATTAAAAAATAATGATATTTCATACAATTTTTCACCATACATCAAGCGTTTGAAATTTCAAACAGTAAAAAATAATGATTTTTGATACAACATCAAACAATATTTAAATTGCATGAATTATAAGTATTAGATTTTTTATTTGATTTTTTTTAGAAAAACTATCATTGAGATTGTCAAAAGAACAATACATGATCCTTTGTATTTAAATAACCATAGCCTACACAATATAAAATTTTAATTAAGTGTTCGGATTCCTTGACAATCACTCTTTCGATAAACATCAATCTCTCAAAACATGTCAAACAATTTTATAAAATAAAAATAAAATTTATGGACATTTGATTTAGTCATAGATTCATTGTGTATAAATTTTCAAACAATTTCAATATCATTTGATGTTCCTTTAAATATCATTAAATATGAATTATTACATTTCATAATTTTTTTATGTATATATAATGTGTATGAGGCATTACACTTCACTTGTCAGATTTTTTAAATTATAAATTATTTTTAACATTTATCAAGATTTTTAAACTAGAAACTAATTACTTACTTATAATAATACTGGTCATAATTGTCACACCCGAACCAAAAATAAAATATTCGGGAAACGACAACCCGCCACGTGTGCGCGCACACGGAAGGCTAAATACAATACAATTCCTTCATTTATCCCAACCAAAATAAATAAAAGTCCATAATATCAGCCACATCATAAAATATATCTCCGTACAACCATCGCAAAATAAATAAGATAGCGGAAGCAAAAATATCAAATATAAAAGGAGATGGTACCTATGAGGTTACCATCATCATTAGCAAAATAAAGTCATACTAGATATCACAAAATAAAAATAAGTTAATTCTAATATGGCATCATCATAGATCATCACTTAAAGTCGATCCTCATCGTCTAGCATCTAGCTCCAACTTGGGCCCCACAACCACCATGAAAACACGAGTGACAAGTCACTCAGTGCGGTTTTAGATTTAGCCTTTATGAGATCGAATATCTCTAAATCGGGGCTTAAAAACCCATTTACTTAATTTATATTATAAAAATATATTATTCTAATTTAAAAATAATACTTATTAAGTTCATAAATATTGTGTGATGTGTAATGCGGAAACATTCATAAATTTTACATGCTGTTTAACATTTAAAATTTGTGCCCTTGTGTTCCCTCCCCGATGTGATTTTTCATGCTTGTAATAAACATGAATCCTAGTGAACCTAAGGTGGAAGGTGTTATTTTGGGATAATAGGAAAATGACTCATTTCTGGTCAATTGTAATGAGGAACTTCTGTTTTTCTTCTGTGTGAAAAATCCTTTAGGAAACAAAATGTTGAAAAGAAAAATCAGATTATAAGGGTCTTAATGGATCTTTAAAATCTGTAAGGCCTCAAACATAAGTTTTGGGTAGGGAATACAAAACAGCACGGCGTGTCAAGGCACAGCACGTGTCGGAGGTGACACGGCACGGCGTGGCGTGTTAACGCATGCCGTGTTATGCGTGTCGCGTGCCGTTATCCGTGCTGTGTCCGATTTTTTTTACTGTAGAAACGACAGCACGGCACGCACGGATAAGAGAGACGACACGGCACGATACGGCACGAGACACGCATAGGCACGGCACGGAGGCACGGATTGGTCAAGCAAGTTCAAAATGGTAAGAATCAAAATATGTTGGGCCAGTGTGCCCTTTATGAAGCTTTTCACTTTGCCCTGGCTTATAAAGGTATCTGATAACTAACTTCACACAGCTAGTTTTGGTTTTCTTACAATTCTTTGGGCTAACCCAATTCTATTAATAATCTACTTATTTATTTTATTAAATCCACCTGTGGATCTATCCAATGATTAGCTAATCTACTTTTGACATCTATGTGACAATATAGATGTAGGTTTGAATCAGGTGATGGTTTTATGGGCACCATGACATGTTTAGCTTTGTATTAGTAGATTCTTACTGCTCATTTGTTCTTACTTGATTGTTATCAGTGTCGAATCTGGTTCCGCAATATGTAGTAGTCATATTCACCTGTCTATACTTATTTGTTATACTCTTTTTTGGTTTGCTTTTAGCATCTTTTATTTAATTTCTATCATTCTATAAACCTATTGGGCTTCATTACAAGACCATAACTGTACCTCTGACTTGTTTGCCGACTTCTCTTGCTCTTTAATTTCAGGATTGATGAAATATTCCTGCTTGTGGAAGAAACAATGCAAGTGAGGTTATAATATTGGCCAACCATTATTAGCTTTAAGTGATTGGAGCTAATTCTCATGAAGGTGATGTACATGTCAGATCTCAGCACCGTAAAATTTGGTCAAGCAAGTTCAAAATGGTAAGCATCAAAATATGTTGGGCCAGTGTGCCCTTTATGAAGCTTTTCACTTTGCCCTGGCTTATAAAGGTATCTGATAACTAACTTCACACAGCTAGTTTTGGTTTTCTTAGAATTCTTTGGGCTAACCCAATTCTATTAATAATCTACTTATTTATTTTATTAAATCCACCTGTGGATCTATCCAATAAGTCAGATCAAGGAACAAGGCCTAGAGGTTAAGGCGTTTTTGCACAAATAACCCTCTGACAAGGAGTTATTATATTATTCACGGTTTGGCCCCTAAACTTTACTGGCATTTAGAAATAAGCCCCTGATTTATCAGAGTCCGAACTCAAAGGGTTACCAGCACAGGTACCAACTGGTACACATGCAAACAAACACGTTGGGGCTCAAGGCCGGTACAAAATACCATAAGACACTAGTATGAGCTTGTACCATCATACTTCACGAAAGGGGTTTAATCACAAACAAAAAGGTCGGTTAGCACAGATACACAAAAGGGGAGCAAAGCAACATTCAGACACGCAAGCAAAGGCCCCTGTAACGCAGCAACATCAAACCAGACCCAAACTCGATTGCGACCAGCAGCTGTGCCGACTGGTACCGTACCAGCAAGGGGTCTAAGCCCTCGGAAATTCAATATCAAGTGAGGGATGTGCAATCACAAAAGGGTTCTCGATGCACAATCACAACATGAAGCAAGACAATACACCGGGTACAGCAAGAACAAACAACCGGCAAAACAAGCACTCGGCACAATGCAAACAAACAACACAAACACAAATAGGGGCTCAACAGTTAGCAGAAAAGGGTTGGGTCGGCTTACCAGTAAAGCAAGGTACCAAGGCACTAATTATAGAGAGGCGAGATGGCGTCAGGCGGGAAAGGGGAGTAAGTGACAGATCCGAATTTCATTCGGATGGGGGGGAGAGAAGTGCTCAGAGAGAGCTCTCTCTTCTCTTGTCTCTTCTCTTGTTAGTCATCTCAGAAGGGAGAAGGAAGGATGGGGATGGGGGAAGGTTTAATGGGTCTGTGGGATTCGGTGTGGCCGAATCCCATGCCATCCCTCCTGCGTTAAATTAAATTGTAACACTTTTCAATCTTTATTATTATTATTATTATTTGGACGGGGTTTCACAATAATTATTATAAGTTATTTTTAACAACTATCAAGATTTTCAAGCTAAAAATTAAGAATAATTCTAATGTACCTCAAAGAATTTATATACATCTAATTCTATAGTACATTCAATGGTTATAATTACATTATAATAGATGTGTGAATTTTTATTTATGGCATGTAAATCCGTTAAATAGGGACATATTGGGTACTCAAAAAATTATAAATAGAAAGAATTTAATAAAGCTAATGCACTGAAAAAAAAAGGGAATTTTTTTTAATTAGATGTGCTCCACGTAATTCTTTTATGGAATTGCTCCAGTAAATTATGAATTTCCCTATTTCTAGGCATAGAATTTGCTTGTTCCCAAATATGTATTTGCTTGAATTTTCTTTGTTTTTTTTTTTTGGAAACCGCTGCTTTTATATTGTTTGAAATTTCAAACTTACGGCTATGTTAGAAACAATATATATTTGTTGGCTTTGATCATTAACTCAATTATCAAATCGTATCAATTTTTTGTAGATGATCAATTTGTGTTAAATAATGAAACAATAATTTTATTTGAAATTTTTGAAAAATACAGATTATCTTAACTTAATAATTATGCAGTGAGATATTTATGTGAGGACATTATATTTCCTATCACAATAATTATGTGAAGTGATTGCATTATTAATATTGTTTTTTTTTATAAACACCATAATTATGCATTTCAAATGTTACATATAACAAATTGTTTTAACTCGACCTTAAGCGTGATTAAAAATTCATGTCATATGTAATCCAAATATTATATCTTATGTGCAACATATGTTGTATACGTTGCTAACACAATAACTTGAAATTGGATTAGACTGACAAAAAAAAAATCAAATTACTCATCTCATGCCATATTTAGCTTATAGTGTACAAATGACATAACTATCCTTGTGTAATCAATGATTAAAATTAGAAATGTACTATAAAATAATATAAGATGTGCAATAATTATTTGATGTATAGTAGAATTACTCAAAAATTAATTAGTTACTTACAATAATACTGAGCATAATTTAAAATCATAAAGGACTCCGAAACCGAAGGATCAAACGGCTATAACAGGTTCCAGCATTCAAATCCATGCCGCTTCGCCAAAACTAGCCGTTACCATAAACTGGAGACGTTTAGATATAACCTGCACCCGGCATACATAGGAAACAAGCGATGGTCCCGTCAAAAACAGTGTGCCCCAATGAGAATTCATTCACCAACGTGGTAGTCCAGGTCCACGCGTTATAATTCATGTAACACTTCCAACGTTCACTTTTGCTCTCGTCGCGTCGTCTTTCGCATTTTCCCAAATCTGCTAAAAAGCAAGCGACACCAACAAAAATTAGTAGACAAAAAAGCTCGAAAAACCTCGCTGCTCTGTGTTATTCCGATCTCTTCTTTTTCTTCTTCCTCCTCCTCCTCCTCCTCTTCCTCTGTACCTTCACTTGTAATGATAATGGCGACTCCTCCCAGAACCTCACGACACAGCCGCTCAAAATCAACTGAAAATTTCCTAAATTCCGAAAATTCGAACCCAAACATCCCTTTTTCATCACCTCCTCCTTCTATCAAAACCTCAAAATCGCCTGCTTCAAAATCTGTGCCGGCCAAGAAATCTGCCTCAAAGACTTCGCGGGCTATTGCGCTCCCTGTGCCTGCCCCTCCAGTGCCACGCCAAAGTCGCAAATTCATAGTCGCCAAGAAAAATCGAAAAATCAAAGATGGCTCTTTAGATTTTGAAAAGTGCCGCAAGGAGGCCTATGAGGCGCTAAGAGCATCACAAGAAGAATTCTTTCGTAAGAAGTCTGAAACCCCCAATTCACCAACAACAAATGGGGTTTTGAAAGATCAGATAGAAAGTTCTGTTGTTCAATTGCAAACCGATGCAGTTCTCTCAGAACCAAAGGCTTCTAAGGATGGATTGAGTGGATCTGAGACCAAACCTGAGCCCAAAGAACAACTAAAACCTGGGTCTATGGAGAAATCAAGTAGTTCGGTAGTTCAATTGGAACAGCCAGATGAGAAATCCGTTGAGAAAACTGAGGAATTTGATAAATCTGTTGACGAAGAATTGGGAATTGATGAATTGGAGGGGAGTTCAAAGGTGAGAAAGATGAGAACAATAGTAATGGAAAAGGCGCTCGATAAAAAGCCTGAACCAGGATCGGGTCTAGTAAAGCACCTGGTGCAGGCCTTTGAGAGCCTACAGTTGATAAAGAAAAAGGAAGATGATGAGACAAAGGTAGAAGAAGACGATGAAGAGAAGAGGAAGGCGAGAGTCGTTAATTGGGCATTGCCTGGTTTGCAACCTGTGGTGAAGACTAGAGATAATGGACCAGGCCCGATTTCTCTCTCTTCCTCGGTGGAGTTCATCTCTTTTGGTGCCTTGGAGAGAGATTCTTCTAAGGTTTATTGTTCCATGGAGAGCAATAGGTATGTCATGCAACATTCCATCAGTGTTTGCCTTTCCTTCTAAGTATCATTCTTATTGTTTTCTGTAATGAACTTAAAACTACTCTAGGAGTTCCTATAAGAAATTTGTATATGTTTGGAGCCTATTGAAAAAAGTTTCCTGGTATCCTAAGATTTTCACAATTTTCAGATCAAGCTGGGAAAGCAGGACGTCAGGTGGTGGCCGCAGGAGCCGACGAAGTGTAAGATCGAATCCAGACCGTTTATGTATTTATTTATTTATTTTAGTATCTTTTCAACTTGAATTCCAACTTTTTTTACTCAGAGCTCCCCTTCGCTAGAAAGCTGGAACCAGAAGCTAAAGGTGACTAATCAGCACCCATTCAAACTAAGAACTGAGGTAATTATTATTTGAAGCTAAAGAAACAAACCAATTTAATACTCAAACATTAGTAGTTTTGACACATTGGTCCTTCAATTCAGCAAAGAGGAAGAATCAAGGAGGAACAGTTTCT
Source organism: x Bolboschoenoplectus mariqueter (assembly GCA_037678475.1). NCBI lineage: Eukaryota > Viridiplantae > Streptophyta > Magnoliopsida > Poales > Cyperaceae > x Bolboschoenoplectus > x Bolboschoenoplectus mariqueter. Next base: position 2,860,059 of record CM075281.1, read on the forward strand.
GAAGAAAGTTGAGGAGATGCTTTTAGAACAGGAGAAGATGCGCATCCCCGTTGCTCAGGGTTTACCATGGACCACTGATGAGCCAGAGGTGGAAACCTTATCTGATTTTTCTTATGTTTCTTTGAAAAAGGCTGCTTACTGTATTGGAAACAATAAATTGTGGTGTGCCCCCAGAAAACAGTAAAGTTCATATTACACCTTTCACAAAGAAAAAAAATTAAAAGATCGTGCTATGAAACAAAAGAATTATGAAACTATGAATTACGCCCCATGTACTTTACCTTCAGAGTGTACCCAAATTATGTAGAAATAAGAAGTGAGGAAGGAAAATTAGTTGGGGAATATTTGTAAATGTGCTAGTTTGGAAACATTTACATCTTTCTAAGGGGTAAAATTTTCATTTCCTTTTATAAAAAGGTGTTTGTTTCTGTATAATGTTTCGAAGTGTACAGGGATAGTTGTACATCTTTTGTACATATTTGTGTTTGATTTATCTAAATATTTATTTGGTCATTTTCTAACCACATACTAATTTATTTGTTTGGCTGTTGTTTGATTGTTTTCAGTGCTTGGTGAAGCCACCCATTAAAGAGAGAACAGAACCAATTGATCTTGTTTTGCACAGTGATGTCCGTGCTGTTGAACGTGCAGAATATGACAACTTTGTAAGCTAAATTAGGGTTTAATTTGAACTTTTTGAGTTTAAGTAGCATGCAGAGTTGTTTTCTTCTTTTTTTTTTTCTTTTTACTGAACTAGGATCTAACTGAAATCTATAGATTAAATTGGGAACTCTGGTGGATGTGGATTAGGGTTTGCATTGATTTGCCATTCTTAGAATTTACATCTGGTGCTTTTGTGTCTTTGTAGTAGTACAACAACCATCCATGAGCCAGGTACTGGAAGATAACAGCTAGTACCAGTACCTGAAATTTACCAAGACATTTTGTATTTTTCTGATTAAATAAAAATAACATTTTCAGATCTCTGAGAGGTTAAAGTATATTGAAGAGATACGGTTGGAAAGAGAACGACAGCAGAAGGTAAACGCAACCCTGTCATTATTTTTATTATTATTATTTTTTGTTGGAACTATTTCTGGCCCTACAAAAGGGCAAAATATTTACCATGTCTTACAGCAGAACTAAAATCTTCTGTACCTCTCATATCTCATGTTATCGTTTTTCAGTGCACGTATATTTTGACATTTTGCAAGGTTATTGTGAAAACTATGTTCATTTGCAAATAAGGAAGGGTCAATTAATGTTGACAATTCTATCCCCTGATTCCAGTTGGAAGAGGAAGAAGAAATAAGAAGGCTTAGAAAAGAGCTGGTACCAAAAGCTCAGCCCATGCCATTCTTTGATCGCCCCTTCATCCCCAAAAGGTAAGAATTTCCGTCTCCAATCTCGAAAGTTGCTTTACGAAATTTTTCCCATAGCAAAGGCTTCCAACACCATATCCATCTCAAGACAAAGCCCCCTTTAGCATCTCTAAAATTTTATTGGCAAAAATATAAGACGAATTGAATTGTATTATGTGTGTAATTAGGTCAGCAAAACCGAGAACTGTGCCTAAGGAACCAAGGTTTCATCTCAGACCAGCAAAATCATCATGGTATGTTTTGTGATTCTTTTTCTTTTGTCAATCTCAAATTTGTGAGTACCTTTTTGAAGCCTTGATATGCTCATAAGCTATTGTGGTTTCTCTTTCTGTTTTGTCTAATGGCTAATTACAGTTATTATCGACTACAGTGTACCCATCAGCACAGGAAGCATGATTGAAGCGCCATGATTCTGTTCTTCTCTCTGTCAAGTTCTCTTGACCAATTTGTATTTTTTTTTCATAAGTCCATGTGTTAGAAATATATATGTCAGTGCTGTGTCAAGAGAAGTGATGCAAAGAAAGGCAATGTCTTTTTTTGAGTCGGATAAGATCATAAGAGATGAGAAATGTGGGTTGTTCTATTTTTATTGCACAGACTAATTTTTTCTGCGTAAATAGTAGTGAGTCTCCATGACAATTAAATTGGTTTCTGTGTATCTTTCTTGTCAGACAAAACCTTGATCAGAAAAAATCACTGCATAAAGCCGTAAACGATATCCCGAGTCCCGACCATCTTTTCTGGTCTACCCATTTCCAAGCTTTTTAAAGAAAGAAACTCAAAAAAGAAACTTCTGTTTTATTGCACAATGTGTCTTCAGTAAGATTAAAATCTTGGCATTATTTGCTGAGACAGTTGAAGCCTGAATGTTTTTATTGAGTTGGATCCTTATTCGGATTATTTATATATGTAACAAATTGAGATTTAAAATTTGCTAATGCAATCTGAATTCTGGCGCCCCTATGCAGTCCGTCGAGTTGACAATATTTTTCTTGAAAGATTCACGGTTTTCTTTGTTTTATAGTTCACAGTATTTTTGCTTTCAATTTCATCAGGAGAATTTTTAATGGTAAAAGAAATGAGTGAACTTTCTTATTTTATAAATTTAAAAAAAAACGCCAATTGTGTTTAAAAAGTGAGCTAAACATTTGAAAATCTGTTATCGAGATTGTCAAAATAATAATTATCAGAAATTCCCTCCCTTTTTTTTTTCAACTTCCAATTCGCCTATCTGATGATCTTAAAAAGAATTTTTTACTCGTACTATTTTATCCTAACTAAAATGAAAGCCTACACTTAATATTATCAACCGCACGAATCTTAATATTATAATAAAAAGCCTACACTTAATATTATTAACCGCACGAATCTTAATATTATAATGAAAAGCCTACATTTTTTCTCGTATTCACGAAAGCTTTTTTATTTTAATATTGTCAACCGCACGAATCTTAAAATTGTCCGTTACGGTAACCGCTACAATATCACGTGTAATATCTGCCTGCCTACCTGTCCGCTCCAGAAGATATGGACCCCTTCTTCCTTCCAGTCCTAGCCCAAAATATGGCCCACCAGAGTCAATCGGTTAGACTCATAAAATGTGGTCATATATGTTTAAAAAAACGTATAATAATTCCGCTGCTTAAGGGCTGCGTATAAATTTCAAACTTCGCAACAGATAATTCTACTACGAAATACATAAAGAGGGAGTCCCCACACCCCAGTGACCCAGTCAATTTCGCTGCTTTATATATACTGTGCAGTTTAATCCTCCACGTCATCGACTTGTAAAAGTGCGTAGGTTTCTTTGCTTCCCACCCGAAAATTACTTTCTTTTTCTTTTTTGTAATGAGAAGCGAAAGTCCGAAACCGGTACCTAAGCGATCCTATTTTCTCCATTCCCAAAATCAGAATATCATTTGAGCTCAAATCATCCAGAAATTATTTCTGGAGCTCGGAGAAATTTTGTTTAAGCATCAATGGCGGATCGCGCAAGCACGAACAGTAATCCAAGTACGAATCGAGTTGCACGAATCACGATGGAGATCGACTGGGAGCGTTGCTTTACGACTACGAGGCGCAAAATTGAAGGTTCTCTATCTTCTTTCTTCATTTTTCTTCTTCTTTTGAGGTTGAATCCGATTCGTTTTTTTTTTTATAGGAGTTGTTTCTTACTTTCAGGATTTGCTTGATTGTTAACTAGATAGTTACCAGATGTTAGCTGATTTTGTTGCTTTTTGACAATTGAAAATATATTTCTTTAAACTTTGTTTATAGGAATTTCTGGATGAAATTCTTCAAATAGAGAGCGTAAGAATTAATCTAATTAGAAACAAGAAGAAAAATATGTACAAAACTGTCGAATATATCTTAAGTGTCAAAGAAACTATAATATATAATTTATGAATATATACGTATCTATATACACATATATAATCTAAATTAATAGTAGCTGACACGTTTGTGCTTTTGGATGATGCACACAACAAGAAAAATAAACACAATTGATTTCTCAACTCCATGAAGTCTTGTTATAGTTGTAAAAAAAAATAGTGAGAAAGTAGGTTCATCTTATAGATATATGTCTGTGATTTCTTGTGTATACCTAAAAATATCAATCAAAATAACTTAAAAAAGGTATTAACATAATCAAATAAATATGATTTTGAAACTCATAAGAGAATTTGATTGGTGTATTGCCTATAAAATCAGAATAAGATGACTTGATATTATAAGAATCGACAGATCGAGTTGCACCGAAAACTTGTTTTTTTTTCTTTTCTTACAATATTTTTCTTTGTGCTAAAAGAAGATCTAAAATATAGATCTGTGCAAAACAATCCTGATAGAATTGTTTAAAGACAAACATAAACAAAATACTGCATATGGACAACATATCACATTAACTAGGTCATATCAATATAGACAAAATATAAAAAAGAAAATTGAAAGAACCAAAAGTTTTAGGCATATCAATATCAAACACGGTTTATGGTAACTTTTTTTATGTAATTTTTGTCTACTATGCAAATTTCTGATAGTTCTTCTCACCCAATTATGTAATTTTTTTTTAATAAAATCCAACATCTTAGACATGATGTATATTATTCATGTATCAACCATTTGTGATCTTGACAATTACAAAGATTTTATTGAAATAATTAATAGAGATTTATATCGCCGCATTATTGCTTAACACGGTAAGGGTGCATTAAATTCACTCGGTCCAATCATACTATATATACATGCAATGATGCACCTGAGGTGAAATCGGAAGTGTGAGAAAAATAAAACAGAAAATAATTTGTAAAATAATTTGTAGAATAATTCATGAGATCATATATTGAAGAATATACAAAGGAAATTTTAGAATAATTTTTTTGAGCTATTGTTGTAATCAAATTCATATTTGCTATTTTATGCGGGATGCACCGCATTAAATGAGGCAGAGGTCAAAATATTATAAAAGGAGATCGCCATAAGTCTATTACATCATATAAGACGAATATTTCTCTAAGAGTATGTTCAGTCGTATCCCATATAAGTGGGGTGGGATGTCATGGACATGAGATCCCACTAATCACTTCGTGGGAACTCACATCTCTGAAAATACATTAGAATAATTATGGGAATGTACAAAATGTGTGTTCAGTTATATCATGGAAATAGTTGTGGGAAATTTCTGTTTTATTTTCAAGAGATGTTATATTGGTTTGATTTGTGTGTAAACTCGTTATTTCATTTTCTAATCTTTAATTGCCATGTTTGACAGTCATATTTATATTGATGTTAAAAAAATAAAATAAAAATCTTTGCATTAGGTGTAGCTAAATCATAAAAAAAAATAGATAACGTTTTTGTTAAATGCAAAATTGATTATTACTATAATTTAAGTAAACTAATTAATTGAGTTGGCTTTTAAAAAATATAAAATTGATTTTGCAAAGTAATATTTTATCATTAGTTCTTATAACATTGATCTGTAATTATGACTTAAAAACTTAACTTACTATACTATTTTAGATTATAGCTCTGACATTCATATTTTCAAAAAGATATTGAGAGCTGCTAGTGAAATATGTAGTTAATTACAGGTAAATTAAAAGTTGTAAAAGGTGACGGGAATTTAAATAAAAGTTGTATTTTTCATGTAAATTATTTAATTAGTTAGTTGTGTAAATTCTTTTTAAAAAAGTTAGATATAAAATGTTGATTTTTATTAATAATTCCTATTATAATTTGAATTAAATAACTAATTCTAGCTCAAAGTTAAATAATACTATTCTATACTTAAAAATTGTATAAGTGAAATTATTAAATATTATTAAATATCCCATCCTTTCCCAACTATTCCCAGTACACCAAACATGCCTAAAGGTGGTACTTGTGAATTTTACGGGTACACTTCGATTTGCTACAATTGATGTAGACTGACGGCAATTTGAAGTGCTAATACGAAGAAAGTGCAATTGATAAGAATTCTTCAAATGACTGTTTGATTTTTCTAAACTCCATTTAATTTTATTTATTTATTATAGACTTAATTTTTCCAACATTAAGTACATACAAATGAAGAAATTTAATATATATTCCACAGTACATTAAGTGACTTGAAATTTTAATTGTTCAAAATTAATAATTTTTGATATATCATCAAATTATTATAAAATTATATATAATTTAATTATTGAGTCATCTATATATCTAGCCGCATATTCATTAAACCCTAAATAATAAGAGATCCCCTCCTCTTCTCCTAAAAATCATTGAAGGCAGAAAATAGAGGCCCAAAATAGAAGTTCAATAGCTCAATAAAACAAAAATCAAATCAAACAATAGTAGGTCCACAAAACTCTCAACAGCCCAAGAAAGGAAATTTTTTTTTTTTCCCCTCAACAGCCTATTGACGAACTATCGGATCCGACAAGACCCGTCTTCTTCCAATCTTCTTCATTCCCAATTAGCGAAACCTACTTCCCGATACCCCCCCCAAATCTCTCTTCCGATCATCAATCGCACCCCCGTTTGAAGAATCGTTGAAAAATCAAATCTGAAGGATCACCACAAACAACTACAAGGAAGAATCGGCGTACCTCGGACGGTGAGTCTCTTCCGATTCTAGGGTTTCGTTCCACCGAAACGGGACCAGTCGGTTTGGGAAATCGCGCAATAATCGGATCGTTTCCTGCCGATAGTTTTTCCAAACCATGGTACCAACGATGGACCATTGATTGCTATGCAAAAAATGTCCTAATTTCGGACCTGGGCCCACCCCCCACCCCACCCCACAAAAAAAAAAAAAAAGGAGGGGGGTGGGGGGAGTGGGGAGGCTCTGTTCGAATGCAATCATAACTTGCCTGATTGATATGATGTATCTCTTTTTGGGTTCTGTACCAACTATTACCAGCAAATTTTGTCTGAATTATGCTTTTTTATCCTTCTAATCATAAAGTACCTCTTACTGATTACTACTTTTCTTATTCTCTTAATAGGTGGAAGATGGGACATAGGATTGTCTCAACTGAAACATTTCCTGAGAAGCCTGAATCAGGTATTCCAAAGAGAAAAAAAAAACAGAGAGAAAATAAATGAGTAAATGAGTATGTTCAAGTCTAATGAAAAAATAAATTAAAGTTTATTTCTGTTTCTTCAGAGTGTTATAAGAGGCTTAGTTCTGAAAATGCTTCATTCGAAGTTGCAAACAAGCGGCCGAAACAAGACTTTGTTTCCTCTGAAGAGCCCTTTTTCTCAGGTCTTTGTTTTGTTCTCTGTTCATATATAATTTGAAGTGCATAGCTATATGTTGTACATTGTAGGTCAGTAGACTTGGCAGTTGGTATGTACAGTATTCATAGTATATGGTTAATCTCGTAATGTCAACCTTATTGGAAAATTTAAGTATCAGTTCATACCGGAAACACACTGATTCAGTAATATAGTGCCATAAGTTGAGCCAGTGTCGGTGCCAATTTGGCAGTTTTATCTGGGCTGGTACTAATAAGAGAAATCTTTTACTATATATACATATGTATATTACATCTATGTCAAGAAGCGTTTACCACTTCATAACAGTATTGAAACTCTTCTGCCTGCCCCAACTATGTGAATTTCACTAGTGACAACCAACAATATTTGTTTTCTAATGATGTATTGTTAAAGACTCTCTCTCATTTTTCAGTTATGCCTGATGCACATGCTTATGGCTCCTTTAATCCCGATTCCAGCTTGCCTTGGTTCGCATGCAAACCTTCTAGGGAGGAAACACTAGACTCCCAACCTGTATATCCTGATAACTATGAAAAAGCATCACAACTTAATTCAAGAGAAGAGTCTTTCTTCCCTATCTACGAATGTGCCCCTCGCAAGGCTATCCCAGTAGGTACAAACCACCAAGCTGACATACCAAAGTTCAATGCGGAAGTCTCAGTAGAAAATGATTCTGATAAATGGATCCATGCCTGCTTTTTACCAAATCCTGATCTTGACCCAGTATGGGATGGTAAAGAATGTGATTGTGTGGATATGGGGTCTATCAGATGCATCAGGCAGCATATAATTGAGGTGAGAGAGAATATGAAGAAAAAACTAGGGATGGAGAAGTTCATTGAATTAGGGTTTGGTGATATGGGGGAGGAAGTGGCCTTAACGTGGGATCCACAAGATGAGAAACTATTTGCTGAAGTTGTCCGATCCAACCCTGCTTCTTTTACGAAAAACTTTTGGGATATTCTGCCTCTTGCATTCCCAGATAAATGCAAGCGTGATTTTGTGAGCTATTATTTCAATGTGTATATATTAAGGAAACGAGCAGGTCAGAATCGTTCTGACCCATTGTATATTGACAGTGATGATGATGAGTGGGAAGCCTCAGAGGAGAGGTTTGAATCTGAAGATGAATTAGAGATGGAAAAAGAAGAAGAACATGAAGAAGAACTAGAAGACGACGACTGTGAAGAAGATGGATCAGGTCTGGAGTCATCGGTTGGCCAACCCAGCAATGTCACATGTCAGGGAGATGATATAGGATTAGGTTCAGATGTAATTGAAGAAGCAGAGGAGACTGGAGATGAGAAAGAGGATGTCTTGCCAGAAAAAACCGACGGGTCAAGGGGGCTAGGGCTAGGGTTAGATATACAGGATGATTCATGCACGTCTTTTGAGGTGGAACATAATCAATTGGCATGGGACATGGGATTTGAGCATGCCAAAAGGGACGAGCTGTTGCCAACATTTGATGTTATTGAAGAAGTGTTTGGGAAGGGATCGTGTGACGAGTGATTAGGTACTTTGTTGGGTTTCCTTTTTTGCGGGGATAGATTTTGGTGTGGAACCTTTGTGGATATGTATCTGCACTGTATACTAATCTGGTCATTGTTTAGATTTTCCCATTCGAGGCTTTTTGATACATAAGTTATGGTTTTGGGTGGTTTTCTAGTGGGATCAAGCTGTGTTGTACTACTGAAACCATGTAGGAATCAAGTTAGTAAACGTGGCCATCTTTCATTGTCAAAATCTATATATTTTTTCTTTTACTTAATGAGGTAGGAGTTGCAGTAGCCCTGCACAATTGGCATTTTGTGTCTTTTGCCTTCATTTTATTTTGCTTTATTCCTAAAAGTTAAATTTCCGATAAATTTAGTTCTCTGTGAATTTATATGAAAATCAAATGCATGAATTTTTTTTTTTAATTTTTAGATGCAAATGTTGCTCATTTTCTATTTTTCTCCCTTAGACCCATTTTAGCAAACTATTCCAATATTGCCAATGCCAGTATAAATAAACTGAATGAAAAGAGTAACACGCAACGATTCAATGAACTTTGTACTGCTTTCACAATTTAGTATTAGACTACAGAGTACTATTTTTGGAAGCTAACTGCCTTTATCAGACAACCACATTAATAGTACACCTTTATTTGAGGAAAGAACAAGCATGCTCTTCCCACATAAAGTTGTAGTTTCTGTACTGGAAAATTGCCAGAAACAAGCAGACCATGGCAAACTCCAACGTATATGTACATAAGCTTAAGCTACAACATGAATGATGTTGCATTTTGTTATCTAAGTAAAAAAAAAAACACAATCTTTTCACATAAATTTGATGTATGATGGAATAACAAGCAAGCATTTTGCATGCTAAATAAACATAACGAAACGATGGCTGTGCAGTAACACTGTAACAATAACAAATGAACACGTAACATACAAGAAGGAAGCAAAAATGATGCCTTCTTTACTTGCCAAGCAATTTTCGACCACGTTGATTGGCTCCTTTGACCCGGTAATTGAGCTCCTCGACATCATCCTGCATGGCATCAAGTGCTTTGTTTTGCCTGAAAATGCCATTTATGAGAAACACGACAGAAATCAATATCGGTGGAGAATTGGACAAATAAAGGCAATTATTTGTAAAAGTGGCATTTATTTGTAAAATGGGAGGATGGAGCTGACAGGTATGACTTCCACATACTTGCGATAGGGAGAGAATTATCTTTTGGACATTCAGGCAATTAATTAATTAACTTGGAGAAGTGAAAGATTTGTAAAGGATAAATATTATTTACTTGTCAACTTCAGTGCCCATGTCAATAGCTATGTTTTTCAGCTGTCCCAACATATTGCTCAGATCATCAATTTTGTCATCCTGCTTTGCTTTCTCAACCTAAATGGATAAATGAAAAGAAATCAATAGCATGTTCGGAATAAATATTCTAGATAATTGCATAATACCATGCATGCACACACTCCTTAAATTTTCAGCATCTGGCAGCAATTGATGTGGACTTACAAGACGGGTGCCACGGAAGTTAGTACGGAATCAGAGAAGGGGGAAAGCAAAAGACTGAGAGAAAGGAGTCACTTCAATAATGTACTCCATGTGAGTTGGTTCAAGAGAACAAGTAACTCTGCTAAAACCAGAAGTGCTTCCAGATAATCACAATTTTGAAGGTATCAGCCTGAAAATCCTCAATAAAATTAATTAAATTTACAAACCTGCACTTTCTCCATAGCAGTACTGGCCTCTGCATACTTGCGAGGGTTGGACTGTTGACCTGATGTCAACCCTAATTTTCCTCTCTGCTCCATGTGGTTTATTTTTTTCTTCAGGGGGTCATCTATTTGGAAAGAAAATATGATTGTAACAAGAAATTAGCAATGAATTAGTATGTTCAAGTACAACATTGTCATTCATGACAAAGTTTAAAATCTTAAGGATATTACTTTTCTATGAGAATTATGACATGCAACAAGTTTTCATGCATCCATCCAAATTCAAAAGAAAACAAACAGAACCAAATGCACATCAATCAAACAGCACCAAAGAAACACAAACTTTTGCAAATTATACCCAATATGGTAATATTGGGAAGAGCATATATAAATTTGGGTTATTTCCAATTACTGTGCCAACTTTTAGAACAAAGTCAAGCGAAGTTTAGCAAAATTACTGGTAGCTTTTTGACATTAATTAATTTAGTAAGAAACTCATTCAAGCATCAATCTGTTTTAACTTCAACAGAAAAAAGCTCGCCAAAATTATGGGAGAATCATTATAACTTCAACAGAGTATATATTGACATCAGCATAATCTATGGGTATGTTTGGATGATGCTAATACAAAATCTTTAGGGACCTTTGATGCACTTATTACTTGTGTCCAGTGGACTGTTAATTGGAAGGAGACTGAAAAGAATCAAGACTTGACAATGCTGCCTGAGAAGACAGATCTGTCATTTAAGCTGGAGTGCCCACAAACCAATGTCAGTGAGGCCAGGGCATTAACAGCTGCAAGATGAATTCTCAGAAACAGGAAGTTTAATTTGAATTAAATGGAAACTTTTCTGAACACATACTGCTTTGATGCCTGACAGCCTGAACAACAAAGAATTTTGCTTGACATTCATTTACTCGCAAGACTTGTAATATATGATTGTTAATAATATCTGTTGTTGTATTGGCTAGTAAAAGAATAAAAAATCTGGTATATGTTCTAGGCTCATCCCTTGACTACTATTCAGGTATGGTTGAAGGTTAGATGCTTAGGCATGGATCTTGATATTTCTAATTTGTTTTCTTACCATATTACTCCTCCATATTGAGCATAGATCGATTATCCAGGGTTTCTCTTTAATGTATAGGTTTAGTCTCAGTGATTTTTTTTTTTCTATTTACTGTGTTGTAAAAGAGGGTCGTAACTTTATGCTATTTGTTTCAATGGAATATGATAGCCTAATTTTGGATATCTTTTGCAATAGAAACTAAAATAAAAAAGAAACTCTAAGGTTGGTCTTATATGTTTCATGCATCTCGGGAAAAGCCAATTCCTAGATACATGTTCAAAATTTTGAAATATGATGGATGCCATTTTCCATAGTATATGATATTTTTGGCATCATTTACAACATACCCAATGTTTGTATGTTATATTTACCTAGTGTAATCTCTGGTCCTTTTATTTCACGAGTTTTCTTTGGCTTCCAGGGCTTAGAAAAGAGACCTCCAAGACTATTCAAAAGCTTCTCACTCTGAAAAAAGACAGACGAAATTAACTTAAGAAATCTGCTTACAAAAAGTTGATGGAAAAAACTGCCAAAAAATTCTGAAAATCTGCAACTATGATGAACAATGTAACTATTATAGACAGAAGAAGCAGTATGCTTTTTAATCTTAATCTTATTTGAAGTAATCTTTTGTTTTTTTAAAAAAAATTTGAAGTAATCTTAGAGGTACATAAATGCTGGAGGCATAATACAAAATCAAGTGATACTAAGAAATCACATTGCTCCAATTATTCATAATTTAAGGTTATATTCTACCAACCTCCCACGCCAGTCATGTTATAGTAAACCTGGACATGATGTTCTTAATTATCAATAATGCATTACTGGTAGTGGTATTGCCCAGATCTTAAATGACCCAAAATAATTTCTGTAAACCTCCATCAACCTAATTCTTGATAATAAACTTCATTTTGGACCAATTTTGCCCCAATTAAACTTGGTAAACAAGCCTCAACAAAAGCTAGTCTCACTTAATCAACCCTCATTTGTGCAATTAAGTAGGCCAAAACCTGTTCATGGAAACATGTAACCCAAACATATAAACCATCTTTGCTTATCAAGTTATTTTTGGGCTTATCAAAAAAGAATCACCAGAGGTATCAAGTTTATTTTTGGGCTTATCAAAAAAAGAATCATAAGAGGTCATATTAAAATTGCTAATATTTAATGGGATAGATTTGTTACCCTATCCTAAAGGTTAATAATTCATGACCTGGATGTTCTTGGTGGATATAAAAAAAATTGAGAAGTATGAAAATTTTCTTTTTTTATCCTGATTAATGAGCAGAAAAATGTAATTTGCAAGACACCACAAAATGTAATAAAGAAACTTACCCTGCTGAGGTCCTGGTCCATGTCAGCAGCAACCTGGTGGGTCCGGTGTATCTGCTCGCCCTGCTGGTGCAGGGTAACTAAGGTGTTCGTAGCATCTTCTCTTATCATCTCTGCAATTCTCAAGCAATCATCCACCTTCTGTGTTGTTTCCTCTGCCTTATTGACCGCATAGCTTTCCAGCTCCTGAACGGATTGGTTTTCAAAATCAGGAGCTGAACTGGACCCAACTTTGGATTTTGTGGGGACGGAGGATGCTCGGGAGGGTCTTGTGTTTGGAGCTTCTGAGTCAGAGTCGGAGTCAAATGGGTTTGATTTATTGGAGAATGCCGAACCGACTGAGTGCTGCTTTCCGGCCCTTGATATTGGCATCTTGTTTTACAATCTAATAATTGGAAGCATTATAAAAACTTAATTGTTACAATCTATTAGATGATGACATCATTTCAAAGTTTGTATGGCTTATTAGATGATCTAGTCAAAAGAAGAAAAATGGGGTCAAAAGAATCAGTAAGTTTACTGAATGACTGCAAGTCAACAATTCAATGCAATATTCTCTTGGCTAAAAAAGAAACTAATCCGTGAATAAAAATCAAAACGAAAACATGTACAAAAATAATCACCATTGGGTTCTCCATCCGAATTCATCATTTTCTTTTCTTTCTTTTGTTGTTTATAGACACCATAATCTATATTCTAGACCAAATAATGGAGTAATACTGCTACCAAATTTTAAAATCATCTCAGATACACAAAACACCTACAGCAATTGTAATCACACGAATAAGCATGGAAGCAACAAAACCTACCTTCACAACTGCGAATGAACGAAATCAAATGCAAAGCAAGAAATTCGATATCAGAAAAAGAGTCTACGGAGCAATAGGGTACTCGAATCATGGCATCGATCAAAGAAATACTCACCAGCGACGGAAACAAAGAGAGAGAGAGAGAGAGATTGCTTTCTTTCTTTTCTTTCTCCTTTCGGCTCTCCTCTTCTCTTCTCTTCTCTTCTCTTCTCTTCTCTGATCAGCAACGGATTCGACCGTTGGAACCTTGTCTGATTAATTGAAATTTGTACGAGAAAAGGAGCGCTCTCTGATTTGTCTTTTTTTGGTAAAATTTGGGGATCTGCGGTCTGCTCCACCGAGGATCCTTTTACCTTTGATTTTTCTGTTAACAACCTGGAATTTAGAATTAACAGCCCAAACGAGGTATTGAGGATTTCCTGAGGTCACTGATGGTGTAGTGACTCCTGTGGCCTCGGTCACATGTGTCACTTTCCGTTTTCATTCTTATCCGAGGAAAATACGAACTCTTTAATATGTTAATTTTTGTTTTGTGTTCGAAATTGGAAGTATTTTTACCATATATGTGGACGACATGTAACACATGAGAGCAGAAATGTTTTTCTTGTACATTCATGTCCGGTTGTAAACTCAAGAATAGTTTATGTATAATAAAACATGAATGTGCACTTTTCAATATTGTTATAGATGTGTGTTTTTATAAAATAAATATAGAGTTGTCAAACATTAAAAACTGAGAATATTATTATTATACATTTAAAAATCAGAATAAAAAAATAAATCAAAAAGTACTGTCTCATGCTCAACTCATATATGTAATATAAAAATTAAATACTTTCACTCTAAGAAAATTACATATTTCAGAGTTTTACAATAACAACCAAAACATATAATTTGGATTATTTGAGGCCAAGTATGGTGCGGTAATTAGCGTGGCCGTAGAGACGGATGCCGGTCTCCATTTTCATTCTCCGGTATCTTTCACCTCGCTTGTATGTTATATATTTACGAGTAAGTTATACGAATGATTTTTAAAGTATCACGTTTTTATCATTTTGATTCTTAAAATTTTTAAAATATCATTAGTGATCAGTTATACACTAGTGATAAATTTTTAGAATTTTTATGGACCAAAATGATAAATTAGTGATATTTTAAGGATTAGAATGATACATTTGAAATATTAAGGTTTTTAAATTATCACCTACTTTATCATTTCGGTCCATAAAAATTTTAATTCTATAAAAAATTAGTCCGATGATTATTATTGACAAAAAGAAAATTGAAAATTAATGTTTACACCTATATCATAATGATATATCTTATGATATTTTGTAATAATATATATGTATATATGATTTTTAATTATAATTTAAATAATATTTGATTTTTTACATGAATAATTATATTTATTTCAATATTACTTGTATTGTTTGATGATTATTATTATTTTTAGACGTGAATACTTATATTTATTTCTGTAAAACTAAAGTTATTGTTTGTACAAAATAATGTCATAATAGATAAAATTGATATTTTTTTCAATGGACTTTAAATATAGGATGTATTTGGTATTAATTAAAAGGCTTAAGAATTAAAATGATATCTTTAAAATTTAATGATCAAAATGGTATCAGAGTGATACTTTAAGGATTAAATTTATATTTTTGAAACTTTAAAAATCAAAATGATAAATAAGTGATATATTGGGACTATCCATATAATTTACTCTATAGTTAATATCATTATATGCAAATATATCTAGCTATATTCCTATGGATATCAAGAATAATTATCACTTATAATTAAATGTAAATCCACATTGAACAACATTGAATGCTTCCAGCTAAAACAAAACTTGAAACATTCTCTTTTGCATGAAGTGGCTTGTTTAGTTGGCCATTAGAAAAAGCATCAGTGCCTTTCTAAAGATCACATAAGCCATACTAACTTAAAACTTAGATACAAAAAATAACTATGACTTCATAAAAATATCTCTTCTTATCAATCCTGACAATAACTCTTCTCCTCACCACCCAACCTCTAACCCCCAAAAAGAGAAGAAAAAAAGAGAAAAAAATAATTAAAGATACTGAATTGATCCTTTCTTTAGAGGAAAATTTTACGAGCTTTCTTGCAATCTCTTGAGCATCATGGCATGCTTTGACCCAGCACAGTGCAAATCAAACACCTTCTGACTATTCACAACAATATTGCACACACCACAAACCCTGACCCCGTCAACAGGTGCACCAGCATCATAAACTCTTTTTTTCTTCACCTCCAGTTCCTCCAGACTAGCAGGGCCTGTTGGCACGCTTTTTCTCTTCCTTTCACCCGGCTGGGACGGGCTTTTTGGTACATCAGCTGCCCCCTGTGGCTGGGGCCCGATCATTGGTGTAATGGCCCCTTGTAGCTTCTCCAAGTTTCTCTGGTGTTTCTTGCCCTGCCTGTGGACTCCCAGATCCTCGGCAGTACTACAGCCAATTTTGCATATCTGACAATAGTGATCGGTTGTTACGGGTTTTGGCTTTTTGTGTTTGGGATGTGGATTCCATGTTCGTGAACTTGGACCAGCTTTTGCCGGAGGGTATTGTGGGTATTGTGTGGGCACCCCATTGGATACCTATTGGATTATAGAGTTTAATATTAGTATCGAGTTTTGAATGAATAATGACATGTGTATTGGTAATTTGGTATCACTAAAAGCATGAAAAATGTCATATACATCCTTCCATAATAGAACATCTAACACAACCAGCTATAAAGTAAAACTTCAAGTACACCCACACTCCCAACACATGTTCCCTTTGGGAAGTACCCAAAATAACCAAACAGAAAGTTTTAAAAATTCATTTTCAAATAAATCTAAAAACGTTCAAGTTTGTTAAGAAATTATTGTTCGTATGTGATGCCCCATTGTTGCTGGTGTGTGCATGTTGATTACTGTGTTTGATTGGTATAAGCAGCACAAGTACAACATCAGTATGTAAACATCCAACACAACCAGCTAAAAAGCAAAATTTCAAGTACAACCACACTTCCAACACTTGTTCGCTTTGAAAAGTACCCAAACTAACCAGATAGATTCAAATAAATCTTAAAAATCTCTCAAGTTTGTATAATACCCCATCGTTGCTGGTGTGTACATGTTAATTACTGTGCTTGATAGGTATAAGCAATACAGGAACAACATCAGTACCTACCAGCTGATTACTTACCAATATGTACTGGTTCTATCACCATTACCAGAATGTACCTGATTACTGCACAACTGATAGTATGCATCAGTTCTGCTCCTATAATGGAATATGAATGTTCCTTTACCATACTTTTATGCAGTAATTTAATTTCTATTGTTGTATCACTACTTAGTGATGCTACTGGCAATGCCTGTCCCTACCAGAATTCAATACTCAATTACAGTTCGGGTTCCATCAATTAGATTCTTTTTATGTTGATCTAGCTGAAGGGTATATCATTCCCAAGGAGGAATAGAATTTTCCTGGCACTGCAACAGTAACACTCTGTGTCTTTCGTTTTAAAGTTATAAAAGTAAATCAAGTTCCAAATGAGTAGATTGGTTCATTTTATCTTGTCAAGAGAGAGAGATATCTTTTTTTTTTCTTCAGTGTTATCATTAAAAGATCTTGCTTTACGAATGGATTCAAATCTGCTGATCCTAATGCAACTTAACCAAAACCCAAAAGATTAGAGATTTAAAGATTAAATGTTGAAGTTATAAGTTTAAACTTAAATATATAAAATGGACAGATTAAACCAAAGCAGTGTTAACCCCAAAGAAAATGACCAATACTTACACATTAGTATATAGCCAAAAAACCCAAGAGCAAGAACACCGCAAACAACTTCACGTAAAATGTATGTAATCTGGCCCGAAACAATTAACCATCGTCCATGAATCAGCATAATTCAGACCAGAACACCACCAGCGTGCCAAAACAAAGAGGTACTAATTTATGACGTACCTGAGGATACCCATACGGGTCATATCCCTCAGACTGGTACGCCGTCCGCTGGTACGAATACCTGCTCACACTATACCCACTACCTGGGTGGGCAGAGTGTGTCGCATACGGGTCAGGAAGCGGGTCATACCCCTGGCTATAATGTGGAGTAGGGTTTGTATAGTATGCAGAGCTGAAGCCATGACTCTGGCTCGGTGCAGATTGCTGGACCATGTTTGTATCTCTATAATACGCCTCAGGAGCAACGAAGTGGGGAAGATCTGTCGCGCCGACGCCGTATGCGGAAACTAAAGTAGAAGAGTAACTATGCGGTGGTGGAGCTGCATCGTAAGGAGGAGGAGTGGTGCGAGAAGGAGGTGCACTGTAGTGGAAGAGAGGAGCATGAGGGGAGTGCGCCGTGGATGGGGCATTGTAGTGGGGAAGGGAGGATTCGAGGGACCGGTGCACAATCGATGGCGCAGGATAGCGGAGTCGCTCGCTCGGAGGTAGGAGGTGCGCCGCGGGATTGGGAGCGTAATCCATGCCACCAGAGGGTTTGAGACGAGATGGAGAAGAGACAGGAAGAAGCCGATAGATAGGCGGAGAGGAAGAGGGCTCTGATCAAAATTTCTGGTGTTTTTAGGTACTAGATCGAAAACATCAGGTGGTTTTCCCAGCGGTTATCGTCTATTTAGAAATTTTGGTATTTTGTGAACCCTCGAGTCTATAAATTAGTTTTTGTGGTCTTGATCCATTTAGGAATTCGATAAAAAAAATTGGAGAATGTGATGAGTCGATGAAAGCTAAACGCAGAGTCCCAGACTTTTCAATAATCTGATTATTTCATGAAGAATTATTTAATTTGATAATTTTAATAATAGATTTTCAAATAATTTTAAAAAAATTAAGAATAGAGAGGACGCTAATGTTAAGAATTCGACAGGAAAAAACGGAGCTTGGTAGGATGGAGTTCTTCTAGGAAGGTTAATTTTATTATTCTCTCACACTCACATAGTTTCTTATTTCAAACTACATATAGAAAGTAAATCCATGTAAATTATAGATGATCGATCATACATTAGACAGCAAGCAATATTCAAATACCATACTAACATATCAAGTAAAGAGAAATAAAGCATGCATAATTTGTAATGTCAAACAGGGACAGCAGCAAAAATGAAAGCAAAACACTTCATACAAGAGTCTACATAATTCAAAGGTGGCGGTTCCCCCAACAAAACACTAGTAAGTTACTCTTAATTTTGCAAAAATCCAAAAAAAACTCGAATTCTATAACCCCTAAGGCACTAAATAGATCTCTTGTTCTCAGGAGTATGGAGTTCAAGGAGCAACTGGGACCCGACCGGCAACCTGATCAAGGTCTCGCCTTCCCTGTGAAGTCAGCATCCTTCCGCTGCCAATTTGTAAATAGCAGAGCGTTAAACAAGAACATAATCAAAATAGATATGCTTACTTTTACAGGCTGGTAAAACTGTCATCTGCTGCAATTCATACATTAACTTGACCTCAATGTTAGCCTAAATTAAACCATAATAACTCCCTCCCGTCCCTCCCAGAAAAGGTAATGTTGTTAGGTGAGTATGCATATTTGTTGGAATAATACATGAATTTGTCTGAACAAGATTGTTGTTTCTAGAAGAAAGCAAGTGACAGCAGATTTTGATCCTAGATATAAAATTATTCATACAAACATATATGTTGGTAGTGGCATTTCTAGAACAGAAAGAATTGAGATGTATAGGTTTCTAATAAAACAGAACAGACTAACATTCTGAGAGAGATATAGGTTTCTAATAAAACAGAACAGATTAACATACCGAGTGTACTTTAACAATTTTATAAAGCATAAATCTCACAATGAGCTGAGAGTAAAAAATTACCCCTTGGGATCAATGTCAATGATGTCCATGTCCTTCAACTGCTGAAGGATGTGGCGAGCTACGGCCCCACTGCTCTTGCAGAAGTGCGGTGGGCAGGACCCGTTTCTTCTACGGCCTCCATATATCTTCTGGAAGCCCCCCACACCAATGCCGTGCCTCAAATATATCTTCCTTGCCATTGATGCTATTAAATCAAATATGAAGTTTAGTTTGCAACTTATTTTCAGGATGTAGTACAAAGCCCTAGAGCATATTTCATGTAATCAGAGTGTATCAAAATAAAGGGAACTTACCGGCTCTTATGTAGTACCAGTCAGGGTCATAGGGAGCAAGCTCCTTGAACCGAGCTGTTTTGACGATGTCAGTCCAGTGAGGCAGCTCCATCTATTTTGAAGATTACAAGATAACATTAGAATTTAAAAGTGAAACCAAGTGAAATTGAAGTACCAGGGGCTTTGGGGACAATACTTTTAGAGAAATCAATAAACATTAATGTATTAAATATAATTATTATATTTCCTTCATACTCCAATTTAATAATCCATTCCACAGTTTGTAACAATTGAAGATTTTTATGACGATGGTTTGTAAAAGCACCTAACTTGGCAATGTTTAAACAAAATAATATATATAAGATATTGCACTTCTCTAATGCATTAGTATATTAATTTCATAACTAGAATAAACATTATTTAATAACATCTTCAAAACAACGAGTATCAAAATCACTTGGTTATGATACAAATTAGCTCTGTAATCAGTAACGAAACAACAAAACCTACTAAAGAATACTGAGATCAATACAATAAGATCTGATTATTCTTACACATCAGATGAAACAACCATGTGTACGAACAGAAAGATCTTTCTAATTTAATCACGATGCAAGAAGATCTGATCTTAAAAACACGCTCCGCTAACCCTGAACCACGATAACAAACTTAAACCGCGACACGATATCTCGACGAATCAAAAGCATCAACCTCTTGACGACTATTGAGGCAAAACCTAGGTTATTCTAAGCAATAGAGCCAAACAAACTCCGAAAAGAGTTCACCTTTCCAGAGCGCTTGAGGTGAGCAGCATAGGCCTTGACGAACTCGTGCGGAGAAACATCCTTCACCGTTCTTCCCGTCTCCATGGCTGGATGGCTAGAGCGAATGGCGACTTCTGAGAGAGATCGACGGCGCGCACGGTGCTAGGGTTTTGAGGTTTCCGAAACGAACTCCTCTCCTTTTAACTACGTAATGGACGGCTGAGATGCGATCGCGATGATAGAGGCTCTTTTCATTTTATTTTTATTTTTTATTTGTATTTTCCCTTTCTTCTTTCCTTGATGGAGATTGTTACTTAAACCTGGACAGTGGGGCCCATGGGCCAGGTAAGCACAACATGGTTACCTATTGTAAATTTATATTTTAACTAGCTTGTGTAAGAATTTTTTTTTTTTTACATAAATTTATGGTTTAAATTATTTCTTGATTAAATAACATCATGCTACTCTCAATAACTTGGACTTAATTTAAAATGTGAAGTAAATATTAATACTGAATGTCAAACCTGATTATTGCTTGTTTTAATTGGACATATCATGTTTTAAATCCTTTATTCCCAACTTGACCACATAAAAGATATTGATTTGTATTTAAAAAATATATATATCAATGAAGATTGTATTGAGAAATAATGAAAGAACTTTTGTTTCACAATTCACATGCAATATAAAAAGATGCACAGTTTTTAAAATTATTTCAGACGTTGAAAAATTTAGAAAAAGGAGGTTGGACCTAGCAGAGAATAAATAAGGATCAAAATGAGAAAACATAAATGGCAAAAGCAGAGGCGAGAAATAATCAATAAAGGCGAGGATAATTTAGATTGTTCCTCTATTCTGACTCAGAGTGAGAAAAAAGATTTATTCGTTTTTAAATTTTTAAATATTTTTTACGAGACTTAACTTTGTGTCTCTCCGTAGAAAGACAATAAGAACATAAAATACATTTTATATGCATTCTAGTAGAATTTAATATATAATATATGTTTTTATCTGTTTGATTTAGTTTAGATAAATTTATAAATAAGTAAAATATTCAATGTGAAACATTCCTTGAGTTTTTGTGATATTATGATTACAAATGGGGCACAGATTGATTAAAAACATAAACAAACTCAGTAAATTATGTGTTTTTGTGATATTATGATTACAAATGGGGCACAGATAGATAAAAAACATAAACAAACTCAGTAAATTATGTTTTATACGCATTTTATTATAACTTTATGATATAATGTGTCTTATAATTTTTGTTCTTAATGTCTCAAAGCTATCATTTTAGTTCTTAAAATATTATTTATTTATAATTTTGGTACATAAAAATTTTAATTTATAACAAATTAGTCATATAATTATTGTTGGTAAAATAAAAATAAAAACCAACATTCATTCCCATATGATAATGATATTCTTATGATTCTTATAACAATATATATGTACATATTACTTTAATTAACTAATTAACTTAAAGTTGCACATGATTAAAGCTATTGATAATTTAATTGATATTTGATGTCATGAATAATTATTTATTTTCACATTATTAATATTGTTTGATGACTATTATTTTTTTGTGATTTGAATGATTATATTTGTTTTCATAAAATTAAAACTATTATTTACATAAAATAATATCATGATAGATAAAATTATAATTTTTTCAATGAATTTTAAATGAAGACCAATTAGATATAAATTATAAGTTTAAGGACTAAAATGATATTTTTAAAACTTAAGGATTAAAATGATATTAAAATAATATTTTAAGAATCAAATTAATACTTTAGAATTTTTAAGAACAAAAATGATAAACAAATAATACTTTAGGGACCATTCATATAATTTACTCTATTCTTAATTATACATAGTATTATTCTTTCAAGAAAAGTATTTATTTGTTTTAATTTCTTCACATATAAATTTATGATTATTTTATTTTAATTTTAGTAAGTAAGGCTTAGACTAGAGTTCTAAAATCGTGCGTGTCATGCCGTAATATGTCAAAACATAGCGTGCCGCGGCACGGCATGGCACGGAAGTTTTTTTTTTTTTTGGCGTATATGCTGTACCGTGCCAAAAAAAGAGAGAGGGCGGCACAGATAAGGCACGGTATGCTATACGTACCTTAACCGTGTTAAACGTGTTTGGTGGAAAAAAAAATTCGAAAAAAAATCAGAAAAAATTGTAAAAAATTTGGAATAATCTTAAAAAATATAAAAATTCAAAAAATTAAAATTTATTTGCTGATAAAAAAATAAAACAAATAATTGGAAAAAAAAATCAGAAAAATCCAAAATTTTTAAAAAAAATCTGAAAAATATTTTTAAAAAATTTAAAAATTATTTTAAAAATTTTTAAAAATCCCGCAAATAAAGTACAAAATCAATCGTCCGATCAATATCCCACGACTTACAATCCGTGCATACGATACCTATCCATGCTAAACGTATCTACCCGTATCTACACATATTCCCGTGTCGTGCCTATGTGTGTCTCGTGTCATACCTATGCGTGTCCCATGCGGTGTCGCCTCGCTTATCCGTGCGTGCCGTGCCGTATTTATAGTGGATAAAGCCGGAAACAACACGGATAATACAATATATATTAACACGCCATATAATACCGTACCGCCTCTGACGAGTGCCGTAGTTTAACGGACCGTATTATTTTTAATTCCCTGGGTTGGACGCATAGTCCAACAAATTGACTAGCAAAATTGTCTATTAATAAACTACCAAGGAAAAGAGGGAATTCTCCAGTTCTAAAAGGACCGAAGACTGTCGTAGAGCTCGATTCTCCCATCCACGTTTCTCGGGCCTTTCGGTCGACGGTAGAAGACCTCCCTCTCAAGTCTCATTCTCATTCCAACCAAAACGAAACCCTAATAATCCTATCTCAGATCCACACATCTACCCCGCTCGAATGACGATCCGAAACCTCCTCCGCCTAGCGCGGCGTGGCGCCGCTACGTTGACTGTACCCGGAGGCGAAGCGGCCGTGTCCTCCGGCGAGATCGTTCGTCCGGTCATGCGGTACGATCTGATCACAGAGGCGGTTAACGCTAGGCTCAAGCGGCTTGAACACCCCGATCCCCGATTCCTTCGCTACGCGTCCCCCATCCCTTCTCTTGTTGACCACACCGGTATACTGGCGGCGCCGGAGACACGTGTCACGACACTGCCTAACGGACTTCGCGTGGCGACTGAATCGACGCTTGCCTCAAAGACCGCTACGGTGAGTGGTTCAGTCAGCTTCATTTGTTCCAGTTCGTTACAACTAACCTGAGTACAATCGGGGGATGTTGTTGCTATATCGGTTGTGTGTTGTGTAGGACCTCTCTTGATCTGGATCTTCCAATAAATACTTCGACTTTGAAGGGATTAGAGAACCGATGTTTCTTTTTTCATGATTTTTACAGCTCAGGAAATAAGTAACTTTCTATTAAATTATGCATTTGATCGGTTAAGTAGAGATGTGTTTTTACCCTACATTAATTTCTATATGCTCAAATTGATCGTCAGCTGATAATTTGATAGAATGCCAGATGTTTTCTTGGATAATGCTGGATATTTGTAATTTTAGCATTTCTAGAGAATTCAGCTTGAGTGGAGATTATTAGATCCAAGTAATCTGATACATGGTGGCTATCTTGTCATCTTAATCCAATGAGTGGATTTGTCTGGCATTTCAAATATACATTTTGAATTAGGATGGCACAAAAGGAATCTGTCTAACTTAGCAGTTGACACAGCATTGTCCCAAGTTAATTTGCGCCCTAAATCAACAAAAATTTTGTTGTTGTCATAAAATATTTACTAGATATAACAAAAGCACAGTATCAGTTCACAAGAATCTATTGTGGTGTAGTTGCAGCAGTAAATGGGAGAGGGAGAAGGATAGGGCGAGAGAGACTCGAGAGGAGCAGTTTGTCTTTCCTTCAAGCCATATTAAACCGAACAATTCTAAAGAATATGTAGTACTTTGAGTGGTTGAACATGAATAATTTGCTTTGGAGTTGAGGTGCATCAATTTGTTGATTTAAGAATGAGAGGAACAGGTGACCTGATAGGATTTATTGTATACATAATGTATATTATCACTGTAACCTGATCAGTATGACTACTACTCTTTTGGTTCTCATATTCATTATTATTATTTAAATAATACCCAGTACTGCTATCATAACTAAAGTACTTGTACAGTTGTACTACTATTATCACTGGATGTTTGGTTCCAACTTGTATTCTCAGAATATAGTCTATAGTTTGTTCATGGAAAAGTCCATTCTTTTCCTCTGCAAAGGAAATAAACAACTTATATCTGAGTAAAATAATAATCTCTCCACACCATCTTGCCATGGGTTTTCAACTAGGACAAATTCCCTTTCACAGGTTGGTGTATGGATTGATGCTGGAAGCCGGTTTGAGGCTGAAGGAACAAATGGCACAGCACATTTCCTGGAGCATATGATATTTAAAGGCACTGCATCACGCTCAGTGCGCCAGCTGGAGGAGGAGATAGAGAACATGGGTGGCCACCTTAATGCCTACACCTCCAGGGAGCAGACAACATACTATGCCAAGGTCTTAGATAAGGATGTGAGCAAGGTGCTTGAGATTCTTGCGGATATTCTTCAGAACTCTACCTTCGACGCTGCTCGAATTGAGCGGGAGAGAGATGTCATCTTGCGTGAAATGGAAGAGGTATGCTGATTTTATGATTCTTTTCCTGATATGGATGTTAGTTTGTTCATTTTTTATGGAAAGGTCTTAGCTTTGTATTTCATTACTCTCTGATATATATCTAGGAGGGTAAGCATAGTATTGTTTCTCTTTTATTGTAGTTGTCTCCTCATTTTTCTTTATTTTATGCTAAGACACACATCTTTTTTTTTTCTTTTTTAAAGAAAAGCATATGTAACAGCTGCCTGTTTCTATTTTATTCAGAAACAAGACAAGTACATATACATCAACACCAAAGAAGGAAAAACACCCCTAACTAACCCGACTAAACCTCTAAAAGTCTGGTTTGATAAAGTGCTGCATTTCCACAAAGATAAAGGAAATGGAAAGACACCCATATTTAAGTACTCACTACATTTATCTTTGTGGATTTTAACTATCTTGTGGTTGTTTGCTTATCTTGCTCTTTTTAGTGGATTGTTTCGATTGAGCCAAATTGGACATTTGAAGTAGTTACTTGAATGATTGGTTTCACATGTTGATTAAGTAACAGGTTTTGCTTTTTCAAATGTTTAGGTTGAAGGCCAAACTGAAGAGGTTATCTTTGACCACCTTCATGCTACTGCATTCCAGTACACTCCTCTCGGTAGAACCATCTTGGGATCTGCTGAGAACGTCAAGTCGATCACACAAGAGCACCTCAAAAACTACATAGCAACTCACTACACCGCTCCTCGTGTGGTGAGTACTGGGAAAAAAGGATAATATCTTTTCTTATAAGTTTGTGAACCATTCTATTATTGAGGAATTCCTGTTAGCATTTGCCTTTGTTGAGACATAGGTAATTTCTTTTCTTATTACTAAAGAGATTGCTATGCTTTGTCTCTGTTTGTCAGGTTATTTCAGCTGCTGGGGCGGTCAAGCATGAGGAAGTAGTGGAATTGGTGAAGAAGTTGTTTACAAAGCTGTCGTCTGATCCCACCACGGGGTCCCAGTTGGTGGCCAAATCACCTGCTTCTTTTACTGGTTCAGAGGTAAGTACTGTCCAACGTTATCAATTCTTCCTTGTACAAATTTTGGACCAAATCATCACACCGCTGCCCGATACCCCAGATATTCTTCCTATGTGAGTCATGAGCAAAACAATATGTCACTTGCTTTATAGATTTAATTAGTATGATGCCGTTATTAGTGTACTGGTAACGTCTTTATTGACTGCGGTTTAGTTTTCTTTTTCTGTGTTTATTTTGCTATTCTGATTCAGCATGCCTGGCCATGTATATTCTTTAAATTCTCCTTGACTTGCTTTCAAGCTGTATTGTAATAACTACCTATATGTACAAACATAATGTGACATTTCTATTTTTCTTTGACTTGAGTCTACTTGTTTTGATCTAGGTCCGAATGATAGATGATGACATCAAGCTGGCTCAATTTGCGGTTGCATTTGAGGGTGCAGGAGCTACTGATCCAGACTCCATTGCTTTGATGGTTATGCAAGCAATGCTTGGCTCCTGGAGTAAGAGCGCTGGTGGAGGCAAGCATGCTGGGTCTGTCTTATGCTTGCTCTGTTATAATTTCTAATTGTGTTGATCTCATGCATGAGCCTGCAACTACTAATTGTAATATGTATACCTTGGTAACAAACTATGTCATGCACATCAGTAGAGAACTTGTTTAAATATGACGTGTCCCCCCCTCCAAGAATATGAATCTTGTGGAGCGATCTCTCCCAATTTCATCATAAAGACACTGTAACTATCTTTTCTGTTTCATTCTATCCGTCTTGATAAATGTGGATGGAAGGGGGGTGGGGGGGTACAGGTGTTATTTTGGACTCTGTTGAAGAAACTACAAGATAATGTAGAAATGATATTTCTCATATGTAGAGGTCTGTGTATGATATATATCGAATCTCATATTATGAGGTATTGTAGGTCTACACATTAAGTTTTGTTGTTTTTAGTAAGGTTTAGATCAAACTATTACCACAGACCATGTATTTTATGTATTAATGAAAAATGTGTTGGTCTGCCTCAGAAACATAGTAGCTCCTTAGTACCAGTGATGATCTTCAAACCAAAGCAACTAAATCAGTCCAACTCAACTCATCTGAGTTCAGCAAGCATTAATAAAATAGATTTGAGGGGCGCTCTGATCCAACCTGATGTATATAATATCTGACATGATATTATTTTCAGGTCAGAGCTTGTGCAGAGGGTTGCAATCAATGATATTGCTGAGAGTGTGATGGCATTCAATACCAATTACAAGGACACCGGTCTTTTTGGCGTTTATGCCATAGCTAAGGTACGATCACTGCTTTTTTTCAGCTTGCTATTTTATTTTTGTTGTATTGTGCGTTTTTAGCATTAGAAGAATGGGGCTCTATGGTCGTTTTTCAGAAGGGTCTGTTCTTTTCATTGTCATTCTATGCAAACCTAATATTCTGTTGTTCTTTGACCTTATTTTTGTTGTAGCCTGATTGCTTGGACGACCTGTCTTATGCAATTATGCATTCAATAAGCAAGTTATCTTACCGTGTCACAGATGATGATGTTACTCGAGCCCGTAATCAGGTAGGCACTTGTAACTTCTCTCAATTGTGGGTGTACTCTCAGTTTTAAAAAAAATGCTTGATTTTTAGTTCTGTATCATTGTATTTATGACTAGCTTGTAGAAGAGATTCATCCTTCCAAATAAGAACAACAGACTAATATCTAGGTGGTATTTTTTGTTTTCAGCTGAAATCTTCTCTTCAGCTTCACCTGGATGGTACCACTCCTGTTGCTGAGGATATAGGTCGTCAGGTACATTCACAACTCTTTTACTTTTGCTTGTTATGCTTTCCTGTATTAAAATAATTCCTATTTTTGGCTTGCTTCCTGACTAAATTTATAATAATTTGCTTCTGTTGTGAAGATACTAAACTATGGCCGAAGAATTCCAGCTGCAGAGCTTTTTGCTAGAATTGATGCAGTTGATGCAAGTGCAGTCAAGCGTGTGGCTAACCGGTTCATCTTTGATCAGGTACAATGTTCAATGTCACTCCCATGCTCTGCTTCAGAGAAGCCCACAGATTTTTTTTTTATTTTTTATTTTGCGGGGAGGGGGTGGGGTGGGGTGGGGACAGCTGGATGGTAACCCCAAACCTGGTGGTACAATCTTGGGACATTTTAGTGAGGGTATAAATCCTTCATTCTTCAAATCAAAGTTCCATAGCAAGATGAGGAGCTTGGGCACAGCCTATGACCTCTCTTGACCTTGTTTTCTCTCTAACCTCAATTGGGAGCAAGTACCTGGGTGTACCACGAGGATAAACTCAGCTCCTGATGATAGTAGGAAAACAAATTGATGTATGACTGCCTTTATATTATCATCGGGAACACTTCTGTAAATTTTAACACTGTAAAGCATAGCAACAACTATACCTTAACTATGGATCATTATATACACTGTTTTTACAATTTTGGTGCTAGGATGATTCTATTTTCCAATATTGACATTTTTGTTCTATTTATTTATCTGTGTAAATCTGTATTTCATTTTTGCTTTACAGGATGTTGCAATTGCTGCTTTGGGACCAGTGCAGAATTTGCCTGACTACAACTGGTTCAGGCGCAGGACCTACATGCTGCGCTATTAGTTCTCTTTTCATTATTCTTTACCTTAATAAAATATCACTTGTCTAGAATTCATGGGACAGCTTATGCCATACATAAATTCGGCATGTGTTGGCAAACCATGACCTTTTCTGTTAAAATTTTGGTGCACTTTTGGTTTTCTATTTTATGTAATTTGAATCTTGCAATTTCTGTTAATAAGAGTTATCTACTGGTGTTCCCCAATAACCTCTTTACTGTTGCATAAAGAAAGTGTTTCATTGGCAGATTGTCAAACTAGCTCTAGCAAGTATTTGTATGATAGTTAAATATTGAGCTTTTATTTTTTTTGTTATTTGTGTTGATAGGTCGGTGCAGATATTGACCATTGTGAACTTCTCCTTTAACAGAGCAAGAATGGCAATGCTTCAAAGTTGTTGAGTCTATAGCTGTTACTATTTCATTGGCTTTCGTTCTTTCACTTTACATGCACATCACAACAAATGAATCGTCCAAAATGTGATAAAAGTAAAACGACTGCCTCAGATTATCCTTTTCTTAGAAAGATCAGCTTAATAACAATTATGACATGGAAGATTCTGTCGTCTATTAATAACCAGATTTTTATTTTGTAGTAGTATTGTTTCATCTGTACTGGATTTGGGGCTTGGGTACTGGTCTTAGCTCAAATGCTGGTCCATTGATTATGAAACAGGGACTAATAGAAAATGCATGTCCCGCTGGTACGAAGTCGGATGAGGCTCTGGTAGTTCTCTGCCTTGGGGGGTAAATTAATTTGTCTTTCAGCATGATTTTGACTTTTGGTAAATGAAGTAAAATTAAAATGGAGTAAGTGTTAAATCACTTTAAAACATTAATGTTTGATAGTAATGAAATAAATAGATAAAGTAATGAATATAAAAAATATTGAAAGCTATGAAATTTGATGATTTAACTTTATTTTCATAAATATTTTAATTTATTTTATTTTAAATCACTTTCGTTTGATACATTAAAACGTTTTAAAATACTTAAATCACTTCTACTCCACTCGCCAAACGGGAGGTAAGATTATATCGCCTTCAACTAATCTAACATCCGCTACAACATTGTTTCTCTTGCGACCAAGCTGCCACTTGCTCTCGGGATAGAACCTGATGTGCTCATATTTGGTTGCCTTTTTTTTTTTAATTTCAAATTTGCATATTTTTGTAAAAAAAATACTATCAACTTACAGGCTCGTGACATTGGGGATTAGCTCAACCAACATTATAACTTTCTCTGTAATTTGCAGCAATTAGAGGTGATCATTCGTCTGTTTGATTTGAGTTAGGATAATAGAACTTCCAAGAACCACAACGAATTGAAAAAAAAGAAAAGAAAAGAAGAAGCATGTTATGGAGATGTTTCTGCAAATATGGCTCTCAATTTCTTGCTTGCTTAGTATAACTTCATCACATAATGAGTTTCTGTACACGTAACAGTGTTACAAACCACAGATAAATGTAGCATCCCTTTGTTTGCATGTAATGATGTATCATAATGAATTGATAAGCTAATTATCTTTTACTTCTTCCTATGATCTAATAACTTTCATAAAAAGCAAATGAATAAATTTGTATGGATGTTTAGTCTGAGCTCAACAGGTTCTTGAACCATTGAACTGAGTTCTTTGGGTATCTCTTAAGGTTATCCTTGTAGTCAACAAAGTATAGTCCGAATCGTGCTGTGTAACCCGCTGCCCACTCCCAGTTGTCAAGCAGAGACCATGCGAAGTATCCTCTCACGTCGCAACCATCTTCCCTGCATAACATTCAGCAATTTATTTTAATTGTAATCTTCATGAATTGATTTTGGATAGGTTCTTAAAATTGTCTCATCTTTGAAATTTTTTTATTGCCAAATAGCTTTTTTCTACTAACACTACTGTTTCTGGTACAGCATACACACTTTGGTACAAATGTCTACTGGTTCAAAATTTTTTGATTTGTGATTTGCTACTTATTTTATGCGGCCTTTGCCATCTTCCTGTTAATGCTAACAATTTTCAGCGAGTATGATTTGTTACACCAAAGATTGCTATGCCACTGAACTCAGGGAATTCTGACAAAATTACCGGATAGCAGCAGACAAGTTTGACAGATAATCATGGTGGTATCTGATCCTTTTATCATCCTTCAGAGCATCTTTGATTGAAGTGAACGGGCTGTTTGAATCATCCATCCCTGCACCAACCTCATAGATATTCACTTCACAAATGTTTGAACATCAATATAAAGAGAAACATTACATAGGTAACAAGGAAATGGCTGGAATAATTGAGAAGAAAAGAGCACCATTTTCAGTTATCACAACTGGTGGGTTGTTATATTTCTCTTTGATGTAGTTCATTAGGCTCCTCATCCCTTGAGGCACAATATATAACCAGATAGAATTTGCCTGTATAAGAAATCATCTAAAAAGCTCAATTTGAAATACAACTATTTATTCACTCTTATAATTTTTTTTCTAGATGTAATATCATATAGTATATAAATCTATATATTTTTTTTTCAAAAAAAACGTCTTTTTTGTTTCTTACCTTATCTGCAATTGCATTGGTACCCTTGAATGCTGCATTTCAGAAAAAAAAAGATTGTGCTTAGTTAAGGAAAGAAATGTGAACTTAATTGAATGGCATAAAATGAGCTCTTCGTAGCACATGTTGAACACTTGACCTGAGTACCTGACTGATATAACACAAACCTAGTACAGTACTATTGCAGCAATAGAAATGAGAGTGATATTTAACAATAGAAATGGCATTGAGAACTATGATGAACTTACGTAATGTGGTGGCACCAGAATCTGCTAGTGTGTCGTGGAGCAATTTGCCAATTATATTTGTTGAATTGTTCTTTGCGTACCATGTGGTATAGTGATTTATACCGACAAAATCCAATGATCCCTTAACCAATGCTGCCTCATCAGCAGAAAATTTCGGTAATCTATCCCCAACCCTTGTTCTCATTGAACTTGGATACTCACCAAAGAACAAAGGGTCCATAAACCTATTATATAAAATAGCAATAGTTTGATTAACTTTTGCATTCTAAGTAAACACTATTTTTACTGAAATTCTTGTTGGTACTATTACAATGTTACAGATCGGTAAAAAAGACCCCATCAATTTTGTGCTAGTATTATCTTGAATCAATAGAAAAATAGATTAATAAATTTACCATCCAAATTGAAAATCTTGAGCTCTTTGAGTAGCTGCTATGTCTTCTGTAGAGTTTGTCATCGGTACGTACCACATAACATCAAATGCTATCCCAACAATTCCACCTTGTGTAGGCTATATTTTTGAAGTCATGTGATAAACCAAAAAGAAACAGAGTTATTCTTCAAAATCTAGAAAAGGAGAGGCCTTTAGTCAAATTCCCCTTATGCAAAATAAAAATATACCAAATTGTTTAAATACACAACAAAGACTCGCCTTCTGTAATATGCACCATAAGTAGTACAATTAAGAATGTTCATTTCTAATTTTGGTCCCTTGACTTTCCACTTGTGAAACCATATATTCATTAAATATCTGTCAATAAAATCTACGTCACTGCTAACACAAACTAATTTATTATTCTTTTATGTCAACTAAATCATTTTTTTATGAAAGATGTGCATCATAATCATTCTTTCCGTACACCGGTGCTAGGATTTAAATTCATAAACACCATCAATTATCAGAATAACGAATGACAGTAGGAGCCTAGTAAAATAAAAATTGCCTTATATTTTTTCCTGTATATGTCTGAGGCAGTAGCATGAGCCAGAAGGGTATTGTGGGCAACTATATATGGCTCAGTTGCCGAGTTCCCCGCTCTACAAAACAGATGGAGAAGGATAGAACAGCGACCAGGGGCTTGGAGCCCCACATCATAGCCTTGTATTGCAAATGTGTGCGGTTCGTTAAATGTGATCCAATGCTTGACTCGATCTCCGAATGCCTTGAAGCATGTCTCGGCATAATTTGCAAAGTCATTTCTGCCATGTTATTATCAGATCAAATTTTTTACATTTTTAAGAATGCACATTCTAAGTAAATTCAGTAAAAAATGTCGATTGTTTTAACTTGTAGAATGTACCAAATTAGAACTTCTCGGGTAAGAACAAAATTATAAAGGACATGTAAACAAGAAACATAAAACTCACATAATTTGTCTATCTAGCCATCCTTTGTACTTGTCGTCTAAGGCTTGAGGAAGGTCCCAGTGGTAAATTGTGACAAATGGCTCAATCCCTAAAATTATTTCCAATTCAAACAAGACATATGATGAGAAAAATGTGAAATAAAAAAAAGATAATAATGTTTTCAATTTTAATAATGCTTTTAACGAGACCTTTAGCAAGCAATGCATCGATTAGTTTGTTGTAGTGGTCGATTCCAGCTTGATTAATTTCACCAGAACCATCTAATGAGACCAAAAGAGAAAAAGAATTGTAAATTTTACTGATATTAACATAGAGATAAGCATCATAAAATCAACCAAGTTAACTTTTATACTTTTCAAGGAAATAAAAAAAATATATACTTGGGTAAATTCGTGACCATGCGATGGAGAATCTATATGCATCCATTCCCATGTCTACCATAAGTTGTATGTCCTCCTACAAAAAAATGTTTGTCAGATTAGTGTAATTAAAAAAAAAATGTAAGCCCATAATGCATACAGGTGTTAATTTTCCTGGATCGAATTGCATATTTTATTTATTCTTCATGTAGAAATGGGCAACCAAGCTTTAAATTTGTTAATTCATGGCCCATGAAACTTTATCAACTTGTCTTTTAAATTAGGTTAGCTTATTAAAATATGAACTTCACTTCACATAAATATTAACCAGTCAATTATTAAACTTCACCAATTAGACTAATTAAATCTCAATTTCAATTAGTTAATTCTAGTAGTTTTAGAAAATTACGGGGCAAAATAATTTATACATGAAGTTACAATGTAATGCGCGCTTGCATTTGGATTTATGATAAACCAGTTTATTACTCTGTGTAATAAAGTGACCTGATGTAAATAAAGGTGGAAAAGAAATGATTATATGAGGCATAAAAACATTTATTATGCATATAAAAACATTCTGGGTTGGTTTAGGTAAATTAAATTCACCTCAAAACGGTGGTATTGATCTACCGCCACATCAGCATTGCTGAAATCAACCACCTTCCCTACAAAAGAGAAGATACCAGCCACAATTAATCCTTTAAATCTAAAGTAAGCGATACCTTTGCAACTATTATTTTGATAATTTTAACAATTAATTTATAAATAATTTTTAGAAATTCTCAAAAATAAAAAAATTGACAAACATATTTTTTTTTACTTATAGATGGATTGTGTTTCAAATTTCATGTAATTTAAAGATCATTTGATATTCTATTAAAGACCGTTAAATATGAACCGTTATAAATGTTATATAATTTTGATGGTATTCGATTGATATCAAATAATACTTAAATTATATAAAAGTTGAAACGCAATCAATCTATAAGTTAAAAAATATATTTATAATTTTTTTTAAAATTATTTAAAAAAATACTGTCAAGATTGTTAAAATAATAATTGTGAAGAAATCCCACCCATATCTAACTACCTACCTGTATAAAATATTCTTAAAAAGTGTATATATATATACCGAAACTGTGTGCAAATTTGTCCCAGACAGTCAATCCTCTGCCATCTGTCTTCACTGCTCCTTCATACTGCATTAATTAACATATTACCATAACGCAATAATTAATTCATTCATAAGGTTGAAGGGATTGGTTTTTTAGGTATTTTTGTTGATAAGCGCACTTAAAGAACATGGTAAAGTGGGAAATCTTATCATCTCAATAAAAAAAACCAAATGATGGGTTAATGCACTGGATATTTTTTTTAAAAAAAATAAGGGTTCCCGTTAGTTTCGACATTTATTTTTTTAAATATTTTTTGCGAAATTTAAACTTACGTCTCTCTATAGAAAGATAAAATTTATTACTATTTGTGCTAGCCCTTTGATTTCTAGTGTACTTTGATCTATGAATTATCATACGGCATTGCCTTAAAACATACAATAAACTGATCAACAGGTAGAAGTGTAAACATGACCGGATATTATGGATAATAATCAAATTATATTTATGAATATAAATTCAGATACAAATAGTTTCATATATAGATATGAATATGAATTGGATATTAAAATGGACAGAAATATAGAATGAATATTAAATAAATACAAATATAAATATAAATACAGTTCAGATATCAAAATATAATTACGTCATATTTTCATAATAAATTTATTAGCTATAAAAAATATATTAATTAATAAAAATTAATTGCTAATTATCATTAAATTATTAGAAAATGTATCAAAAAATTAAACACAAGATGACACATAAACCTCTGAAATGAAGATCTGAGTTTTAAAAAAAAATTAAATTGGAATAATTATTTGAATTAGAAACACGGAAGTAGTATTCAATCTGGTGGCAGCCAGAAAAATAATAACCTGAATGAGAGTAATTTACTAATTTGGCCCTCTTCTGTATCAATCGATTTAATAAATAAATCCTTCTCAACTAATGACTTGAAAAGAGTGTCACTTATGAATTCAATGATAGATGCCATGCGGCCATCAGCTATTGGTTGAATCTTATGGTATGATATCTAATCTGACAGCGCCGCGCTACACTAGTGATGGACATGGACTAATGGCAGCAGCTAGAGGGCGCACTTTGCAAAAAAGGTCAAATCTTTGGACCACTGGAGATGGAGGAGGCTTCGAAAACGAAAAGCATCTTGGTTGGTGGAGTGGCGAGTGTGAAAAGGCATTTCAAGCAATGGAAATCACCCTGGCCAGGCCTCTCTCTCTTCAGAAACCCTAACCCTAAACCCTAAACCCTAAATTAAGCCAGGCCTCTCTTCAGAAACCACGTCAGGCTTCGCTAAAGACGAAGCCTCGTGACAGCCTTGAATTGTTTTCTGTATCACTGTATGTAATGTGTCTGTGTATGCACGAATCTCCGCGCAGGGGACTGGTAGGAATTGATCTACTGTGGTCACTGGTCAGGACATGGGAGGACAGAGAATTCACCTCTCAGAGGAAAGAGGTGTTTTCAGAAGATTACAGACATTACGTGAGTTCATGTTTCTGGGTTGTATTTTTCCTCTATTATAAAAAAAGAGGACGTGGAGACGCGGTGACAAATACTGGGGCCAAACCTTAATTTCCCATGCATTTACATGTTTCAATGTTATGGGGTCAAACAATTAATTGCTGTGAAAGAAAGAAAAATATTGTAAGAATACCTTAAAAGTTATGACGTAATAATAAAACATTTTTGCCTTTCATTATACTAGTTTAGATTCATTATATGTTTTTTCAACCTTTCAAATATAATTTATATCATCACTAACTGTAAAAGAAATAAATCTTCATGTTTAAAAACAATTTTTGAATATATTGCGGTTAATTTTATTGGCGTGTGCCTACTTTTAGAGCATATGCATGAAACCATTCATGCATTCAGTGCCTACTTTTTTTTTTTCTCAAATCAATAAATATTTTTTCATTGATCTTGCATCAGTTGTTTTCCAAAATTATCAGATATACAATAAAACAAAAATTCTAAACATGGGGAGAAGAAGAAAAAATATAAGTAAAAATGAAATCACTTATATCAAGGAAGAACTGACAAAAAAAAAAACTACTACTCTGCTACCTTGTATTTTCAGAGTAAATATATTATTTCAATCTGTCAAAATTAAATCGTTATGAGATCTAAAAAGCATCTAATTAAATACTTGTCACGAGATATCCCTCTAACTAATTAACATGCTAATGGATATTATCTCAAAGTAATGAGAACCAATAATGGGTATCGATTATCTTCCAAAAAGTATATATCACCAAACAATAGTATGCCCTCAATTCCATATATATTATATATTATTGAATGATGAGAAGAAAGGTCTATAATTTTGTGAGAATATTTTGATACATATAAGTAGTAGCAAATCACCTGGTATGAAGATGAAGCTGTTCCAAACACAAAGCCTTGTGGGAAGCTTTTCCTGCTCAGGTCTGTGCTCTGTGTTGAGCATCTGTGTGTTGTACACAGTACCAGTAATAGCGCAAAGAGACACCTTTTAATCTCCATCATTACCATTACCATTACCAAGGCATAGATCAGTTTAGTTAGAGAGAGAGGGAGATAGATTGAGTGAGAAAGAGAGAGAGATGGCTGGTTGATAGGTTGGTGTGGAACGAATGAAGGAATGGGAGAGAGGAAGAGTTGGTGGTGGGGGGGAAATGCAGTTTGTTTGTATATATACTGATACAATTTATTTCATATCAAAATTTACCATCTTATGTTTAATGTTTCATAGGGACTAAAATATAATTTTTCTTTGAGTAATTCTATTATGTATCAGAGTTTGTATTGTAGACCATGAATTAGATTAAAATTAATGATTGTGATTCATTAATCAC
Organism: x Bolboschoenoplectus mariqueter; assembly: GCA_037678475.1. NCBI lineage: Eukaryota > Viridiplantae > Streptophyta > Magnoliopsida > Poales > Cyperaceae > x Bolboschoenoplectus > x Bolboschoenoplectus mariqueter. Next base: position 2,897,378 of record CM075281.1, read on the forward strand.
TAAAAATTTTAATTCATTGCAGAATTGTTAAAAATTTTTTGGTCTTGACTGGCCAATTTTGTAAAGTCATTTTTTCTCAATTATTTTCAAAGTCTGAAGAGATGTTACAAAAGCAGAAAATGGGAAGAGCAAAGAGATATTTATATATATAGATATCAAAAGAAAAGAGAGATCTTGGAAATTAAAAAATTTGTCCCAAGTGGCCATATTGCGAAGTGGAGTGAACGAAGTGATGGCAGTTTGTTATATGGGAATGAAGTGCAAGCTAAAGTCTGACAAGCAAAAGATCCCACCACCAAAATTAATGTCATGAAAATAATGATCATGTTGCCATACATGCTATGTTAGGAGTACCATGAAATGTACCTAAAAACTTGATTAATGGGGTGTTTGCTAATAGTATATTAAGTTTTGAGTACTTAATTAATTAGATATTTAGGTGGCACAGTCAAATATGGCTCTAGAGGATAATGGTGCACTAAAAACAATTGTGACAAGCATGGGTTGTTTAACTTGTTTTGTGAAAGGATACATAACTAAAATCTTAAAATGCTATATTGTTAAACATGAATTAGTCTTAAGTTTTATGAAAAGACTCCGTAAAATTTAACATATATATTATAAGAGTAAAACTAGTGTGCTATTAAGAGCACGGAGGCTCTCGACGCTTTTAACTGGAAAACTTATTTAATCAACTTTAAATGAAAAATTCAAATTGTTAAATAAATTATTCATATCAAAATCTTATAAGATGCTAAAATTTTCTAATTATTTTTTCTAATTTTTTTTAAGATGACTCTAATAATAATAATAATAATAATAAAATAATGAATTTTCTAGTGTGCGTGTGTGCGTGTGTGTGTTTTTTTTTGGGGGATTGGCTGCCAACTTTCAGCATCTATGGAGTAGCCATTTGGAGGCGAGAAGATGGCACCGTCAGAAGGAAAAAAAGGAAGCAATATAAAAAGGTTTTGCTGCATATTGGGGCCTGATCTAGACCACCATTAATTAATCCCACCACCACAAAGATGACCTACCAGCATTGCAAGAGATGTTCCTTTAGACCTGACTCTATGACTTTTAGTTTAATTTTTCATTCAGCAACAAACATTTTTTCTATCGTGTAGAAGAAAAGTATATACTTGTATTATATATGCCAATGGTTTTTGAGAATTATTCTTCAAGTAATTTACATCTTTATAAGTTAGTTCTAATGTTAATCTTGAATGTAATTTTTAGTTTTACATCCTTACAATTGCAAATTAATTACAAGTTAATTAACGTGACACTTTTATATCAACTGCTACAATGTAATGAAATTAATAATTATTGTCCAAACAAACATTTATAAAAAAAAATATTAACCGAATGACAATAATTTGCATTATTTGTCCTTTTTTTGTTTTTTCATGTGACTCAGCAGTGCCAGTCTGTACTTATCATGGCGCCGCATTCTTGGACTTACATTCATGGGTTGGTTCTTAATATATATAGAGATTGGTAACAGAATCTTTGAATTATAAAATTATATATACATACCGAAGGTAGCTAATAATATTTTTTCTTAAGATCAAAACTTTAATTCCTTGATTTTTTTGGCACATGTAAAATTTTGGTTAATTTGAGCAACGCCAACACTCAAAGAAGTTGGTGAAAGTTGGAGCAAGTAGCTAGCTTATACTATAAGAGGATTAACTTAATTGAGACTTAATTAACTTTTAGATAATGATGAAAAGTGCAATAGCATAATATGGAAAGACTTGCCAGATAAGAAGAAGAATGTTATAATAAATGAGATAGGTATGTCAGACCGTTTGGTTGACAATAATTGAGGCAATCTCTATACTACGCAAAGGAATAAAAATTAGGGAAAATGATAACATGATAAGCCAGAATGAAAGGAACTTGGTCAAGGAAAAGACAAATTAAGTCATAATTCTCACACAAAAAAAGATTGGTTAGACATGCAAGCAAAGATAAAATAATACAAAAGTTAAAAATAGTTTTGTATTACAATATCCATTAGTTTAATGAAACATTTACCAGGAAAGAGGAAATATTTTAAAGAAGATCAAACTATAAAAATTTTAAACTATCAGTAATAAAAGGAAGATTTTGTCGTTGTATGATTGAAAGAGGAAAAAAAGAAAAGAAAATAATTAATGTTACAGCATGCAATCAATATGTTTTAGTTATTATATATAAAAAGAAGGCGATAATATGTTTTTCACTATTAAATATGCATCATGACCATAAAATTGATTCCAACAAGAGACTTAAGCGTACACGGTCCCCCCAAAGAGGTAAAACGTTAAAAGTAAAACAAATGAATTATCCAAGCAATTAATGCAGCTCTCTTTGTGGTCAAGTAATTAACGGTTAACCTTTGTACAAAATGTCAGTTTTACACAATATCTTGCTTGCATAGAATCATAGAAGTGGCTCATCATACAAAATGAAAACTCACAAGAAAATTCAACCAAGAAAACTATACTTGTACGGAAGCTATTATATATTGATATTATATTTACCGTGATAGATGCCGTTGATTTGATCGATATTGATTTTATTATTCAAGTTACATGAGTTAATATTTAATTATTGACTTTACTTTTTAATATATTTATGTAATATTTTATTATTCAATTTAAATGAATTATTATTTAAATGAATGATTTTATTCATATTGATGATTATTAGTACTCAACTTAATTATTTGTACAATATTGTATTGTTCAATTTAGACTACTTAATTTTAAAATTAGCAATATTTAAGTTGAGTAATAAAGTACTGTACAAAACAAATTAAATAATAAAACCATTATTATGAAAAATAATTCATTTAATTTAAATAACAAAATCATGATCTTTCATATATCCATTCCAATAAGGATACAGATGTACAACACAAATGCAGAATTCTAAACATGCGGCAAGGGAACACGCAATACTGGTATTAAGGACAAGGGTTTTTTCATATGAGAAACAGCGCCAAACTCCTCTGTCATGTCCACATCGTTTGGCTTGACACCATCTGGTAGTTTCCAATCAAAATGCAACAGAAGCCTAGAGAGAGCTATTTCCGTTAAATATAGCAACTCTTCATTTCTCTCAATCTCTTATTTTCTCTTAATTAGATTTGATTCTTTCCTTGATTTATGACAATTGTATATATTTTGTCTTATGTTTAGTCTGAGATAGATATAGTAGATTGTCAGCTTTAGATAGATAAATAGTGCTTATATAAACATAAGTTTTGTAATCTTTTTTATTTTTTATTCTGATATACAATAAAACATAATTTTCTCTCTTCTGTTCTTTTCTAAATTTATCATGGTATCAGAGCCAGGTTTATTCACCTGACCTGGTTATGCTATCATCACCTTATCTCAGCCGCCAAGCCCAGGCCGGCCTTCACTTGTTGGGTCGACTGTCGCGCCTCTGAATCATGGCAGAAAAGAAAACTACTCTTGATGAGTCCTCTCCATTATTCCTCAATCACTCGGATAATCCGGGCATCATCTTGATCGCACAACCACTTACTGAGACCAACTATCCGGCATGGAGTCGAAGCATGCTCACCGCGCTCTCATCGAAGAACAAACTCGGGTTCATCAATGGGTCTGTCATCAAACCTGATCCGAAGTCGGATCAATATTGGCTCTGGAACAAATGCAATATCATGGTACTGTCCTGGATCTGGAATTCGGTTTCCAAAGAATTGACCAACATTGTGATTTATCACACGACCGCTCAAGAAGTTTGGGATGACCTGAAGGAGCGGTACGAGCCGAGTAATTTAGTCTAAATCTTTCACGTCAAGCGGTCGATTGCCGGTTTGTCTCAGGCAGATCTGACCATTACGGGTTACTACACCCGCCTGAAAGGTTTTTGGGATGAATTGGGGTCACTCATGCCCATACCGACGTGCACATGTGGCAAGTGCACATGTAACATTTTGAAGACATCTCTCACAAATCAACAACTGGAACGTAGTTTCCAGTTCCTCATGGGTTTGAACGACGTATACTCAACCATCCGGAGCCAAATCCTAACCATGGATCCAATGCCGGGTATTGGGAAAATCTATTCCCTCGTTCTGCAAGAGGAGAAGCAAGCAATCGCACGAAAGCCAGCGACTCCTCTGCCGGAGTCATCAGCACTGGTAGCCAACGCTAGCAGCAACCGTAATGGCTCAGGTGGACGTGACGGACCTAGTCAACGTGGCAGAGGTAGGGGTCGTGGCAATGGTCGCTCAACACGGCCCATGTGTGATTATTGCGGTATGCAAGGTCACGTGCAAGAAAAATGTTATAAGTTGCATGGGTATCTAGAGGAAGGTAAAGGCAAGGCCACAACTCACGTTGCTGTGCAAGGCGATGTCAGTGCAGGCGCTGGTAATCTTGGTGGTGGGTTCCCGTTCACAACTCAGCAGTATAATCAACTCTTAGCACTCATCAATTGTAACTCGGCTCAAGAAGGCTCATCAGCCCAGTCAGCTCACTTCGCAGGTATGGCTGGTAAATTTAATCGTTGGATTATAGACAGTGGTGCTTCGGATCACATGACACCCTTTGAGTCAAATCTAAGTTCCAAGAGCTGTACAAAACAACCAATTGGTATGCCAAACGGATCGGTTGCATCTGCTTTACACGTAGGCAGAGTTGATTTGGGACCGAATTTAGAATTAAGTAAAGTCTTATGTGTTCCCTCTTTTACACATAATCTAATATCTGTGAGTAAGCTGACTAAAGAAAATAATTGCACGGCAATTTTCTTTCCAAATTTCTGTGTATTTCAGGACCTGTCCACGAAGAAGACGATTGGGATGGGTGAGGAAAGAGATGGATTGTACTACTTTAGCGAGCACAGAAAATCAACTTGTTATTCCAGTTACAGCCAAAACTTACCGCTAGATATATGGCATCAACGTTTGGGTCATCCACCTGAACATCATCTAATAAATCTTTTAAATAGTATTGATATTTCTTTTAAATCGAAAAATATTTGTTGCTCCATTTGTCCTTTAGCCAAGCTTGTTAGGAAACCTTTTCCAATTAGTATCAATAGAAGTATTTCTTCCTTTAATTTGATTCATTGTGATATCTGGGGAGAATATTCTACCCCATCTCATAGTGGGGCAAGATATTTTTTAACTATTATGGATGATCATACTAGATGTACGTGGATCTATTTAATGAAAAACAAATCTAAAACACAATCTTGTTTGAAAGCTTTTTATGCCATGGCAAAGACACAATTTTCTTCCAAAATAAAAAAAATTAGATCTGACAATGCACCCGAACTGTTATCCATTGAAATGCAATACTTTTTTCAGTGAAAATGGGATCATTCATGAAACCACCTGCGTTAATACTCCACAACAAAACGGGGTAGCTGAGCGCAAACACAGACATCTATTAGAAGTAGCTCGCACCCTCCGCTTCCAATCTGGTCTACCAAAGGTATTCTGGGCAGAGTGTATTCTTACTGCTGCCTATCTTATTAATCGGTTACCTACCAAAATTCTCAATAATAAATCACCTTTGGAAATGTTATTTCATAAAAGGCCATCTTACACACATCTTCGAACCTTTGGTTGTCTTTGCTATGTGTATACTTTCAATTCAGATAAATTTGCACCTCGAGCAAAAAAATGTATATTTGTAGGATATCCACCAGGCAAGAAAGGCTACAAAGTTTTCGATTTAGAAGAAAATATTTATATGGTGAGTCGTGATGTCATATTCCATGAATTTATTTTTCCTTACAAAAATTCATCTCCAAATCCACCACAAAACATTTCCTCCTTACCTCAAATCAGCTCACAGCCAGCCCATCCACATTTGCTGCCAGACATTGCTCAAGTGTTTCCGCCGATCCAGTCCAGCTAGCCAGACTCAATCCTACCTTCGCTGTCCTCAGCTCAAACCGAGTCAGCCCAAACTGATTCAGCACAAACCGGTACAGCCGAAACTGAAGTCCTTGTTCTATTAAGACGTTCCACTCGGTACAAAAATACCCCTGGATACCTCGCTGATTTTCAATGCTCCTTGGTGCACTAATCTCCTAGTCACCTGCTCTTTACGTCTCTGACAGGTACTAAATATCCTACAGAAAATTATTTGGCTTATCACAGATTTTCAAGGAACCATAGAGCTTTTCTTAGCAACATCACTTTGGTGACTGAACCCTCCAGCTTCTGTGTTGCCATCAAGCACCCTGAGTGGCGGGCTGCCATGCAAGCTGAGCTTCAAGCCCTTGAAGACAATAACACATGGACCGTTACGTCCTTGCCGCCACACAAGCGTGCCGTTGGTTGCAAGTGGGTCTACAAAATCAAGTACCGGACAGACGACAGCATTGAACGGTACAAGGCGCGACTTGTAGCCAAGGGTTTTACTCAGCAAGAGGGCATTGACCACCAGGAGACTTTTGCACCCGTCGCCAAGCTTATTTCAGTGCGGTGCCTACTTGCCTTGGCCGCCATCAAAGGCTGGGCCCTCCACCAGATGGATGTTAACAATGCTTTCTTGCAGGGAGATTTGGACGAGGAAGTCTACATGCACTTACCACCGGGCTACGAGTATCAAGGGCCGAACCATGCACGGCCTGTCTGCCGACTGAATAAATCCCTCTACGGTTTGAAACAGGCCCCACGAAATTGGTATGCAAAGTTTTCCAATGCTCTCCTATCCTTTGGTTTCCGACAGTCGGCCAGTGATCACTCCTTATTCGTCATTACATCGGGTTCACATATTACCTTGGTGTTGATTTATGTTGATAACATGATCATTACGGGTAGTGATCCAGCTCATATTAAACAGGTCAAGGCATTTATTCGGTCCAAATTCCGGATTAAAGATCTGGGAAAGCTAAAATATTTTTTAGGGATCGAAGTTGCTCGTTCAAGCAAGAGTATTTTTCCATCTCAACGGAAGTACACCCTAGACATCTTGAAGGAAACCGGTCTACTTGGGGCCAAGCTAGTCGATTTTCCTATGGTGCAAAATATGAAGTTCAATGCCACTGATGGCCGACCACTCAAGGATCTTGGCATATATCGACGCCTGGTTGGTCGCCTAATCTACCTGACTATTACCCGACCTGAGATAACCTTTGTAGTTAACACTCTCAGTCAGTTCATGCACTCACCTCACCAGCCGCACATGGATGCCGCACTCCGGATCCTCCGTTATCTCAAGTCTGCACCTGGCAAAGGTATTCTTTTGCGTGCAGATAGTACACTTCAGCTCAGTGCATTCTGCGACTCTGACTGGGCAACCTGCCCTACTACCCGCCGCTCAGTAACAGGCTACTGCATGTTTTTGGATGACAATCCTATCTCATGGCGCACCAAGAAACATGGCACTGTTTTACGCTCTTCTACTGAGGCCGAGTATCGAGCCATGGCAGTGGCTACATGCGAGCTCCTCTGGTTACGTGCTCTATTGGCTGACATGGGTGTTCATCATCCGCAGCCCATGATCCTTTACTACGATAATAAATCTGCTATTCACATTGCTGCCAACCCTGTGTTCCACGAGCGCACCAAACACATTGAGATTGACTGTCACATTGTTCGCGAACGGGTACAAGCTGGTGACATTCAGACCAAACACATTCGTACCAATGAGCAACGGGCCGATATTCTTACCAAGGCTTTGGGACGAGTTCAATTTCTTTATCTATATCGCAAGTTGGGTCTTTTCGATTTGCACAGCCCAACTTGAGAGGGGTGTGTTAAATATAGTAACTTTTGATTTCTCTCAATCTCTTATTTTCTTTTAATTAGATTTAATTCTTTCCTTGATTTATGGCAATTGTATATATTATGCCTTATGTTTAGCCTGAGATAGATATAGTAGATTGTCAGCCTTAGATAGATAGATATTGTTTATATAAACATAAGCTTTGTAATCTTTCTTATTTTTTATTTTGATATACAATAAAACAAAATTTTCTCTCTTCTATTCTTTTCTAAATTTATCACAGTAACTGCAGTGCCAAACTCCATACCTGGGCAACTTCTTCTACCCGCTTCGAACTGTATAAATTCAAAGGCATTTCCCTTGACATCAACACTGCAACCTTCAAACCTCTCTGGTATGAATTCCTCTGCATCACTCCAGTACTCAGGGTCCCTTCCGAGAGCCCATGCATTGATCAGCACTCGAGCTCCGGATGGAATCGAGTAGCCAAGTACTTGACATGTCTCCTTGCATTGCCGCGGTAGCAATAGTGGCAGAGGTGGGTGCAATCTCAGGGTTTCTTTGATAACTAATTTCAGATAGTTGTGTTTCCTGACGTCATCCTCGTCGAACTCAACTTTTCCAATTGCAGTATGCCTTACTTCCTCTTGTACTTTAGCCATTATCTCTGGATGCTTAATTAATTCTGCCATTGCCCATTCAATTGTAGTTGTTGCGGTGTCTGTTCCTCCAGCAAACATGTCCTAAATAAGCAGCATAATGAAGGAATAGATTGGAGTTATCAACTCAGCAAAAAATATAGAACTTGTTGAGGTTGCATCAATTCCAATTGCAATTTGTAAGTAATTCGCAAGTAAGTATGTTGACGGTTGCTGATCAGAACAACTTAAAAAGGGTTATTTTCCATTTAACTTTGTCCAAATTTATTTTTAAAATTTTAGACCAAATGCATTATTCATTGATCTATACAAAATTAATTGCAAATTATTTGTAACTTCGTGAATAATATAGATATATATCAGTCAAATTATTTGCAAATTCGTGGCTTTTTCATCTATTCATTTGATCTTAGACAAAAAAATAAAGATTATGAACTTACAAGGATAACAGCTTTTACGCTGTCAAATGTGATGGGCTCCCCTACATTATCATTTTCCATTTCCTTGATCAGAACATCAACCAAATCATCTTCAATTTCCTCATCTCTGTCATTCTGATGTTGCTTTTGTTTTTTCATATGCTCTTGTACTGTCTCGTCCATTATTGTATCCAGAACCCTACATATTTTGATCCATATTTTGATCGACATTTAGACGTTAGCTGAGGAAAAGGGCAAACATATTTTTTTAATAATCTTTTTGTGAACTCAAAGTCGACATACAATTTACAAAAGCACTTGGCATAAGTATATAATCAATTGTTAATTACCTGTAGTATCGTAATAATTTGGTTCTCATCTTCATATCAAGCCAGCTTAGCCAAGGGAAGAAATCAGATGGACTCATCAAAGAAGTTTGTTCTATTACCTCCTTCAAAGTTTTTAATAATACCTCTTGCCTTTTACATCTTCCTGCAAATGCAGCACGAGCCACAATATGGTTTGCCATCTCGCTTACCTTCTCAACCAATTTGACTGGTGATTTATCAGAAAAGGTGGAGAGCCATTTCAACATGGAATGAACCTCTTCGTGCCGAACTGAAGTGAGAGATTTGACACGCTTTGAGGAGAGGAGCTTGTTGACACAGATTTGGCGCAATCGGCGCCAGTAGGCACCATTTGAGAAGACAATGTCGCCGGCAGAATTATACATTTTTGCTGCAGACAACATAGGGCGGTTTGAAAAATTTGCATCATGTACTTTCATCACCTACAATATACATACATATGTATTTAGGTTGTAATCATATCATACATATCATAATTTGGTGTAGCAGTATTTTTATTTGGTGCAGATGCTTCTGGTCTCACATTTCTGACAACTGCGTCAGCAATCCGACCCATTCATTATGATTCTAGCATCAAATCTAAAAGTAACTAAAGATTTTGATTGTTTTGAAGAATAATCTTAATGAACATTGGATTCTTTAAAAAAAAAATTGAAAAACCAAGAATACAAGCATATTGTTGAAACATATAATCTAATAATTTTCAGATCTATAATTAAATGGAGAATCCCATTTCGTACAGCCCATTTGTTTGACTTGTTCCTCAAATATACATGTCATTAATTCCGAAAAAAACATTATAGCCTGATTAGAAGATTTATACTTGGTAGATTTACACTTGGTATTAATTAACCAATCACATAAGAGGTGGTCATGGTCTTAAATCCCTCATTGATCTGTTACTTCATTTATTCACTGTTCCATTTTATGGTATTGATTTTCTAGATTTATTTACTTCTATAAGCTGCGCTGGCCCAATTAATCATGAATTTATCATGGGCTCCTATTGTTATATAAATATAGCCCAATTCATTCAACAGGAAGATGTACAGAGCACAACTCAACTACAATGCATTCCGATGCACAGAAAATTCAACTGTGAGAAACCTTTCACTCCCCTAAATGAATTCAAATTCTTTTAATTGGGGTAATATAATGAGTGCCTCCAAATTACTTAACTCGTGACAAATGATCCCTCAACATATTATTGCTATCTAATACTTCATTTTAAATTATGAAATATTGAAGATACCCTTATGTATATAGCATGATACTTAAAATATTTATGTTTTTTGAAATTTTAATTTACAGAAAGTTAGCAACTATTTAAAAAAATACAGACATTTAATTAAATATTCACAGTATATAATATATCTCTTATTTCATTTTTAATTTGAAAACTTATATTCTTTGTTTTTATCATTGTAAAAAATATAGTTTCATAAATAGGTAAAATTGATAAATTTTTTTAATTAAGTATAAAATAACAAAAGTTATGTAATAAAAAAATATTTTATTATTTCAAAATTGATGTTGAAAATTATTATAAAATTAAAACATAAGTATTTTATAAATTTTAATTGCTTATATAATCATATATTTCTTATGGAGTTAGGCTAATATGCTTCCATAAACATTTCGGCCTGCAATATATATGGGTCAAATTTTAAAATTTCGTATCCGAAATGTCGATCCAAGTAGTTAAATAAATTACTCATATCAAAATCTTGTAGAATACCTAAATTTACCATTTTTAGAGTTTTTGAACTATTTTTAATGATTTTTGAAAAATGACGTTAAAAATAATAGAAAAATATTAATATTTGAATGTCAAAAAATGGTCATCTTTAAAAAAACATTAAAAGTAGTTTATAAACTCTAAAAATGGTAAATTTGATATTCTAAAAGATTTTGATATGAAAAATTTATTAAGCTAATTGAATCTATATTTTGGACATGAGATTTTGAAATTCGACACATAAGCGAATCAGACCAAAATACTTATGGAAACACATTAGCCAAACTCTTTCTTATGAACATAAATAAAGCATATAAATCAAAACAAAAATGAAATAGCAAACATATCATGAATGTAAATATTTAATTCAGTGTCTATATTGAAAGTATTGTGTGTTTTGAAAGTTAATTTAAATCATATATTGTTTAAGAGTATGTAATTTAAATATATTATTGTTCTGTGAGTTTAATATATTATATCTTATGAAGTATTCAAGAAAATATTATTGATCTTGAATCATATAACTCATAAGATGACAACGTATAGCTCTAAATATATTTACAAGTCGAGGTGATTAAAGGAAATACTAATCACCAAGATAAGATTATCATGTTATTAAAAGTACATTGAAGTTCTATAAGTGTTGGATATGAATTATCATTAATAACATGAGTATGTAAAAATGAATTTCCACATACTGAATAATGACCAAACAAAATAAGACATTATAAATAATGAAGTATTTTGGTCATTTCATAATTTAAAATGAAGTATTAAATAACAATAATCTGCTGGGGGAGTCATTTGTCACAAATTAAGTAGTTCAGGGGGTCTCTGTCCAAATTAAAAGTTTAGGGGGGCCAACTTATCACAATCCAAAAGTTTAGTTGGAGCACCCATGACATTGCCCCTTTTTAATTTTACTCCAAATATTATTCTAATTTATTATGCTAGATACTAAGGAGCTATTATCAGTTATTTTCATAATCATATCTTAAAAAATGATAATTGCAAATTATCCTGTTGATGATTTCAAAGTCTTATATGTAGAAGATAAAATATGCTTAAGGATGACGATGTCACGATGCATATAACAAAATTCTAATTATTAATTTGTTTTATTCTTATTTATCTCATTTACTTTTTAGCTATCCGGATTTTATTGGAATTTGTTCAAACACAGACAATTACCAAATTGGAGATGCAATATTCTACTTAATAAATTTTGTAAATAATTGAATTATTTGACTGTATATTGGATAAAGCAAAGATTTATATCATGCTATTCCGAAACATTTTATGCTAATTTGATTGAAGGATATGTACCTCTCGTGCAGCCACTCTTGATGTAATGACAACGAGGTCCGTTTGGCCTGTACGAAGTAACATGACAGGTCCATGTGACCGGGCAAGGTCCCGCAGCGCATGTTGTGGCGATCCAGCACCCGCTAGGTTGTGTAGGTTGCCGATAAACGGGAGGGTCCATGGACCTGGAGGGAGCTTGCGTTTGGATAGAGATTCTGTGGCTTTCTTCCTGTGGAGGAATTGAAGAGAGAGTGCAAAGCATAGGAGAAGAGCACTAATTTGGAAGAGAAGAAAGACAACTGTGAGTTCCATTTCCTTTGATTTTGTGTTGGGTGCTGGTAGATCAAATAAACAGGCTTTTATAGCAGTTAAAGCATCCCATTTAATTAACATATGGCAAGCTATTCAGAGAAGATTACATATTACTATTAAGTTATTTTCGTTACCTGTTTTTCAGTTTGAAAATTACTAGTTGGGCACGTTAAGTATTAAATTAAATTTGTTTTTGGAATTCTTCTACAAGAACTCTCTATATCCATTAATTTTTTGCTTACATTATCTCATGATTTTATATTTATAGTTCTCTGTATTTATTTTGTTGATTTTCTAAAACACGGTCTATTCTGCAATATTTCAGTTTCTCTTTACATCCCTAATTTTTAGTAATAGCATATGGAAAAATAGTATTTTCCTCTGAGTTTTCTACAATTGGAATAGAAGCAAAATTGTAGGAATAATGTAAAACAATTCCATCAAATTATGATAGAGTAATGTATACATCCGTTAACGCATACTCGTCTGAGTGCCTTTCAGGACTGGCACTGTTTATATTGATGGGATTCTAAATCATCATCAATCAAACAATGTGCATGTACAATGTGTGTGTGTGTGTGTAAGCTGTAAGCAAAAGATTCTAAAATCTTCAACGTAACTAACTGAGTGTGAGAAAGCAATGCTAATCATTCCAATAATGTGTAACTCTTATAGTATCAACTAATGCTAAACATCTCAATGGTGTGTACTAATGTAGTATCATCACCAGCAATTCTTAACAAAATTCAAAGCTTAACATACACACACATGAAGACAGGTCATAGGCTTGTATGATAGCTTCTACATATATGGACTATTTGATTAAGGGCGGTTTAAGCGACACTTTGCAAAAATTCCAGCATATATCGAGTCTAATTTCACAGGTATTGGTTTGTTCTGGGTGTCTGATCAATGCATCAGGCTATGATTCTGATACAGATCAAAACCGATCACTATGTTGCATTTGGTTTTTTGGATACTGAACAAAACGTAGTATGAATTCGAAAAGTCTCATCAAGGAAGAAACAGGCACGGTTCAGTTCTGTAATCACTGCTATTTGTATTGAACTTTTCTTATTAACCTCCACTTAAACTAAAATTAAAATGCAATGATGCAATTAATTACAAGTCTCAGCTGTACTGGTCTGCGGCAGCTATATATTGTGCTACAAAACAGCTCAATTCAGCTATAGTTGTGGCCTTAATCACTTCAACTGTCACTTGCTTGGTTATCTTCGTTTCCTCTTTTTGTATGTTTGTACACGGGGTTGTATGTTGGTAACTTTTCAAGAACAATAAGCAAACTTTATCAAAGTTAGAAACATAAATGAAACAAATCAGGGATTCAAGATTGATTCTCTCTTTGATTCAGAAATTGTAGCTGAAGGTGATAAAGCCCAGTACTGAAGTTGGACCCAAAACAAACTGCAGAGGAACAGGTATAACCCATGAGCACACAATACAAAACTATGCTTGGATGTTGGCACGGTGGTCATTTTTTTTTATTTCGCTTTTGGGATGGTTGGGAGCACTGATTTTATTTCTGATGAGTCATAATTACACCTCATTTTTTACGTTCTAAATATATTTATATATCTTTAAAAAAATATTTATATCTAATAATAAAAGTATTTATAACTTACATTATTATAATTAAAAATTATATAAGTTATATTTATATATGTACAATAAAAAAATTATCTTCGATTTTTCTAGAATCATCTAAGAAAGAAAAAATAACAAATATTTTCTATATTAGTTATATATACTTAAAAAAATTCAAATATAAATAAATTATCTATTTAGTATTATAAATATTTTTGATATATAAATAAAAAATACAAAATATAAGGTGTAAGAATAATTTCTCTCTATTTAAAAATTTTCCAAAGACATTATTCTACGGATATTGGATATCGAATTCCATATCTTCTAGAGTGGGCGGCTACACTAGAGGGTGGAGTGGGCAAAAAATACACATAATACTGCAACTATTACTATAGCGACAACATTTAAATTCATATAGAATGCTTTGTAGAAGAGATTTTTGCCCAATATACGTGAAGTACTACGGATGATGTGAATTCCATCATCCTTGATTTGCAAGCCTACAACCTTCAACTCGGTACTCGGAATAGCGGCAGCTTGGTTCTTGGGTTTTTACCTTGCATTTGCCGTTTCAGGGATGCGAGCTTGTTTTAGTGGAGTTCACAATTCTCCACTAAAATTAACACTAGTATGTTTTGCCTTGAAATTTTTTTAAGGATTTTCAAAGACACAATAATAGTCAGGCACGTTAATTGTTTTTGTACGTTTAAGAGAAGAAAATACTAGAATGTCTTCTACTTTGTTTATCTAAAAGAAAAAACAATTACCAAGTGACATTCTATCCAGAGCAAAAACTAATTCACAGTTTCTTTAAATTTTTGGATAAAAAAAAGGATCTTTGAACTCATATGCGGAAGAGAGGCCGAATATCATAAGCATTTTAAAACGATCAAGGAAAAACATGAATGCCATAAACATCTCTTTCTCAACAGTATTACCCTTATGTGAGTGTCCGGTTATTTACTGAATGGTCCTAAGAATCTACTAATACAAAGCTAAACATGTCATGGTGCCCATAAAACCATCACCTGATTCAAATCTACATCTATATTGTCACACAGATGTCAAAAGTAGATTAGCTAATCATTGGACAGATCCACAGGTGGATTTAATAAAATAAATAAGTAGATTATTAATAGAATTGGGTTAGCCCAAAGAATTCTAAGAAAACCAAAACTAGCTGTGTGAAGTTAGTTATCAGATACCTTTATAAGCCAGGCCGAAGTGAAAAGCTTCATAAAGGGCACACTGGCCCAACATATTTTGATTCTTACCATTTTGAACTTGCTTGACCAAATTTTACAGGTGCTGAGATCTGACATGTACATCACCTTCCTGAGAATTAGCTCCAATCACTTAAAGCTACCAGTGGTTGGCCAACATTATAACCTCACTTGCATTGTTTCTTCCACAACCAGGAATATTTCATCAATCCTGAAATTAAAGAGCAAGAGAAGTCGGCAAACAAGTCAGAGGTGCAGTTATGGTCTTGTAATGAAGCCCAATAGGTTTATAGAATGATATAAATTAAATAAAAGATGCCAAAAGCAAACCAAAAAAGAGTATAACAAATAAGTATAGACAGGTCAATATTACTACTACATATTGCGGAACCAGATTTGACAATGACAACAATCAACTAAGAACAAATGAGCAGGAAGTGAAATATGACAAACTTTTTTAATTGAAGAACAAAAGTTATGCACAAAATTCAGAGTATCAACTACAGAACATGCGACAAATTAATAACAAGAAAGTATATTACAGCTGGAACGTGTGTACCTGCTCAAATTGAGGTTCACGTTAGCAAGCCATGAGGTTAAGTATACCTAACAAAGAACCAACAACATCAGTCAGCTGTACCAGTCAAAGAAATTACTAAGCACCAAAATCATAGGATGTCAATGCTACAAAAATTTTAATCAAGGATTTAAGCAAAATAAAGAGCAACTGTTGCTAAAATTTGTGTTGGTGTGCACACTCAGAAAGTGATTGGTACTTGATTATTCCCCACCTGTAAAACAGTCTCCGTAGCTTCATGGCTTAACAAGTGGGAATGTGAAGAAAGGCCAACCAGATTACAAATTTGTGAGGGTAACATGACAGAGCTTTCATCAGATAGAAGACCACTAAATCTCAGTTCATCAAATTCTCCTTCAAATAGCTCTTTGACCCATGTCGTCGTGCCAATTTCTTCAACCTTTTTCTCTAATTGAATAGATGTAAGCTCCACCACGAGCAATCTCTATTGAATGGAGCAAACGAATTAATTAAAATATAACAAAGGCCACAGAAATGAGTTGAAAAATAGATTCTTAAGAAAGAACAAGATATCTATTATATTCTCTACCTTCAGAGCTAGCTCTAAGAGAAACATCGCGACAAGCTCTTGTGCAAGTTCTTCTGAGATAAATCAAGGATAAAGCTTCAGAATTTGAACCCTACTTGATAAACTTTCATCAAACCTATATAAACTGGTTCTACTTGACAAAGGAAACACCTATATTAACTGGATCTACTTGATGAAACAAACTAATTTGAATAATCTAATGTTACTAGAATAAAGGAAGTTAAATACAACACATAAAAAGGCAAACATGTCAATCAAAGTCTACAGTGATAGCACTCCTTGTAAAAATTTTAAACTAAATAGAAGTCCTCAAGCACCCAAAATTATATATGAGCCTTACCAAAATTGGACACAGAAAATGATGAGAAAACTGGAACCCCACCACCATCTCCAGTGTCATTCATGACTTCAGGTCGATCACAAAATTGAACAATCGGACTTCCAGCAGATCCTTTGAGAAAGCAACGCATTGATTTAGATGCTTTAGCCATTTGCGAAACAGCAAGGACCTGTTGATTTGTATCATGCAAATAAAATAAATTAAGTAAGTGAACTCCAATATATCTTGTCAGCTATTATATTTTGGTTGGCCAACTAACACTCAATCTGGTACAATTCCTGTGCTAATAAGAAAAATGTTATAGAAAATTAAGCAAATGAAATACCATCTCTTTATAGGAAGACAATAATGCGCTCCGACCAAGCTCCTGAAGAAGTAGAGGAGAAAATAAGAGGATGAGACAAATCACATAATTTACCAAATTGATTGCCCGATATCAAAACTATCAAAAGGTTCAATAACTCAATTATCAATACTATCTTAGACTGGAGTAGTGTGTTGCCACTTATATATACAGATAAGGATAAGAGCTACTAGAAAAAGGAAAAGATATTTGTGCTAGTCCAAAAAATTTTGTGCCAAGAAGCTGAGACTCTAGCCTAGCTTAAAATTACCACACAATCAGCCTGCCTACTAGTGGTAGAATAATTTAGTTTAGTATAGTATCATGTTCTGACCAATTAACACAACAGAATAGGAAAAAAGTAAGTAAATAACACAATACAACATCACAAAATACCGAAAGAAATCATAATCACACTACATTTTGGTACCAGCAAGAGGGTAACAATGATCATACGTTCTTCGTAACTAGTAATAGGAATAATTAAAGAGAATTCAAACTACCTGCTGGTAAGCCAATTTTTTACCAGCCTTCTCGCGTATATCTGGCATATCTTTGAGAACTCCCAGGTCCCTCTGCAACATGAACCTGGTACCATTGCACCAACGAAATTTCAGTATTTGAACTAAAAAATGGTGTTCCATAAATTGCAGCTGAAGATAATTCGATCAGTTGATGTTAGGTTCATCACTTAAACCGGAACTAAACGACATAATTACAAAAGAACTGGCCTTTGAGAGAGAAAAGCGTTGACTAGGCAAGTGGCGTGCGACTTGCCATCGGAGGAAGCAGAGAGCCAACGGTCCTTCGCGGAGAGGAGCTTGGACCACTGGTTCCTGATGTTTCGCTGCGCCGCCGGCCGCCAAAGTCTCAACGGCGACGGTGACGGTGATGGTGAGGATGACGGCGACGGAGATGGAGATGGAGATGGAGATGGAGAAGGCGTGGTAGCGTGAAGATTCCGACTGTTTGAGTCGATTACGCGCCTTGGAGTCGCTTCGGAGTCGTCCATGGAACCTATGTGCGGCGGTACCTGTCACCTTTCGAGTTTCGGTAGAGTTGAGCTCGACTGGACTGTTGAGTCGAGACGGGACCAGCCCGTACCATGAGCCACGAGCCAAGTCTCAAGAGAGACGGTGGGAAATTGAGATTGGAGAATTAAGTTTGCGCCCATTTGCTGTTATTCTTAATAAAAGAAACACTAAAAGCATCTCTAAAGACTACAACGCACTTACAAAGTCAATTTTTACATGATATTTATAATTATAATTTCAAAATAATATACACTCTTATTAATTTAATAATCTTGTTAAATTAATAAGTTTTACTAAAATATTATGTTAGCATTTGTAAATTGTTTATAAATGACATGAATATCTCCATTTCTGTAATCATAAAAGATTTATCTTTTTACTAATCAGAAAGTATCACGTCAGTGAATTAAAAACTATAATGAAAATATTTTGAAATTAATGTGTAAGAAAATATTAAATTATTGATGTGATAAATAAATTCAATTTTTTTAACTACAAAAATGGTGATGTTCTAGGAAGCAATGAATAATGAATGTTATAAATTCTTCTACGCAGGGCACATCAAAGCATGTTTTAAAATGAGTTCTAATTGTTTCTTTGCAAAAGTGAATTTATATCTAATTAGGTGATTTCAATTCTTGTTAAAAGACAGTTCAAAGTTTAATTTAATATGCTATGTTATACAAAAATCAGGATCTGACTCACGCACTTCAGTCCATTTAAAGCACTTCACTGTCACCTAAATTAATTAAAATGATCAAATATAAAATTTAGTAAATCATAAATTATTATATAAGATACAGACCAAATTATTTCTATAGTATGGAAAAACCAAACTATTTATGGAAGAAAGGACCGAAACATAATAAGGTAGAAGTTCTTATTGAGTTTATAAATGTTGGTGCATGCTACCATAGAAAAGAGTCAATCTTTTTACTGTGCTGCACGATTATTTTCAAATATTATAATCTGGTTATATATGTCACTGGAACTAATTAGAGTTTCTTCAGAATCTAAACATCAGGCAAAGGAACTTGAAGTATTGGTATCAGACACAGTGGCTCTTTCTTGGCAGTGACTATTCCGAATGTCTCCGTCATGTCCACGTCATCCGGCTTCATCCCATCAGGTAGTTTCCAATCAAAATACAGCAAAAGCCTCACCATAGCCTCCTCCACTACTGTCATACCAAACTCAATCCCGGGACAAATCCTCCTCCCTGCACCAAACGGCACAAACTCGAAGTTTTGTCCCTTGAAGTCAATAGTAGACGCTTCAAACCTCCCTGGGTTGAATTCCTCTGGATCGTTCCAGTAGTCAGGGTTCCGTCCAAGAGCCCATGCATTGACTACCACACGGGCCCCAGATGGAATTGTGCAGCCGAGTATCTGGCAACTTTCCTTGCACTGTCGCGGTAACAGAAGTGGTAGAGGTGGGTGCAACCTCAGAGTTTCTTTGACAACTAGTTTTAGATAACCAAAGGCGTTCTCATCAAATTTAGCAGTGTTTGTACTTGCAGCTTGCCTTATCTCTGCTTGTGCCTTCGCCATTGCCGCTGGGTGCCTAATCAGTTCTGTCATCGCCCATGTTATTGTTGTTGATGATGTCTCGGTTCCTGCACTGAATACATCCTAAACAAAGAGCAGATCATCAGAATAAAGAGTTAGGTAGTACTCTATATATTTTTGTCAATGTGGTAGGCTCTTGTATGTACATGCACTGTATCAATAATGTTAAGCCTTTGAAATATATTAAAAAAATTCTGTTTTCTGTGCTAGTTGCACTTGATTTACTTATGTAAAGCCTTAGAAACCAGGACATTATTCTGACTAATTCATAACTATAGCTTTAATTAACTAATAGTAGAGAATAAAGTACTGGAATTTACTCTGACTAATTCTGAATTTCTTTCTTTCTTTCTTTAGTTTTATATATAAAAGTTACCATGATAACAGCTTTTATGTTGTCCATCGTGATAGGCACCTCCAAGTCACCGTGCTCCTTCACATTGACAAGTACATCGGCCAAATCATATTCGACGTCTTCATCGCCTCCTTTCTTCTGCTGTCGTTGCTTCTTCAAATGCTCCTGAACAATCCCCTCCAGTACGGAATCCAATTTGCTATACATATGCATTAAAAATTAACAGTTCAGTACTATAAATAGAACATAATTGTAGTGAGCCACTTATAGAATTCAATAATATGTGAAGTCCTAATTAGCCTCATAATACAAAACAACCTACCTACATGAGATATAAACGGACAAATAGTAACAAACATTCAATCAGAACTTTCAATGCAACTGTGTTTTTCTTTTTTCTTTCCCTCCAATAAATTAAACTTGTTTCCTACAAGACTGACTTTAATATGCTTAATTGGATGATATTGAAAAGCTTAATTAGATAATCCACTCAGACTTCTAATGTGAAATTTGAACCTATAGCATAGATTTATGTTACGAATTGCATTTATATTTTAGTTGATCAACCTTATATATATTTTTGTTGCGTTTTGAATTTCCTGATAGGTCTCACGAATTACTTTTTTTTTCCACATACCTGAAGCATATATATAACAACAAATTTGTGTCAACTGTTACCTATGCAGTCTCGCAAATCGCCTTCTTGTATTCACATCCAACCAACCCAATGAAGGAAAGAGATCAGATAGGTTGAACCTAGAGAAGAGCTCCATAACCTCTCCTATAATTTCCAAGAACAGCTCTCTATTTTTACACATTCCTCCAAATGCTGTACGGATAACAATATTGTTCAAGAGCTCACATGTCTTCGCGGTCAAGTTGACAGGTGATTTATCAGAAACTAAGCTGAAGCTCTTCAACATAGAATTGATCTCTTCCTGCCGGATTGAGGAGAAATATTTGACACGTTTTGAAAGTAGGAGCTCAGTGGTACAAATTCGGCGCAGCTGACGCCAGTATGGACCATTTGAGAATGCAATATCTGAGCAACCATACGTGAAAACATTTGCTGCAGATATCATTGGGCGGTTCGCAAGGTTTGAATCCTGTGTTTTCATCACCTGTATTACCCTTTGTTAATGATCAAATTATTTGGAGGCGGTCTATATTTCGTACATTTTCAGTATATTCCTTATATGTATGGTTAGAATATGGTGGTATAGTAATTCATTTTTAGCAATATGATTTACCTCTAAAAAGATGCGCTTAGTTAGAAGATACACAATTCTTACTAAATTTAATTTATCTAGGAGAGGTTGGAATGGAGATGCTAATTGTGTCTTATATGGTGCAGTCGAAACAACTGAACATTTATTCTCGATATGTCTAGTAAGTAAAACTATTTGGGATTGGGTTGCTCACTATAATAATTTTGTGTTTAATTGTTCCACTCTGAAAGATTTGTGGTGTATTGATTCTCAAATACCTCTTAAAGATATTCATTGTGTTAAAATTATTAGAAGTGCGGTTCTCTGAACAATCTGGTTAGAAAGGAATAAGTTTTGTTTCACTGATGCTAAAGGAAAATGCTATAAGGCCTTAGGAATATAGATAATTAGTTTAGCAAACTTTTGGGGTCATAATTCAAAAAAGATAAGTTCCCTTAATTTGTCACTTGTACTATCACAGGATGTGGGATGTCTTCCTTTTCAGGTCTATCAAGGGGAAGAGAAGACAAAGGTGGAAGAGGTGGCGGCCCAGGAACTCCACCCTAGGTCTGGCATATAGACTGATCTCTCTAAAATCAGTACCAGCTCAAATGAAGATGGTTGAAGAATATTGAAGTTTTTTGAATTCTAGTGTTATTTAGTCTTGTCCTTTGTGTTTAGTGTTATCTTCAACTCTTTTGTTTGTTTTTAGCAGTACTGTTAAAATGTTGTTTGGTTATAATAGTTTAGAACTTAGGATAGTAGGTTTTATCTTCTAGGTTATTAAAAAACACAAGGTTTTCTTGTACCAATGGTTTCGTACCAGAAATCTTGTTTTTGTAGGCTTTTTCAGTTTTAATGAAACTGGAGGAGCACTCCACTTTTATCAAAAAAAGAAAATACCCCCCGCAGAATAAAGGAGATTTCAAAAAGCGCAAACTAGGACAATTGCTAATTAGGGAATCATAAATGCAAAATCAATTACCTTGACAACATTTTTCCAGCATATTCAAGTTTAAGCACTCCTTTATACGAGCCCTTTATTCTCTTATCAAAAACCCTTTAAGATCATGTAATGATTATATATTTGCTTCAGTAAATTTGATCAAGAACATTGACTCGCTAAAATTTGGGAGGGTTCAGATTCCCAGAGGTATATGCCCTACTGTCACGTTGGTCAGTGATCTGACCCGTTCTTCTAAAAAAAAATATCTGTGCAATTCCATTGAGATTAAGTGATGAACCATAAAAATTGAAAGGTTCAGACCTCCTTCATAATAATCAGATACCTGAGTTAACATGAATCCGAGTTGGATTTTGGCAAAGAGATGAGGATGCATCAGAGATTACCAATCAAGAATGACAGGAATATACACTTAATTTATAAGTATTTCTCCTCATTTTAACGATTTCCTGTTGATCAAGGTTACCTCTTTTGCAGCTTCACGGGAAGTGACGACGACGAGGTCAGTCTCACCAGCACGAAGGAGCATGACGGGTCCATACAACCCGGCAAGGTCACGCATGACATGGTGCGGCAATTTGGCGGTTGCTAGTTGGTGCAGGTTTCCAATAATTGGCAGGGTCCAGGGACCCGGCGGAAGTTTGGATTTAGATCGTGTCACTTTCTTCTTGAGAAAACGGAAGGAGAGTAATAGTATGAGAAGAGAAACAACAATGTAGGAAAGAGAAGGGAGTGGAAGCTCCGTTTTTTCTGTTCTCTTATGTAAATTTGAGGGTTTATAAGAGGTGTGACTTCCCAGATATATATATATATATTGAAGTTTCAGAATGCTGGATACATCTGTTATTGTCGCCTGTATCTGTTCGTATATATATAGGCCAAGACCTCTATTTATAATTCAAATTAGCACAAACAATGATTTGCTGGAGGTTAGCAACTCATGCACGCCTCCTAGTTCCCATATCAATTTTGTTACCAGATCAATATTTTCTTTTGGTTAATTAATTTAGCGTATATTTAACTCCAACGTTATACATCTCCTTTAAAAATATTATTCAAATTAAAAAATTAAAATTACAAATATATTTCTAATTATTTAGATAAAACATATAATAATTTTGAGTCAATATAAAATTTTAATCTGTCATATTAATTAATCATAAAATCATTAATTATGATTTGTGCTCTTAGGTACATGAATACTCTGGCTGTTCTTTGTTCTTCTTAGGCTTTAATGATGCAACAATACAGACAACTAACTAGCTAACATTTTTTCTTGGGGTCCGTTTGGTATCCTCTTTTTCACTCGCTATTATGAAATAGTGCACTATTTCAATATTTATTAGTGCCAAACACTAAAAACAAGGAATAGTGATGTGATGGAACATTTTTATTTCAGTATTTCTAGAGGATGTCTGAACAGCAGAATAGAGGAGAGAGAAAATGATTGGAAAAGTGAAAATTAACCAAAGTTATCTTTTTTTTTTCCTTTTGTTGTCAAGTTTGTTAATTTTTTTATGGATAATTACGGTTTTCAATGAGTTCTGTCCTAGTTCAGTATTAATTTATTATTAAGATTTGGTTTGTATTATTTTTAGATTCAATTTTATTTTAGATTTTGTTGTACTAACGTAGAGATACTAAGATAAATAAATTAATCGTGTTTTGTTGAAAATTATTCCATAAAAAATATTATTAAATTTCCATGTTACAAAATATGTGGGCTTAAGAGTAATACAAAAACCACAAATAATTATAGGGGTATTTTAATCTTTTCTAATTTGTTGATGATTTATAAAAATCTATTATTTTACTATTTTAAATAACTTTTATCAAATAATATTTTTACTCCTTCAAATAATACTTTTTTATTACTCTTTTAAACATCACTATTTTATTACCATTCTATTTTTATTATTTAAATAATACTATTTTAGCACTATTCCAAGAAAACGAATAGAAAACCAAAGATGATGTTTGGGACTCCTATTCTAGCACTACGCCTATGGCCCGTTTAGATATGAAACATTAAGTCAATTAATATATATATATATATATATATGAAATGATTTCGCACTTTATAGGATTTAATATAATTCCTTTAAAATATATATATACAATACAAAAATATCAGATACACTTGTATGATTTTTCTTTAGAATTTGCCCATGAGTATCCCATTAGAATTTTTCTTTTCTT
Source organism: x Bolboschoenoplectus mariqueter (assembly GCA_037678475.1). Taxonomy (NCBI): domain Eukaryota; kingdom Viridiplantae; phylum Streptophyta; class Magnoliopsida; order Poales; family Cyperaceae; genus x Bolboschoenoplectus; species x Bolboschoenoplectus mariqueter. The sequence continues at coordinate 2,921,860 of CM075281.1, forward strand.
TTGCTTTTGTACTTGGTTTCTGATATTAGGGGGCGTTTAGTTAGTTCATTCCATATTTCATTTCAAGGAATTAATGCCATTCCAAGGGATTCTATTCCTGATAATATGATATTACCGTGTTTGGTTATGATGGCTATTGCTTATAGTAATCTCAAAAAACCAGAACTATCATATTGACTAAAATTATATATTTTTTAGCATCTACTAAAAATCAAAACGAAAATGAACTGAGATCCATCATTTTTACGAAACAAGAAAAATATAATAATAAATTAAGAAGCTTCATATGACGTGAGCGCAAAGATATCCATTTTTATTTTTCAATCATGAAACGCAATTATCATGTGGTCCTAATAGATAACAACAATAAATTGGCAAGTAGCACATGTTAAATACTAAGAACAAGAAGTTGCAATCAAGAACAGTCAGAATAGAGAAAACAATTAGTGATTTAACCTACATGACTAAATCCAAACAAGAGTATTGAACCTAAAAGATCAGTGATCAAATTCAATTGATGAACCACATTTTTGCTCGGAAACAAAGGTTTTCCAGTCAAAATCTTTGGACAGATGCAACCAACGCTTCAAATATTGATTGCCGGCGAGTACTGCAGTGAAGTAAACACAACAATTAAATATGTAACTTCCTGGAAGGAAATCACAAGAGAGAGAGAGCCACAGAAACTCTTCGTACCGGAATGAAAAGGTATGTCAGAACAAAGAACTTGACCTTAAGAGAAGCAGTATCATCCTCCATGCACGGGTGCTGAATTATGGGATCGACATGAAGCAGTACATCCTCCATTCCTCTCTGTTAAGGATCCGAGCGAAGAAAACAAAACGGATTTTCAAAATCGTCTCTCCTTTTCTATTTTCGTTTCTCTCCTTCTGTCTTAATCCTGTACTAATTATACGATGAAGAGCTCCTCTTCCAATTCTTCATCTCAGACGACATCTATTGGACCTACTCTCTCTCTCTTTCCCTCCTCCCTCCCTCCCTCCCTCCCTCTCCTCTCTCTATTCTTGTTCATCGATTCTTCGGCTTGTATATCGTTTTAATCCAATAGCACAAGAAATTAATCCATCATATTCCTGTGGCATATCTCATAAAAAGATGACACTAGCTTGTCGGTCTTCAACACAGGGAAATCCTGGACTGAATCGCTATAATATTCTAATAAACATACACTCAAATATTATTATTGTTAATTGAACGCTAACCGGATAACAATGAGGGAAAGTTCGATTGAACCACAATTTGTCAAATATTTTTTTTAGAGGAAAAATAAGAGTCAAAGCTCTTATTTATATCTATTAATTATAAGTTCAAATTGGTTACAGGTATTAATTTAGTTAAAAAAAACCCGGAAAAAATAAAGAAAACTTAAGCTCAGGAGTTGTGAGCCTTAAATTTGAGAACAAAAAACTAAAAATTGCAAGGGGGAAGAGAGAGAGAGAGAGAGAGAGAGAGAGAGAGAGAGAGAGGAGATAATTGAAAACAGTTTTGAAAGAAAAGAGAAATAAGGACTTCGGATGACAGTTGATATCATCATAGAATTTGCATTTGAACTTTGACTTCTTCTAGGAGTTGTAGCAAGGACTTCGCTCTGTCGTTGAAGATTCTTGAGCATCGTTCTCTCCATATTACGAACATTGTGGTTAGTAAAACACTCTTGATTTCCTTTGTTACGCTTGTATTCAATAGCATGCATGCAAAGTCTCCTTGTAAAATATTTGTTGAGAATGAGAAGCAGTTGGCCACCATGCTGTAGAGTGTTTTAGCTATAACACATTGACATAATAGATGTCGCACCGTTTTGCCTTCCCTTCTGCACATGTAACAAATGCTAGATACAAATCATCCTCTTTTGATTAAGTTATCTGTGGTAAGTATCTTGTTGAATAACATTAGTCATGCAAATACTTTCATCCTTGAGAGAACATTGAGAATCCAAATCACATGAATTTGAGAGGCTACCCTTGGTCCATTTTTGAGTGCATAGTATGCTGAGCTGACTGAAAAATTGTCAGAGCTATGTCATTTCCATACCGCATCATCTTGCTCTTGCTGATTGAGTAGAGTGCCTAATTGGCTGGCTATTTCTTGTATCAACTGAGAAAGTTGTTGTTGTGCTCTTGTTGATAATTCCCGTCTGAAGAAATCTGACCAGTTCTGGTGGGACAATATCATTTGGACAGAGGTGTGAGGGTCTAGAACGAATGAGAACAATGCTTTATATCTCTACTGCAGTAACCCCAACCCCCAATCATGCTTCCAAAATGATATTACTGTGCATGTTCCTACTATCTTTCTTGTGAAACAATTGAGAAATGGAATGATGGTTTTGAGGTTTTTGCTGAAAAACTTGGAGATTGACAACTGACTTGTGGTAGGGCCATAAATGAAAACAAAAATCATTTTCCACAATCTATTTTCTTCCTTTATCCAATGCTAGTACCATTTTGACAACAGTGCGACATTGAAACTCTTTATTCAATGCTAGTACCATTTCTTAGGTGTACACACCAATTCCCAATTAGCTAAATGGATTTTTCTTTTATCCATTTCTATCCCTTGCCACAGAAAGTTTCTTTGTATCTATCTATTTCTTCTATCACCCATTGAGGCATTTGGAAAATCGACATGAAATATATTGATATTGCTGACAGCACAACATTTAGAAGAACTACTCTCCCTGCTATTAATAAGAATCTGGCGGCCCATCCTGTTAACCTATTGCTCATCTTTAGAATCAACGGGAGATAAGCTGTTTTTGATAGCTTTTTGTCAGAAAGTAGCAGACCCAAATAAGTAAATGGGAACTTGCCTTGCTTACATGCCATGACTGATACCAATGGCTGCTAGGTGATCCGGTAAGCCTGAGAAAATCAATTCAGACTTATACAGATTTGTTTTGAGGCTTGAGATTGATTGAAACACCGTCATGACTATCTTCAATATTTGCACCTGTTGTAGTTCTGGCTTGATGAAAAAAAGGGCACCGTCTGCATATAGTAAACATGGTTGCATATCTCTTACTAGCATCCGTAAAGCACCCGTGTCTCTTAACTTTTGAAGCTATCTTGGAATAAAGTCCACTACTAGAATGAATAGTAATGGCGACAATGGGTCTCCCTGACAGACACCTCTTTTTAGAATGATTTTCTTTCCTAACAAACTGTTTATCAGTATCTGGGAGTGTCCCTGTAACACTAATCCGCTAACCCAATCCACCCATATCTCCGTAAAACCCAAATGTCTCATTGCTTACAACAAGAAATCCCAACTTATCGTGTCAAATGCTTTATGTATATCCGCCTTGAAAATGCCTATTGGGGTTTTTGTATTTTTTGCAAAATGCAAAATTTCTTGTGTATATAAAAAGCCTTCTGTTATTTCCCAGTTGCATAGGAAGCCCATTTGTGCTGGGTGAATGAGTTGGGAGAGTTTGCCTTGTAGTCTCACAGTTAGAATTTTCGAGAATATCCTCTAAATTCCATGAATTAGGCTTATTGGACGAAAGTCTTGGGGTTGGCATGCATCTGGCTTCTTTGGAATAAGCACATTGTGGGATGAATTTAATGGTGAGAGCCGGCCTCTATTTTCTATTACAAATGAAAGGACTGCATGTATATCCGGGATGAGTGTTTCCATGAAAGCCTTGTAGAACTCTCCCGTGAAACCCTCTGGTCCCGAACTTTTATTGTTTGGCCATGTATTGATTACCGCTCGTATTTCTTGCTGTGTTATTGGGACTGATAAATCTTGAAGGTCATGTTGGCAGTTGTACAATTGTTGCCAACTGATGTGAGGTACATCAGATGCTTCAGAACCCATCAGAGCAACATAAATTCAAAAACACTCCCTTTTCAGAAAAAAAACTAATACACCAATCACTACAATTAGATTTATTAGATTTGTTGCTAAAATATGGGTATTAAACCCGAAACTCCTGGCGAATGGCCAGTGACCCAAGAAAACGAAAGAATTGGTTACATTTTTCATATGTTCTCCTCTTATAGATAAGACTAAAAAAAGCTTGTGCCTTGGTCTTGTGGTCCGAGTGCAAATTGCCCTTGTATTCATTCTGGCTGATCATTTGCGTTCTTCTAGATGCCGATGCTAGTGTGTGTGTAACAACCTTGATACAATTAAGGCATTAACAATAGCAAACTTTGAGAGAAGATTGAATCTTGAGGGGGAATTAGGGAAAATTAGAGAGAAGAAGGAGAAATTCGCCAATGGCGACATCACAAGAAGAAGAGAGAAAGCGAGAGGTGAAAGAACATAATAACTTCATTGATTGATAAAAATCCTCCTTCATTCTTTACATCTATATCTCTATTTATTTGGCAAACCCGTGCTCTTCACATGGGTCCCTTTCATCAGTGCAGGTATTTCGTTTAATTGCTGACCGTCCCTTTGCCTGTGCTGCCCTTCTCTTCATCTCCTTCGTTCCTCTCTTTGTCTTTGTTCGAATTCGCAACGGTTATCACCAAATTGCCTTCCGATCGTGACATTCCCTCCCCCTTATGTGAATGCTTGTCCTCAAGTATGAATTGAGGAAACCGTTGTTTCAGTGAATCATAATCTTCCCGTGATGCGTCTTCTTCATCCAAATTAGACCACTTAATCAAGAGTTGCGGCACCGCCACATTGCCTGGTTTGATCGCTCGCCTGGAGAGAATTGATTGTGGTTCGATCCTCAACTCACCATCTGGTCTAAGCAAGGATAGTGTCGGTGTGATGGTATGACCTCGTCCCACATGCTTCTTGAGTTAGGAGACATGAATAATTGGATGTATTGCTGAGCCTGCTGGTAAGTTGAGATTATATGCAACAGTACCAATTCGTTGAAGTACCTCAAAGGGACCATAATAGCGACGACTAAGCTTTGGATTTTGTGCACCTGAGACTGAGATTTGACGGTATGGTTGTAATTTCAAGTATACCCAATCCCCTTTTGAGAATTTTCTTTCAGTTCGCTTCATATCTGCATACTTCTTCATGCGATCTTGCGCAATGGTTAAATTGGCCTTCAATTGGGTAAGGGCTTTGTGTCTATCTTTCAGTAGGTATCAATAGCTTCAATTTGGCTTCTGGGTGGGCTTCCCAAAGGTAGTTGAGGTGGTGCATACCCATATAAGGCTTGAAAGGGTGAGGTTTTGATTGAACTGTGGTAATTCGAATTGTACCACCACTCAGCTAAAGGTAACCAATGTGACCACCTTTTTTTGTTGCCCAAACACCATTGCTCTGAGATAGTTCTCTAGGCATTGATTTACCCTTTCTGTTTGGCCATCCGATTGTGGATGATAGGATGAACTAAAGTTTAATTTGATGCCTAATCTTTCTAACAATTCCTTCCAAAATCTGCTTGTGAAAACTGCGTCTCTATTTGATACAATGCTACTGGGTAAGCCATGGTGTTTATAGACACTATCCAAAAATGCTTGTGCCACATCGGAGGCTTTGTATGGGTGAGACAAGGGTATAAAATGAGCATATTTGGTTAGTCTATCAACTACCACCATAATCACCTCTTTACCAGCAGATTTAGGAAGTCCGGTGATGAAATCCATACTGATGCTGCTCCAAGCTTCTTCCGGTATAGGTAAGGGTTGTAGAAGGCCAGGGTAGGGGACACCTTCAGGTTTGTTCATCTGGCAGTTGTCACATGAAGCAGTATAGGAGTGTACATCTTCCTTCATCCCATGCTAGTAAAACATGCTCTTAAGCCTTTTATAGGTGGCCGTTATACCAGAATGACCCCTAAGAGCCGAATCATGTACCTCTCTGATCAATGCTTGTCTCCAATTTCCAGTATTTCCTACATATATTCTATTTTTATATCTCATAATCCCTTGCTACCAGGAGAGTTTGCTTCCATCTGCACACTATTCCTCGCATTTCTTCTTCAAGTCAGCTATCCATTCATCATCTTTGTAGCTCTGTTGAATTTCTTGTGTCCACTAAGGCACTAATTCCAAGAAAGCTGCTAAATCTGCAATTTCAACAACAGAATTCCCAATTTGCCCCTCTTTTCTAGAGAGGGCATCAGCAACCTTATTTTCAACACCTTTCTTATATTCAATTCTATAATTGAGGCCTAACAGTTTACTTAAACCTTTGTGCTGCATGGTTGTATTGATTCTTTGTTCTAACAAATGTTTTAAGCTGATTTGGTCAGTTCTAATTACAAATGTACCTTCAATCAGATAATGTCTCCATTTGGACACAGCAGTGAATAAGGCAAGTAATTCCTTTTCATAGGTGGGTAGACTTTGGCTTTTTACCCCTAATTTCTTATTGATAAAGGCAAGAGGTCTTATGTCCTGCATCAACACAACTCCTATTCCATCCTTGCAAGCATTCGTTTCAATTACAAATGGTTTGGAAAAACCTGGTAAGGCCAGAACTGGTGCTTGTGTCATAGCTAGTTTTAATTGGTCAAAGGTTGTCTGGGCAGTATCAATCCAATTAAATGAATCTTTCCTTAATTGGTCAGTGAGGGGTCTACAAATAATACTGTAATTTCTAATGAATTTCCTATAATACCCAGTGAGACCAAGGAATACCCTTATTTCTTTGACAGATTTTGGTGTTGGCCAATTCAGCATAGCTTCAATTTTGTTTGAGTCGGTAGCTACACCTTCAGAACTAATAATATGTCTCAAATACTCAATCTGTTGTGAGCCAAACTCACATTTAGACATTTTGGCATATAATTTATTTTCTCTCAAAATGGTCAAAGCTTGGTGTAGGTGTATAATGTGAGAACCCATATCCTTGCTATATACAAGTATATCATCAAAGAAAATAATGATAAATTTTCTTAAAAATGGTTTAAACACAGTGTTCATGAGGGACTGAAATGTGGCCGGTGCATTTATCAAGCCAAATGACATTATCAGAAATTTATATAAACCCTCATGAGTCCTAAAGGCAGTTTTGGGTATGTCTGAAGTGTGCATACGTATTTGGTGGTACCCAGATCTTAGATCTAATTTAGAAAAATATTTGGCACCCTTGAGTTCATCTAACAAATCATCAATTATAGGTATTAGGTATTTATTCTTAATAGTATTATCATTCAATTTCCTATAATCAATACACAAACGTTAGGAACCATCTTTCTTCTTTATCAGTAAAACAGGAGAAGCGAAGGAACTAGTTGAAAACTGGATAAAAGAATTCTTAAGCAATTCCTCTATTATCTTTTCAATTTCTAACCTTTGAAAATAGGAAAATCTATAGAGTCTGATATTGATTGGCTTATTGTCTGATATGAGAGGAATTTGGTGATCAATTACTCTTTTTGGAGGAAGACAAGCTGGTTCCTCAAACACATCAGAAAATTCATCTGCTACCTGTTGCAAAGAAGGATCAATTACCTTAACTGTAGAGGTTACCTTCTCTTCAGCTGGAAATAATTGTGCAATAATAACTTGATTGGCCTTCCTTGTCTCTTTGTTGATATCAATCTCTTGTTGGCAAATCTGAACCTCAGCTGTGACATCTTCAACTTGTAGTTGTACAATAGTACCTTTATCATTTATTCCTAGCATTCATTTTCCCCAATCCACCATCATGGGGCCAAAGGTTGAAAGCCAGTCCATACCCAAAATTATATCATATCCTTGCACATCTAATATTCTAATATCACTCTCAAATTCATGATTTTGCAATTTAAATTTAAGACCTTTACACATAGCATTTGAGTTCATTTTGTTACTACTAGCGGTCCTAACTGTGAGAGAAGTAATTTTGATAATTGTCAAAGAAAGGTTCTGTGCTATGATAGGATTAATAAAGGAGTGGGTACTACCACTATCTAGCAAGGCACAAATAGAATCTGATCAACATAACCTTTGAATTTGAGTGTTCTATTGTTTTGTTTACCATGAGGAGTACACATGGTAATGACAGCTTGTTCCTCATTTAAATTTTGGAAATTTTTAGTTTCAATTTTTGGGCTGTCACCATCATCTTCAGAAGTGGCCTAGTCTGAACCTATTTCTTCTTCAGCACTGAGAGCATGTATACTTCTAACGGAACATTTATGGCCTACATGAAATTTTTCATTACATTTAAAACATATGTCTAATGCCTTTTTTTGATCAATTGTAAGGCTTTTGGCAGTATTAGGAGACTCTTGTACCTTATGGATAGGTGAATAATTAGAACTATTAAATTTCTCAGAATTATATTTTGGTTTACCAAATTTAGAGATGGATTGAGTCTGTTTAGTAGCAAACTTAATCCTTCTTTCTTGATCTTCTAAAATGGTTTCAATTTGTTTTGCAAATTTGAAAGCTTGCTTCAGGGTGGTGGGTTCCAGAAGTACAATATTTTCTTGAATTTCCTCTTTTAACCCGCTAATGAATCCATCTACGTAAACATCTTCATCTCTTAATTTGGTTCTTAAACTAAATCTTGCTTTGGCCTTTTCAAAACGTTTAATGTACTTAGTGACTCTATTGGTTTGCTTTACTGTTTTGAATTCATCAACTAAGTTCCTAGAATCCTCAGTTTTAAATCTATCAACTACTTCTTCAGCCAAGATTTGCCACGGTGGTTGAGGGTTGTCCATTTTAAAATAACGATACTATTCCCTAGCTTCACCTATCATATTCATAACTATTAACCTTGTCTTGTACATTTCAAAGTAATACTCACAATTTTCTACCCAATCAAGAACATCAGCACCATTAAAGATTGGGAATTCAACTCGAGGTGTTAAACCTTTTATACCTTGCGAGCTCCATTCTGGGTCCTTTACCTCTTTGTCTTTTCTGAATTCACCACCTTGGCCAAGATCATCAATATAGCCTTCATCCAGAGGTTTCTTGGATCCATTCTTGGTGTTCTTAAGAGGGGCTTGTCTGTGCATACTAGGAGAAGCTGAGTGAGATCCTTCTCCAACATCAGGTGTAGGGAGAATTGGTTGTCAATGAAGAAAATCTTTCATGAGGCCTTCCAGACTGTTAACCCTCTTATTGATTTTCGCGCTTTCAGAAAGGAGAATGGCAAATTTCTCTTCAATTGAAGCCTTGTATTCATTTTTTTATTCACGAAACGGGTTCATGGCTGCACTTAGTTGAGTAAACTCGTCATTAAAACTGTCAGAATTTTCTGTCCGAGAGCGAAGCATCTTGGTTGTCAGTACTCAGTTCTTGAACTGAAGTAACCCAGCTTTGACCTGATGGCTTTGATACCACGTGTAACAGCCTTGATACAATTAAGACGTTAACAATAGCAAACTTGGAGAGAATATTGAATCTTGAGGGAGAATTAGGGAAAATTAGAGAGAAGAAGGAGAAATTCGCCAATGGCTATATCACAGGAAGAAGAGAGAAAGCGAGAGGTGAACAAACAGAATAACTTCATTGATTGATAAAATTCTCCTTCATTCTTTACATCTACATCTCTATTTATTTGACAAATCCGTGCTCTTCACCTCCTTCAATCAGACTGTTACAGAAAAGTTTGCCTTAGTACAGCTCTGCAGCTTAAATTTCCTTTGATTCCATGCCAACAGGATACAGCCTTTAGTTCCCTCGGCTTCCAAATGCTCGTAAGTCGATCATCTTGTGCCACAAATTTCACGTATCATTTGATCGTTTATTTGCGATAACTTGGTTTCCTGAAAGCATACCACTTCTGGCTTCTCTAGAATAACAATTTGTCAAATATTAAGCGTCGTACTATTCTCAATTAAGTTCTAGAACAACACGACGTCAAATTTACATCAATTCATGGAGGATTGGTACTTGTCCCTTTCTTTTTTTTTTTTAAACTAATTCGAGTATGTATGCCAACACGAAAAGTGGCAACTGTAGGTATCACTAGATGTGCATAAACTGGTACTTATAATTTCAGTGTATCGAACCTCAAATGCTTTTCTCTCTTGCTATATATAGTTCTAATAACGGTGTACGTTTTTTTCTTTTTAATTGGAAAAAAGACGCTGGCTCTTGAAAACTAAAATGGATATTTTAAATACAGGAAACGGAGAAACAGAAAACAGTTTTTTGTTTTCAAGAAGCCAAAAACTGAAAATTTGAAACGGTACCAAACGCACCCTAAACTTTCACTTATCCATTTTTAGTCACTCAATTTTAATATATATCCGAAATTAGTTACTCTGTCACTTTTTTCATCCAAAATACTAACAACAAATGACGTGCTTATATGAATTTTTTTGGTCCACTTAGACTATTAAATAAGTTCTAAAATACAAATTGGATACACCAATTATATTCCCCCACTACCAAAACAAATATACATCTCTATCCTCTCCCTCACTGTCTCTCTCCTTGAGCCGATGCCAAGAACAAGGAGATAAAAATAGTATGTATCTTCTCTTTCTTCTCTTTCCCTCTTCCCATTCTGTCTTTTTATCATCTCCTTGATCAATTTTTCGTTTGTTTTTTCATCCCAAATCTAAGAATTTTTTTTCTTTTTGTCATTATATCAAACCAACTATATTGAAGACTCTTTGGACTACTTCAATACTTCATCTTCAACCAAAAAAATTCGAGAAAATCCTAAATAAAATTCGTAACTTGTAGACGAGAGAAAATGAGTAAGAGAGAGAGAGAGAGAGTACTAAGGAAAGAGTGGAGAAAATACAAACTAGAAAGAAAATTCAGATTTTAAATTTTATTAGAAGAGATGGGAGAAAAAGGTAATGAGAGAGAAAAAAAAAAGATTGGGTGAAAAAAGCGTATGCTATTTTATTACATGAGAATTAATAAATATCTCCTACTTTAATATCTATAATTTAAATGATAAATGAAATCTCTATTGGCAGGATAAGCATATCAAAATAATCCATATAAACGCTATGTCATTTACCGTTAGAGTTTTGAATAGAAAAAGTAACAAAGTGATTAATTTTAAATATACATTAAAATTAAGTGATTAAAAACGGATAATTAAAATTTAGTGATCAAATATAAATTTCACATTAAGTTTAGTGATCTCTATCGTTTAATAGTAATGGTATTTTCGGTATATCAAAATAGTCAGACCATTTCTGAGTCTTAAAACTGGACAAGCCAGTGTTCAGATGCTTTTTAATATTGTAAGATAAGTGTGGTCCAAATTGATTAATAACATCAGTGGACATACAGAATAAATTGTAAAAACATTTAAGAAGAACTTTATATACACAATTTATGATTTACATGCTTGATTTAGTATGATTGAACTCATGAACATGTAAAATGATATATATATTAGAGTATTAATTAGTCGATTTTGATGATATTAAGATTTTAAGTGTAGTCTAAAGTAAGCATCAACAAGATTACACACAAAATGTATTGCAAATACATTTTAGAAAAATTATAGATAAAATTAACTATATGGAACCACAACAGGATAATCAAATCCCTGATTCGATGAGTAACTGCATAATCAAATCCCTCCTTATTTCAATTCTAGAGAAGAATGAAAAATATTCAGCTTTATTTACCTGATAAAAAAGAAATGTGGGCAGGTTAAAGGATGAATGTTCATGTAGAACTTTCAGATAATAAAACTTTATCCATTATTCACTTTCTTCATGCAAACTCTGTTGTTATACTACTCAACCATTTCCTATCTTCACCTCCAGGCAAAGTATTTCAGGAAATATTTTACCCTACTAAATCAAAACCACATGTGTTCAGATAAGTATGGAAAGAAACAGGGTAAAACAAAAAAAGATCACTGTAACAGTGTTCCTAAATTTGATACAAATGCTAATGGAAAACACAGATAACAGTATTGACTATTGAGTGACGTGTCTTGTCTACAAATTCAAATGCATGACAACCACGACAGGATCAGAACTTAACTATTTTCAAGCTCATAACCACCACAACAAATGCAATATACCTCCGTCAAAATATCATTCAAAAAATTAAATTTGCCAAACACCAAATCAAAAGAGCTTTATAAAAAAAAAAAAAACACATCTGAATTGAGCTCCAAATATAACGTCTCTCTTTGAAAAAGGATCATAAAATTAGCACTAATCTACATTTTGCACCTGAAACTCTATATGTCAGTCATGACAAAACTTCATAAATGGTTATCCACAAGAAAGAAAAATAGCTCCAAGACTGTCTACAGAGAAACTGTACCTCTTTCCCCGCCCCCTTCTCTTTTAAACCCTACGATGATAACCACTCTTCAACCATCGAGTGTGGCCCTGAGCAGCTCAGCTGACTTACAGGTGAGGTTGTTAACATTGCCATATCAGATTCGAGGCAACTGTAGTTTCCTGGATTGTTGGATTTTAAATGACTACTGTGAAAGCCTGGAGGTACTATTGGGTCAGGTTGAGAAGTAAATTTGGCTCTGAGTGTAGTGATGAGCTCGACCCCACCTATCATGTCTATCTCCATATCCACATCTAGCTGTGACAGTGTCAGCAATTTTGTACATTTGGCATTTGGAGCAAGAATTTCAGAACCAGAAGAGAAGCAGTTTGTATGAAGATGCTACCAATCTGTACAGATAAGAAACCAACTAAATCATTTTACCTCATTTGATTTGACTTGAGAACAACCACTTGCCGGATCATGGTTTTCCCTTTCCACTGGTGGTGGTACAGAAGGTGATTGGAGCTTGATTGGACACCTTTCTCTTATATCTATGCAATAAACCCCAAAGATAACATTCTCCGTTTATACCTGTGTTGGGAAATAAATCTTTAGGAAAACAATAGTTGATCAAACCCTAGCCCACAGGTAGAGGTTGGAATCAGAGTATAAAATTGCATCATCTACTGAGACAACTTGTACTTCTAGTAGCAGATAACCAGCATTTGATGATTTTTCCCCCCTTCAGGTTTCTACCCTAGAACATCAATTATGCAGCAGAAGTGAAGAAATGCCAAAACAAAACCAATAATCAACTAATTACTGCCACATTGAGTCATGTTAAACAAGCAAACTTATATATGAAAAGATTTTTGCCATAAGAGGTATGCAGAATAGTAGAGTACATACATTGGTTATATTTGGGAAGTATTTGAGAAGGAAAAATATATAGACCGAGGATGCCAATTCTACCCACCAGTACTTGATTGTATTTGTACAACCTCTCAACCATTCGGTGGAACTTCTCTTTCTTCCTGTACATAAAAAAAAAGATGTAATACAAAAATTCATTAAAATCACCAACCAAAACACTTTTCCTTATATGTCTTTTGATCACATTACCTGTCAGATTCAGAGGAGAAGAAATAGAGGCCAATATCTTCATGAGAAGGAGGTTGTATTTTAAAGGCCTCAGGCCAGAATTCTGATTTAGGCTTCACTTCCAAAGAAAGTTTTCGAGGCATTTCCTTTAATATTTCTTTGACTTTTGTTGATGCCTTTTCTGCTGGGTGCACCTGCACATTGTGAGTGTGGCTCACGAGCTCAAAGTAATTTATTACACCCCTGAAAGAATTAAAATAATTAGAAGCAAATGACCAGTTTTGCTGAACATTAATCAAAGCTGAGAAAAATTAGAGGAATATGCTTACTTCCAGACCACCTCTGAAACAGGGAGGTTAATGAGCTTTTCTTTTTCAGGCTTAGGTTCTCTATTTTTCTGACTTGCTTCTTTATCTGTCACATTCAATATCCTTTCTCCATTAGCACAACATAGAATAACCAGAGAAATTACGAGTATATTTCCTGGATCATTTATCACATGCATGAAAATTATAAAATTCAAAAGTAAGTACCGATATCTCTAGTTACGACTTCCTTCTTTTTGTTATGGCGAGGCAAACCCAAAATATCCTTCATGCACCTTGTCTTTGGCACCCTCTCTTGAGCTTTTTTCAAGTAAATAATGCAGAAGTACAAATAAAAGATAACTTAGTGTTGCAATATATATTAGAACCATAACACATAACATTCAATAAAAATAGTTAAGGTGTTAATTAAACTGCTGAAGTTCAATCCAACTCAAATGACCCCGCCGAATCTGAAATCTGATGTCTCAATTCTGAAAAGTCCAGGGGGTTAACCTGACCCAAAAACGAACCCGATCCTTAACTGACCCAGGATTTTGAGCTTTGAAAGTACTAACCCATCCTGACCCCCTCCAATCGGCAGGAAACTCGAATGAACCCAAAATCAAAATAAGTCGGTCATAATTCAAAATGTTAAGCAACTAGAAACCTACCTAAAGACCTTTTGGCAAAATACTTTCTGTCATTCAATAAGGTGATTTCTCTCTCAGAGATGAACTTCACTTTCCCTGTTTGAGGTGGTGCACGAGCTTTTGTTAGTGGTACAAATTCTAATTGTGCTCTTTCCAGACGAGGCTTGTCCAAAGGGGAATTTCCCTTGGGGTCATTTGATGCTTGCTCATGGGCAATGCAATCTTCACAATACCACTGTTCTGGAATTTCCTGTGGTACTATATTTATGCAATACCTGAAAATATGCCACAAAAAATGATCTGAGATGTAAATAATGTTTGTTATACGCCACACAATACACAGTAAAGAAAGAGTCGGCATATGGCTACTATGCTTCATTGTGTACATAATGTGGTCTTCAAATTGGATTTCTTGGATTCATTGTACTAGAGACTAGTTCATGCTTATACCAGAGCTAACTTGTGTGGTACCAAATTTGAGATGGGGGTTATTGGCTTTAAGAATAAGAGAGACATACACATGTGTAGAAATGTTCCTGCATTGATCACATGTAACAATAAGTTCTACGTTACCGGTACCGCCACACGTGTGACAGATCTTCCCCTGCAATGGTGCAAGATAAAAGTTGGAATAAGAACGGTGACAGATAGAGACATAATAATTCTGAATACAGGGTTTCTTTCGTGAAAGAGAAGTCCTCAATAACAAAATTGAATTGAAGTACATTTTAACATCAGAACCTCTAATAAGAAAGACCAGTTGACTATAGTCAGGTAAGAAACAAGAAATTGAATGGTCAAACAAACTTGACCAAGTATTAGATGAGCCTAATTTCAAAATTCTAGGTCTGTTACTAAATTAGAAAATTTTCCAACCAAGACAAATTAATACATTCCATGCTTAAAAGAAAGCACAGTTTGTGGCAAGTATTTTCTTGTATAGTGTATCACTCTGTTCAAGACAAGCCAGCAAAGGCTCTAAACTTGGGGTCGAGATTCGACAATGACGGTGAAGGAATTTTGAGTTTTATTCTCGCAAGAGGCATCTAAAAAGAAATGAATGCTGGAATTAACAAAAATGCTTATTAAAAAGAACAACCAGGGTTACTATTTGAAGAAAAAAAATAGGGCTTTTTATTTTATTTTATTTTATTTATCTGTTTTGCTGGTATATACGCTTTATATTTCAAATTTCTCCACTAATTTCAAATTGTATTCTATTTATTAGGTTCAATGAAACTATAGTAAAACCTACTATACTACTTCAACAAAAAAAAGGAAAAGGATATTGTGAACGAGACATTATGAATTTATGGAAACCTTATCATATTAAATATAGATGAGATATTTTTCTAAAAAAATGCACAAAAATTCCTTCGTTGTTCATATAATGGTGCAGAATTTCATCAAAATGCATCATTCAAGAAAAGTAAAAGATGAGCGATTTTATCTTTCTATACAAGAAAATTCAACATTAGTAAAATCCCTTCAGTCGACGCTCTGTGGAAAGAGTAAAGTTGCAAAACCCCGCCATTTTGTTTTGTTTTCCAAAAGGAGCAAACAGGTGTTCTTAAAAGAGACTCAAATGACCATTTCCAAATAAAAAAAAAATCAATCAAGAAGAAGATATTGAAAGAACCAAACGGAAGCGGAATCAAACTTAACCATCGTCTAACTCAACGACTCGCAAAAGTTTACCAAAAGAAGACATCAGGAAAGAAAAAATAAACACATTATATTACACATTATAAGAAGAATTAGGTAGAAAGCTCACAACGTTTCTCTCGGCCATGCTTTCGTCGAGCCTCTTTCTCAGTCTCTGTCTCAGTGCGCAACTGTGCCTCGCGCTCTTGGTACCACTAAAGACAAGAAATTAAGATGGGTACATGGAACTTTGCGATTCAATCCTTCCCAAGTTGTATATTTACCTCCTCATCATAAGTTCCTTTTCGGACAAGCAACCAAAAAGGACGAATAGAGGGGCATGTCGGTTGTGGGGACAGAGCAAGAAGCTTTCTTTGCGCTGTTATTTCAGAAATTTTTAATAATTTATCTCATGTAATTATTCATAGTTAATTTTATAAGTAAAGAATCAGAACTTTGTTCCTCATTTATATGCCAATCAAATATATGGAGATTAGAATTGTGATGCTTTTGTTTAAATCATAATGTGATCTCTCAATATCTAACACACTAAATAACGACATGGCCTCTCAATACCTACCACACTAAAAAACATTAAATAAGCATATTCTTACACATTCAATGATAAATTTAGAGAACTCAACTACTGTATATTCTGAAAGTTCATATACGTAAAATATTGACATCCGGACTATATTGACCAAGATACAATCATTTCTTACATAATCTATAATCTAAAAGAGTGGATCTATTAATAACTATTAGGTTGATAATAATTTTTTAAATAAATTCAAAATAAATTTTAAATATAGAAAAAAATTATAGATATATTTTTGTACTTATAGATTGATTGTGTTTTAAATTTCATACAATATAAATGTCTTTAATGAAATATCAAATAATTCTTAAATTATATGAAAATTTAAACACAATTAATCTATAAATTAAAAAAAATAGTTCTAAATTTTTTTTCTATTTTTAAGAATTTTTAAAAATTATTTAGAAATTATTTGAAAATCTATTGTCAAAGAATCCTATCCATCTATTGTCAAAGGATCCTATCCATCTAAAAGTAACCTAAAGAAACTAAATTATTAATTACTAATTGATAATCTAAAAGTCCAATTACGTTCATGTTACCCTTTACATAGTTTAAGAAGAAAATAGAAAACTAAATTAACGGGGACTTTCAATCAAATTTCGTTTGGTAGGATATAAATGAGAGTTTAGAAACCTTAAAGGATAAATAATAAAAGAATAATACTTTGACGAACATCCATATGATACACTAAAAATATTAGATTGAATATTTTCATCTTAATCCATAGAATTAAAAATATAATTTGAGATGATCTTGACTTGGATATCTTAATACCTTTGTAATTCTCTGGAATCTTGGGCTCACTCTCACGACACAGCCCAACCCACCTATATATATTTAGTAAACCCATAAATTATTATTATAGATTTCAGTTTAACAAATCGGATTGACAGGACGAGCACTCCGATCCAATAACCGCTAACAAATCGGATTGACAGGACGAGCACTCCGATCCAATAACCGCTGACGTCAGGCTGTCAGCTGGGCCCCTGGGTCAGCGAAAGTGCGAAGGAAGCTGAATAGGTTGTATAGGTACGAGTGAATCGGGAGAAGAGAAACAAACACGAGGCAAAGGCGTCGAGAGCTTTGGAGATTTGGAGTCTGAGATGGTGGTTCAGTTGCCTCGCCTCACTGGGGCGCTGAGAGGTCAGTACGACATCGACGAGGCCTACCTCCGCCGCAGAACGCTCCTCCAAAACCTCAAATCTAGAAGGTTCTGAGATGTTTCTTTTTTTTTTTTTAAGTTTTGGTTCTTGTACCGGTGGCGACTAACACTGTACGTCTGTGCCAGTTTGGATCGTTATCAGTGCAAAGTGTTCATGTGCTCAATTTTGCACCAGTGATATTGGATTTTTACATACCAGTCTTGGCTGCTTTTGTATGTCTAAGCTCAACCTGCTGGATGTCATGTTTGTGGCTGTGATTTGTATACTACCATCATTTTGTTATTTTAACATTCATTTGTGAAACCCCAGCAATCTTCAGGGCTATTTCAACTTATGGAAGGAATATAGCTTCATAGCAGGAGTATTTGCTGATGGCAGTTATATTTTCAAGGGAGAGCTATATTAATACAACCATTGTTTCATGCATTCTTATAATAGTCGTTTTGTGCATATTTTCCCAGGTCAACTGATGATTCAGAACTTGCTCAGAAATTGGTGCCTAATTGGGAAGAAGGTAGACATCACTGCTCTAAACGGAGTCAATTGATATAGTTTTTTTTTTTCTTTTTGGTCGATTGTTTTGGTGATATGACTGTCCCAACATGCTGCTGGTTTGGTATATTGTGTACTTCGCTACAATTATATCCACCGGTCTTATGGTCTGCTACCATAACATATATACTTGGAAGACCTGCTACTTCCTGTACAGATGTACCAATAATACCTAGCTTGATTAATATGATATCCCCTTCCCAGAAGTCTAAACTTGTTTAAGTTCCAGAATCCTCTTTTCCTGATATGGCAATTTTAATGTTTTATATCTTGTCAGCTTCTAGTGATGTGAGGCAAGCATATAGGCAATTTCTTGGTGCCCTGGCTGAAATAAACAGTGAAATGATCTTGGAGGAGTTTCGCCAGGTTGCAAAAGCGGTTTATGATCTATTTAGCAGCTTAGATACTGGATATGATAACATTAGGGTTATCTCTTCTGAAAAGAGGTATAGTATTTTTCCTTTGCTATCGTGCATGCGAGTGCTAAACAATTATTGCAACCTTGTATGCTGGTAATGTACCATCCAGACCAGATACATAAAGTTCCAAGTAGTACCATATAGACTGGGATACCGTTGGCTGGTTGCAGGCTTCTTTAATGTTACTGTATTTAATTAATGACCGGCACAGTGCTAATGTGCGTGTACAAGACCTGAATCTTGTGGTCATTGATCTTTTGGGATAATTATTGCTTATCTTGCATCAAAACCAAGTTAGTGACTATGCAAGTTCCACTGACCAGTACTGTAGCAAGATCCTTCTCCAGCATGTCAAATTCATTGCTTGTTTCTAAAATAATTGAATGTTCCTTTTGGAGGATGCATCCTCTGTCCTCTACCCCCCCTCCTGTCTTTAAGCTCTTGTGCATGTGCCTCTGTGCACATGCATATGGACAGATTAGATTTATGCAGTCCTTATTACAGGTCTGAGATGCAGAGGCTTGTTGGATACCACAACTCGGATGACAGTATACAGAAAGTAGCCTCCTTAGCCCACAAATTATCCACCCTCCAGAGCATGGAAAATGAGGCACAAGCAACTACAGTAGATACTGAGGGATCCCAAGATAGCTCTTTCGAATTTGGCTCAGACTTAAATTTTAACACCCCTTCTCGATTTCTTGTCGATGTTCCCATAGAAGAAGATGATGACAAATTTCAAATGGGGCTATATGACGATCGACCTATGTTTCAGAATTACTATTCAACTGATAAGAAGGGCTCTGTGAATCTTGGATGGCTGAAAGAGGCTTGTGATAGGATAGCTGGAGGTGGTGGTTCGCAGTTGTCAGGTGATGACCTGGCAATGGCGTTGTCAAGGGTTCTAATTTTGAACAAACAAGGAGATGAGGTAAACCCCTAAAAGTACTCCTTAGTAAAGTTGATAACTTGAAATCCTTGCAACGTGTTAAATTTGCAAGTTCTGTTGGACAATGTGTTATGAAAATGATGTACTGAAGATTCATTGATACTGTAAAAAAGACAGATTTGGTGGATACCCAAGGTTAATTCTTGCCTTGGTACAGAATAACTATATTTTAATTTTTAATCTATAACAAGTCTATGTTCTTTTCTTTTGTAGATAGCAGGTGATTTGTTGGACCTCGTTGGTGACAGTGCCTTTGATATGGTGCAAGATATTTTGTCGGTAAGAACAGTAAAGCATATTATCTACTATCTTATTTTGTTTTCCATTTCCTTTTTTTTCCTTCAGAATTACTTTTATGTACTTAATTTTTGTCTTTTCATTTCTTTGGTAGCACCGAAAGGAACTTGTCAGTGCAATCCAACATGGTTTACATATACTGAAATCTGAGAACATGACTTCCACTGGCCAATCTAAGATGCCGAGCTATGGTACCCAGGTACATTTGATTTTTGTATGTCCAAACTGTTATCAAACTAGAGAAGTAGCCAAGAAAATAATCTCTTTGATAGGTGACAATACAAACTGAGTCTGCCAAACAAGTTGACAAGCTCAGGAGGAAAGAAGAAAAGCGCAACAAAAGGGGTACGGAAAATGGTGCCACTGATGAGTTAGCTGTGGCTGACAGCTTTACCTCCCTTCTCTTAGCGAGTGAGAGAAAACGACCATTTGATGATGTGATTGGAACCGGAGAGCGAAATTTACTTTCAATAACAGCACTTCCTAAAGGGACAAGAAGGTCAAACTATCCTGGCTACGAGGAGGTTAAGATACCTGCAATTCCAACTTCTGCAATGGGACCTAATGAGAAGCTGGTAACTTTTGACTTCAGATCTAATGCAATATTCTATGAGTGTCTTTTTTCTCTAAATTTGCTTGCATCTTCGACTCTTTGTTTGCTGTTTTTGTGTTATTAGATTGAGATAAAGGAGTTGGATGAATTTGCACAAGCTGCTTTCCATGGTTACAAGACTCTTAACCGCATCCAAAGCCGCATCTATCATGCTACTTATAACACAAATGAGAATATCCTGGTACTACACTACTCTGTTCACTTTCTTGTTAAACAAGTTGGATTTTTTTTTTTTGGGCGCTGATTGATTTGGTAAACAAAATTTTAGGTTTGTGCCCCTACCGGTGCTGGTAAAACAAACATTGCAATGATTGCTATTCTTCATGAGGTAATATGATTTTGAATTTTTTGAGTGTAAAGAATTTCCCTCTTATTATTTCACTCAACACTTTTAGGCCACAATTATACTCTAGCACATGTTGCCTTTGGCTTTAAAGCTAAGTTATTATGAGGAATACCTGAGCTGACAATACCATGGAATTTGCAGATTAAGCAACACTTTAGGGAAGGCATATTGCATAAAAATGAGTTCAAGATAGTATATGTAGCTCCAATGAAGGTGCATTTTTTTCCTTTTCTATCTTTTCTCTTGTTTGTTTTAAGAGAGGTAATTGAATTTTTTGCATGGTAATCTTGTAAGATATGCTCATTACTAGGCTTTAGCTGCAGAGGTGACGGCTACATTCAGCCGTCGTCTTGGACCACTAAACCTTTTGGTCAGGGAACTCACTGGTGATATGCAACTGTCGAGGAATGAGCTGGAAGAAACCCAGATGATAGTCACAACTCCTGAGAAGTGGGATGTGATTACTCGCAAGAGCAGTGACATGTCTTTGTCAATGCTGGTCAAGCTGTTAATCATTGATGAAGTACACTTACTCAATGATGAGAGAGGCCCTGTGATTGAGGCACTTGTTGCCCGGACTCTTCGCCAAGTAAGCTCTCTTGTGTCTGTCTCTGTATGCATGTGAGCCCTTTTCTTTTTTGTTCTTGTGAACAAGAAAAATATCAACTAGGGCCGCATGTGCTCTGCAAAAGAAAAACTTGGGGAAACGAACTTACTGGATAATACAAGGCAGGACGTTCTATATTGGAGAAAAAGAACAGATCAAAAAAGGTACAATGGGCATTTTGGAAATGCCTATATATGAGATAGCAAGGTCATTTCCTGCTTTATGAGGCAATTTTTTCAATTGATTTTCCCACCTCTTATTCGACTCTTAAATAGAGTTTGGTCGTTAGAAAAACATTTATGAATAGTTCTATTGTGCATGTATACTAAAAACATAGGGGAATAAACCTCCTTCCCTCCTTTATTCAGATGGAAAAATGTATTAAATATTGTTCACCTTTTTTTAATATAATGTTGCAGATTATATTTTAGAGTATTTATTACATCTCTTTGGCAGGTTGAATCGACCCAATCCATGATACGAATTGTTGGCCTGTCTGCTACCTTACCAAATTATCTGGATGTATGTATTATTGTTAATTACTACCTTATTCCTTACTATACTACTTTAGTTGCACTTTATTTTAACTTCTATTTAATATATCTAACAGGTTGCACAATTTCTGAGGGTCAATCCAAGTGCAGGCCTGTTCTTCTTCGACTCAAGTTACCGTCCCGTCCCTCTGGCACAACAATACATTGGAATAAGTGAGAGGGACTATGCGAAGAGGCTTGACCTATTCAACAAAGTATGCTACGACAAGGTGGTGGAAGCGATTAAACAGGGCCACCAAGCCATGGTGTTTGTGCATTCTCGCAAGGACACAGGAAAAACAGCTAGAACATTAATTGATATGGCTGCTAATGCTGAGCAGCTAGAGCTCTTCATGAACTATGATCATCCAAAGTTCTCTCTAATGAAGGTTAAATACTTGCACGATTTTTTTTTTTTTTACCTTCTGCATTTTTGTCTCATGATTTTATTTTTTTGTGCACATGCTCTTAGACCCTTGCAGTGTCAGTCACTAGTCAGGACACCCACCCAATTTCCATGTGATCCACCATCTCAGGTTTATAGTTGGTGGCTACAGTGTCAGCAAGTCTGGTTTTGCATGCGGTCAATATTGGGAATTAGAAATTTAGTTTAACGTACTATGTTATGGATAATCATGGGTTGGAATTGTCATTGCTCAGAGAAATCTCATGCATTCGCTTATGTAGGGAACTATTCTTAAAAATAAATGATAAGATTGTATTATCTTTAGCCTGATGTTTTCCCTACTTTTAGTATTGCCATGTGGCAGCCCTTATGTGGAACAAACAATTGGTACTAAAAAGCAATTATTTGACATTTATATCATGATACATTGTCATTTCAATTTCAGAAT
The DNA here is from genome assembly GCA_037678475.1 of x Bolboschoenoplectus mariqueter. NCBI lineage: Eukaryota > Viridiplantae > Streptophyta > Magnoliopsida > Poales > Cyperaceae > x Bolboschoenoplectus > x Bolboschoenoplectus mariqueter. The sequence continues at coordinate 2,944,598 of CM075281.1, forward strand.
GTCTATCATTTGTCAGAGGAATATTTCTTGTCTTACTTTTTTTCCTTGGAACTGTCTGTATCTCAAAGCTTGCCTTTCACTTTTCTTTTGAAAAAAAAACTTTTCAACCAGAAAGAAGTTTCAAAATCAAGAAATAGAGAGGTGGTGGAGTTCTTCGAGGCTGGGTTTGGAATTCACCATGCAGGTATGCTTCGTTCAGACAGAGGCTTGACAGAGCGTATGTTCTCCGATGGCCTCTTGAAGGTCCTTGTGTGTACTGCTACACTGGCCTGGGGTGTAAATCTACCAGCACACACTGTCGTCATAAAGGGTACACAAATTTATGATCCTAAGGCTGGTGGATGGCGAGATTTGGGGATGCTTGATGTGATGCAGGTACTGATAGAATGTAAAAGTTGTTCAATGTTCCTTTGAAAACAAAAAGAACAATTTGACATGTGCTTCTTCTGAAAATCATTATCTATGGCGTTATCATGGGTGCTATTATCTATACTCTCCTCTATCAATTTTTACGAAATATGCCAAAATTCCCTTACTTTTGTGGGGTGGGGAGGATCTTCTTTTATGTAGTTTTGTAGGCCTCTTCTGATGAAATGAGAAGCAACATAATTATAGAGAGGATCTCCTTTTATCAGGAGTGTCCTTTCTATCTTTGCTGGGGATTGTGTTTGATGTAAGAAATTTTGCTTCATTGATTTTGTATTATATCTAATTCTAACTCCTTTTATGTAGATCTTTGGACGTGCTGGGAGGCCGCAGTTTGACAAAAGTGGGGAGGGAATAATAATCACAACTCATGACAAGCTGGCGTACTACCTAAGGTTGTTGACTAGTCAACTCCCTATTGAAAGCCAGTTTGTCGAAATGTTGAAAGATAATTTGAATGCTGAGGTGGCACTTGGGACTGTAACAAATATAAAGGAGGCGTGTGCATGGCTTGGTTATACATATTTGTTTATAAGGATGAAGACCAATCCCTTGGTCTATGGCATAGCTTGGGAGGAGGTCATAGCTGATCCTTCCTTAGGTGCTAAACAAAGAACTTTAATTGTCAATGCCGCACGAGCACTAGACAAAGCAAAAATGATGCGGTATGATGAGAAAAGCGGCAACTTTTACTGTACTGAGCTCGGTCGAATTGCTAGTCACTATTACCTCAGGTACTCCAGTGTTGAGATGTATAATGAGATGCTCAGGCGGCACATGAGTGAAAGTGAAGTGATCAACATGGTGGCACACTCATCAGAGTTTGAGAACATTGCTGTCAGGGAAGAGGAGCAGGATGAGCTCGAGAATCTGTTGAGATCGTCTTGTCCCATTGAGGTTAAAGGTGGCATGGTGGAGAAATATGGAAAAATTTCAATTCTCATTCAGGTTCTTTTCCTTTCCAATACATTATGTCAGCTAAATAGAGTGTTAATATGTTTGTGTATATTATTAGAAAATGCAACGGTATCGTTATTTGCTAGGTGTTTATCTCAAGGGGTTCAATCGACAGTTTCTCCCTCATCTCTGATGCATCCTACATAAGCGCAAACCTGGGTCGCATCATGCGTGCACTGTTTGAGATTTGTTTACGGAGGGGGTGGTGTGAGATTTCTTCACTGCTCCTGGACTACTGCAAGGCCGTGGACCGTAAAATATGGCCCCACCAGCATCCTCTTAGGCAGTTTGACCAGGATCTCTCACCTCAGGTCTGTTAGCATAAACAAATATGTTTCTTTTAAAGAGTAGCCCTTCGTCACCACCTGGGTTATGTAGATTAAAGAAGTGAACCTTGTAATATGGAAACCATGATAATATAAATTACAGCAATAGCCCCAACAAATTTGAAATTTGGAAGTCCGTATAATTATGGCAAGGCCATGATGTTTGTTTTTTCAAAGAAGATTTGTCCCCATGTCCCCTGAAACCTTCATGCTATATATCATGAAATCAGATAATTAGAAAGATTGAAGAGAGAGGAGCTGATCTGGACCGACTGTATGACATGGAGGAGAAAGATATTGGTGCCCTGGTTCGTTACAATCCTGGAGGAAAGTTGGTCAAACAATACCTGAGTTACTTTCCTTATGTCAATCTATCTGCTACTGTCAGCCCCATTACTCGCACTGTGCTAAAGGTATGCAACTCTCTGTGTCTGATTTATATTTGAGAGGGTTACAGTGCTTACTGCCATTCAGAAAGGGAACTGGTTTTAGTTAACTTGTTTTGAGTCATTTAGTCGTATTATATTTGATATTGTGAGTATCAATTGAAATCTCAACAAAATATTTTATAAACAAAAGCTAAAGATGGCAATTCTTCACAGAACTCAAGTAGTCCCTATGGTAATCACTTTTTGGTGTCATACTTCAATGATTTAAGATTGTCTAATATCTTTACCATACCTGACCTTTCTGCTTCCCCACTCATAAGATAAAGTTCAATTTGTCTAAAGTTTAATTATAATTATAAAATGGAAATATTCTGAAGTCTTCAATACATAAGCTTGGCTACTTATAGTGGTTAAATAAGCAATTGCTCTAATTATGCTATTGTTTGTTTTTAGGTGGATTTGCATATGACTCCAGAATTTGTATGGAAGGACCGCTACCATGGTAACTCCCTACGATGGTGGATACTTGTTGAAGATTCTGAAAATGATCATATTTACCACAATGAGCTTGTCACATTAACAAAGAAGATGGCAAAAGGGGTGCCACAGAAGATATCTTTCACTGTGCCTATTTTTGAGCCACATCCACCTCAGTATTACATACGTGCTATTTCAGATTCTTGGCTACAGGCTGAGTCACTCTTCACTATCTCCTTTAATAATCTGACCTTGCCAGAGGTGATTGTTACCTTTTAGTCTTTGTGATGATTTTTAGAAACTTATTAAGCTGTGATTTGTGTACTCATGTGTATTTAATTTGTTTTATATGATTTCAGACTCAAGTATCACATACTGAGCTCTTGGACTTGAAGCCTCTTCCTTTAAGTGCTCTGCGCAATGAAACCTATGAATCTTTGTACAGATTTTCCCATTTCAATCCTATCCAGACTCAGGTGTGTCAGCATTATACTTCTTTTTAGTAATATATATATTTTTTGCTTTGGAAGACATACCTTTCCTTGGCCTTGGGATGATATTGATGCTCCATCTCTGTTCCCCATTATGAGTTTGTACGAGTTAAAATTAGAACTTCAGAAGGCACATCAGGAACTTATAGATAAAGTAATTTTCCTTTTTTTCTCTTGTAAATCATGTCAGGCTTTTCATGTTCTGTACCACACCGATACCAATGTCCTACTGGGAACACCTACCGGAAGTGGTAAAACTATATCTGCTGAGCTGGCAATACTTCATCTTTTCAACACACAACCTGACATGAAGGTGGTGTACATTGCTCCTCTGAAAGCCATTGTTCGGGAAAGAATGAATGACTGGAGACAGCGACTTGTGTCTCAACTGGGGAAGAAGATGGTTGAGATGACAGGTGACTTCACTCCCGATATGACGGCACTATTGTCGGCCAACATCATAATATCTACACCTGAAAAATGGGATGGCATTAGCCGGAATTGGCACAGCCGAAGCTATGTCATGAAAGTCGGGCTTATGATCCTGGATGAGATTCACCTTTTGGGTGCTGATCGTGGACCTATTCTTGAGGTAACCAATTAATATTTAATTATTTCTATATATGTATGTACTATTTCTATTCCAAAATCCCTTCTTGTGTAAGTGCCCTTCATGCCAAGTTGATTTGTTGAGTATAAGCTACCTGTTGTGCATTGGTGGTGGTGCAGATTGTTAGTAAAATTTTGCTTGATTTACTTCAAATGGAGATAGGGATGTTTTAGCGTGCTTTTCCAAAAAGAGAGAAAAAAATGTAAGACAACTAACAAACTTAATTCCTTTTTTGGTGTTATTTTTATGATTAAAATTGCAGGTGATCGTGTCTAGAATGAGATATATTTCTTCACAAACAGAGCGAGCAGTACGTTTTGTGGGCCTTTCAACAGCTTTAGCCAATGCATGGGACCTGGCAGAGTGGTTGGGTGTTGAGGAGCAAGGTCTATTCAATTTCAAGCCCAGCGTGAGGCCTGTGCCCCTTGAAGTTCACATTCAGGTATGTAAAAAAAATGGCTTTGTTCCATTTAAAAATCAATGCATGTTTTTTATTTATTATTTTTCTGGTGTGAATATAGGGATACCCTGGAAAGTTCTACTGCCCCAGAATGAATAGCATGAATAAACCAGCATATGCAGCGATATGTACCCATTCCCCTGCAAAACCAGTTCTTATTTTTGTCTCATCTCGCCGACAGACTAGGCTTACTGCACTTGATCTTATACAGGTTTTATCTTGAAACTGATCTTTCTTTGAATACCTAGGGTAATCTTACATGTATTATATTAAGCTTTCTTGAATCCTCAATTGTTCCCATAAAAAACCAATGAACTAAAATTTGACTGATTGGTAATAGACTGGGTAATGGCATCATACTAGTTACGTATGTTATTGTTTTCCATGGTCTTCATTTCAGTGCTTCAGAGAATAACTGGACTCTTCAGATCCACATTTAAAAAGAAAGATTACATATTGTTCTACTTTACAAAAGAACTTGACAGGCACCCATGAAAAACCAATCAAAATTTGATCAATCGGTACCACAGTGGGTATTGCTTCAATACCATGGGTATTGCTCTAATATCATGTATATACTGGACATGTCTATCATGATCTTCATTTTGGTGGTTGTGCACGTCAAGGTATAATCTGAGGCTTTTATGTCCAACTTGAAAAGCAAAAGAATCAGCTATTGTTGTACTATACAAATACTAATGTATTTTTTCCAATTATCTCAGTACTTTCATATCTTTTCAATTATGTGTTTCAATACTTTCATATGTTTTGTAGCTCGCGGCCTCAGATGAAAAACCAAGGCAGTTTTTGAACATGGCCGAAAACGCTATTGACATGGTGCTTTCACAAGTGAGCGATAGTAATTTAAGGCATACCCTTCAATTTGGGATTGGGCTCCATCATGCAGGGTTGAATGATAAAGATAGGTCATTGGTTGAAGAACTCTTTGCAAACAACAAGATCCAGGTTATATGTTGTTAAAATTCCACTAGGAATATCTCTTACATTATGGTGGCAACAACTTTAACATTCTTCGCTGCTATATATACCACAGATACTGGTATGTACAAGCACGTTGGCATGGGGTGTGAACCTTCCTGCTCATCTCGTGATTATTAAGGTGAAAAAAACCACCAACTGTTCTTATTGAGCCAGTGAACCTGTGCTTAAAAAGAACACAAGGCAATGTCTTAAATTTAATCATTGTTTTCAGGGAACCGAATTCTATGATGGGAAGACAAAGAGATATGTAGATTTCCCTATTACAGATATTTTGCAAATGATGGGACGTGCGGGCCGTCCACAGTTCGACCAGCATGGTAAAGCCGTTATTCTTGTACATGAACCAAAAAAGAGCTTCTATAAAAAGGTTGGTACATTTTATTGATACACTAAAACAATGAACTAAAAATTTTATTGATCTAAAATGGTCCTGTAATATATTGATTTATTTGCCCTTCTGTATTTTGAATGACAGTTCCTGTATGAACCATTCCCGGTCGAGAGTAGTCTGAGGGAGTGCTTACAAGATCACATAAATGCAGAGATAGTTTCTGGTACTATTAGCCATAAGGAGGATGCTGTCCATTACCTCACTTGGACCTATTTGTTTCGTCGCCTGGTACGAATTTTGTAATGATTGTCTCTCTCAATATTAGTATTGTGCGTTGTTCTGAATGGATTGATAAATAATGGAAGTTAATTCCTGATCAATAAATTGTTATTCAACAGGCTGCAAATCCATCTTATTATGATTTAGAAAATACCCAAGCTCACTCTGTGAATTCATACCTCTCAAGGTACCTCACTTGCACTATGGAATTGAAAGAAAAAGCATTACACATTTTTTGTAGATGTAGTTAATATGTGTGCTAATACAATCATTTATGACAAAAAAATAGATTAGTAGAAAATACATTTGAAGACCTAGAAGATAGTGGATGCATAAAAGTGGAAGAGAAGTCGGTGAAGCCTTTGATGCTTGGTTCAATTGCATCACAATACTATCTTAGTTACCGCACCGTATCTATGTTTGGCTCAAAAATTGGCTCAAATACATCCCTTGAAGTAAGTACATGAGCACCTTTTTAGTGAGCATTTAGATCTTCTTTTTTTCCATTATTCTGCTTTGTTTTGGCAATTTTGTCAAAAAAAGTCATGAATGCTGTAGGTATTCTTGAATATTCTTTCTTCTGCCTCGGAATTTGATGAGCTACCTGTTCGACACAATGAGGTGCATTCTGCTTTCATTATCTTACTTCTTTATTTAGATAATTCTTTTCAATGTAGTTTCCATTATATCATTGTTTCATTTTCCTGTTATTTTAATAACTTGATGCTCTCAATATCTTTACTGCTGGTCAATGTTATCTCAGGAAAATTACAACAAAAATTTATCTGGAAAAGTGCCATTGAAGGTTGATGAACACCACCTTGATGACCCCCATGTTAAAGCAAATTTGCTCTTTCAGGTACCTATGATTAATTATCATCATCATCATCACCACCATTGTCAAAATACTAATAATATTTCTATTGGAGCATGATGTGGGGGCTCTCATTTATTTAGGCAATGTTTGTACTGAAGTGTGTTTTCATTTCCTTTTTTATTCTTAGGCACACTTTTCTAGGGCTGAACTACCGATCACAGACTATGTGACAGACTTGAAATCTGTTTTGGATCAAAGTATTCGTATTATACAAGCTATGATTGACATATGTGCCAACAGTGGGTGGCTCATGAGCACTTTGACTTGTATGCATCTCTTACCAATGATTATGCAGGTACATGATCCTTCTTAAAGGTTTTATTTTGACAAGTAATCATATGTGTGCTACTAGCTCAGCACAATCTTTTGTTAGTGAAATGCAGTTACTGATATGAGATTATACTTCATGTTAAGATATGTAGTTTTAGCCAGTGGCAACTAAGGTTTAATGAATTATGTGATGAAGAAACAATAATAATTAAGCAAAAGAAGCTTTTGCATACAGACTGTTGTGTTGTCATGCTGTATCTAAGCCAACTTCTCTTTCCTAGAATTTTCTCATGTAGTTTTGCATAGCAGCCAACTTCTCCTCCCTTGCTTTTGGGGGTATTAAAACAATGTTTTGATTTTAAGCTGTAATTTGTTGGTAGTATATGCAGAAATGTAAAAGTTTCTCTTTTTTTCCTTTTTATATGCTGAATTTTGCTTTTGCTAATATAGCTTAGCCATATCTGTGTTATTTTATTTTTTATTTTTCCAGGGACTCTGGTTTGAGAGAGATTCGCCCCTTTGGATGTTACCGTCTATGAATAGTGATCTCCTATCCCAGCTAAATAGATCTGGGATTTTAACAGTACCAGAGTTATTCAATCAATCATATGAAAATTTGCAACGGCTACTTAGGCCCAACCATTCTTCGGACTTGTATAAAGTACGTACTATATTAAACTCATTATCCTTTTTCAGTGCGTGAATGCTTGATAATCTCTCCTCAAGTGTGTCCTTATTGAAGTTCTTTATGTTTTGTAGGAACTGCAATACTTCCCACGAATTCAAGTTAAGTTGATCCTTCAGAAGAAAGAAATCAGAGAGTCAAAGTCTACAATTCTGAAAATTAAATTGGAAAATAAAAACATCAGGAGGTCTGGATCAAGATCATTTTCCCCAAGATACCCTAAGGTGAGATTTTTCTTTAGTAATTCTGATGAAATTAAATTAAATTTTGCATTTTGGTATGCAAACAATTCCTTGAAATGCCTACCGTCAATCATCCTCAGGTACCTATGTACTCTAAATGGTATATTATCTTTTGTTCAATTTTGATCTGCGAGAGCTTCTTGGTTCAGTATGTTGTTCTAGCCTTGTTTGACTTAATACACCTTAATTGACTGTTGCTTTTCTTTTTTAATTTTTGTTTGTCATTGTTGGACCACTTTGAACGCTAGGATGCCATGTTTTTTAGTCCCAAGTGATTTTATTGTGGATCCTCCCCCCTCTTGTGACTTCAATCATGACAATTTATTTCTTTGGCTTCATTTTGCTTGTATCCATTATTACGTTAGAAGATATAATAGAAGGATAAATTTATTTGAGGTCACTAAATTTGGCCCTATTGGAAACTGAACTTTAATTCATTCCCATGCACCATTGAATTTTTTTATTTAATCCCAATCTGGTTATTCCTTGACCTTCCGTCCAAAAGACTACTAGAATGCTGACACCACTGTCCACGTCAGTAAAATAAATGTCCTTGTAAAAAGATAGTATCTCCAAAATGTTATCCCTGTCAACAAAACAACTGTCCTAGTTAAAAGTAGTATCTCCAAAAGGTTCTCTCAAATGTGAGCAAAAGGCCGTCTGCATCAGAGAAAAATATCAGCTGAAAGGTTCTCCAATGCCAGCAAAAAGCTGTCTGCATTAGAGAAAAATGTCAAATCATCTATTACTCGATGCAGAGATTACCAAGTGACATAGTGATATATATAGGACGAATAAAATTTGAAATGAATAATATTTCAGGTTTACATTATGTGTTTGTTTGGTTCTTTTGGTTTTTTAGGTAAAAGATGAAGCTTGGTGGTTGGTCTTGGGTAATGTTGTCAATTCAGAATTATATGCTCTGAAAAGGATAAGTTTCACTGATCACTTGGTTACACAAATGGAATTACCAAAAGTTCCTTTTGACCCTCAGGTAAAGATATCTCTCTCATGGTGTTTTCTTTTTTCTAGTTTTCATAATTATCTCATCTTTTACTGTTAATTCTTTTTATTGGATATATCTTTTAGAGTTTTAATTATCTGGAAATTCCCCTGTTACAAATAGAGACTGATTACTGCCAATTAAGTCAACTGAATACATAACAAGCCAAGGAAAACAAAAAGCTCAAGTAATGTTCTGATTCTCTATTTTCTAATTTTTTTTGCTTCAGGAAACAAAACTGATACTAGTATCAGATTGCTACCTAGGATTTGAGCAGGAGCATTCCCTCCCAAAATTCAACTGATTACAGATGAGTGTGATCTTTTGTTAATGAGGTCAATGTGATCATTTGTACAATCAACAGATATCGAACACCAGTACCAAACTGATAGCTGATGAGAGTATATGATTACTACAGTATACATATTGAATAAACATGTTGTCCGGTGCCTATATTTTTGTACAAAGGTTTTATTTAATGCTTGTCTGATTTTGTATGGTCTTGTTTGCAATTTTGATTGGGCATATGCATATATTAAAAATCAAGCTTGATAAATAGAAAAATAGTTTAGTAAGAACTAGCTGTTTTCTTTTCCTTTGAAAAAAGAAGCTTGAATTGATATAAACGGAGCAAACCAACTCAAAGATTTCTTCACAAATCAATCTGGGAACGTTCTTATAAGAAGTCAAGTGAGTCCCGAAACCTATAAACAAAATTTCGTTGTAGATTAAATTCGATTTCTATATTTCACGGGCAAAATTGAAGAAAATTTATTGAATCAAATTAATTGTCTGAAATTGAAGGCGAAGAAAAAGTTGTCCAAATTAAATGTTGGCGAAGGTGATATGCCCCATAACAATAAGTTCGGAATTTTGCGGAGGCATATTCCATATTTGATTAAACTATATTCCATTGCATTTAATTCTTAGAGCTGTCTATTTTAATCATGGAGAAATGCATATCTATTAGTGCTTTAAGTTTGGACGGGTACATTTTATATATGAGAAGGATATACTAACAAACAAATTTACTCATTAAAACTATGATAACTAGCTTTAAAGTATGTCAAGATTGAAAGATTATGTATGGACGTTTTGTTGTTTAGACATATATAATAATGTATTGAATTTAGTAAAATTTAAGAGTTATTTTGTTTTTAACTAATGGGTTTTTATTTTTTTTAAAATTATACAATAAAATTTCGTGCGTAAAATAACATTTCCGTTCCTAAAACAGGAATTTCGTGCGTAAATCATGGAGATTAATAATTTGTACTGATTACGAGATGGACGAATTACCAGAATTTCACAAAAAAAACAGAAAGGAGGTGAAGGTAGTAGCATTACCAACCACCAAGCTCCGACAAAAATAATAAAGAAAAAAGAGCAATTCCAGTCACGGTACAGTCTCGATAAAGAGAGTACCCATCCATCCCATCCTTGTAGCTTTCTGGGTTCTTATCAAATGTTGAGGAGGTCGAAAGGGGCAGTGCAGCCGCAATAAACCAGAAAAAAAGATGACAAAATCAACCAAGCAGGGACTAGCTCTCGGGTCAATTAAACAAAGAAAACAAAAGAGTAGAGAGTAGAGAGTGTCTGCTTATTGCCAAGAGAGAAAAAAAAACATGCTCAATTACTTCATCCGCTCAATTACCAAGCAGGGAATAGCCACTTGGTGGGACAACGCTACAACAACTTTATAAACCAAATGATGAGCACCATCGGCTACACTGTTTCTGTACAAGTGTTAGTATCATTGCCAATTATTGGTTTGTCCTCTTTAACATAACCACGGGTTAACATATGGATATAGTCTATTAACAAAAATAAATATGGGGTTAACATATGGATATAGTCTATTAACAAAAATAAATATGGGGTTAACATATGGATATAGTCTATTAACAAAAATAAATATGGGGTTAACATATGGATATAGTCTATTAACAAAAAAATATATGGGGTTAACATATGGATATAGTCTATTAACAAAAAAATATATGGGGTTAACATATGGATATAGTCTATTAACAAAAAAAAAATATGGGGTTAACATATGGATATAGTCTATTAACAAAAAAAAATATGTGGTACATGAGTACGAAATGGGATACTTAATTTCTAGGGTAGGTGAATTAAAATTTTGCCTAAAAGACAAATATTTTATTAGAAAGTAATCATTTTCTAAAAAATAATCGTTATGGGACTATTTTAAATATTATTAAAAAAATGTTCTGAAATAATGCTATGAAAGCTGGATGTATAGTTAAAATTGAATGCATGTTAGAATTATTATTTTGTATATGTATTAGATACAAATATTAAATATATAATTCAATGTGTATGAAATATACAAAATTGACCTGAATATAATTTGTTTAGTAAAACCGCATATAAGGGAAATTCCAAAAGCAAACAAATATTTGAAATATATTTGAGTCGTGCAAAAGATATGCGATATGAATTTCAAGCTTCACCTCTGAATGTATTAATCAAATTCCGCAATTAGCAGCTTATTATTTTCCTTGCATGAACATGAACTTCCAAAAGTTTATTTACTGAGATAAGTTTATCTTGTAATCACCTGAATCGGAGAGAGAACAATTATAAAAGGAAAAGATGATGGAACAAAATAATTAAGCAAACCACTCTAAACAACTTTCTACACCAAGTTTTCATAAAAAAACAAAACAAAAGAAACAACAACTTATCTGGTTCTTGCATGACAATATACTGATCACCATGATCCACATCCTAGATTGGTTATTCATGAAAACCGACAGGGAATGCACTTTCAACTGTGCTGATTACTTAACATGCAATTTCATATGCGACAGGTTCAAGTCTTGGTACCGGACAAGCCACCAGTGGTACAGCCCGTTGCAAGGTGAGCCCATAGGCCTCCTCCATGTCCAACTTGTCGGGCGTCTGACCGTTGGGCAGGGCCCAGTCAAAACCGTGGATCAGAGTTGCTGTCATGATCTGAACCATCCTCAGACCCAGGCTCATGCCAGCGCAGATCCTTCGTCCGGCACCGAACGGTATCAACTCAAAATCGTTCCCCTTCACATCCGCATGGGCGTGGGAACCGCCGGGAAGGAACCGCCCAGGGTCGAACCTCAGTGGGTCATTCCAGACCGTCGGGTCCTTGGCGATGGCCCACACGTTGACCAGCAGGGTCGCATTTTTGGGGATTTGATAGCCGTCGATCTCGCACTCATTGTCTGCCATTCTTGGAAGGGAAAGGGGTGTCGAGGGGTGGAGCCGGAAGACTTCTTTGATGATTGCCTGAAATATCGGTAGGTTTGGCAAGTCCTGCTCCGTCACGAGACGGTTCCGACCAACGACCGAGTCGAGCTCCTCCTGGGCCCGCCTAAGGATATCCGGGTGGCGGATCACCTCGGCCATCGCCCATTCCACTGTGCTAGACGATGTGTCTGTCCCGGCAGTGAATAAGTTCTGTAAAATTCGACAAAATTTATTCTCTTAGTTGTTATATAGCAGAAATTAATACAGAATTTATTCTCTTAGTTGTTATATAGCAGAAATTAATACAGAATTTATTCTCTTAGTTGTTATATAGCAGAAATTAATACAGAATTTATTCTCTTAGTTGTTATATAGCAGAAATTAATACAGAATTTATTCTCTTAGTTGTTATATAATAGAAAATAACACAGAATGCATGGCATGAGAATTAGATGCAGAGCATTTGGGTGTCTGAACTCGCTAGTCTGTTTGACTGGTCGATTATTTTATTATTTTTGTTCCATTTTTTCTTTTGTAACTTGCAATTAGTTGTATTACATCAGAAAGATTAAGTTGTGTGAAGTCTGGCAGCTGGCCAGTCAACACTGACGCATTTATTGCTTTGTTGAACTGTACTTCATTTTTTTTTTGTTTTGATAAACACCCCAAGGCAACCACTAACAATATTCATTGAGAAAGTTACCAAATCACTGATAGGCATGTATTGACCTATTTTGTCTTGTTCTCTTTCTATAATATGGGATGTTAATTTACATCAGTGTCTTGATCTCTCTGTCAGCTTCTTCTTCTTCTTCTTCTTCTTCTTTTTAACATACCTCTGTGGATGGTGCTCGAATTTGTTTTTTTATGATTGTCTTTTAAAATTATCTAAATATGTTACTGAAAATATAAATACCTTCAAATTTCATACAGTTATTGTTGAATTCTAAATTCCAATTTCTTTTGAAAATTATTAAATTTATCAAAATAAATTGTTAAGTAAACTTCTCAATATTCAAAACTTGAAAAAAAAATTAATTCTATTAATAAAATAAACGAAAGAGTGGAAAGTGAATTAACACTTTTAAAATCCTATATGCCGTATACATGGTTAAATATCTTTTAGAATGTGATAGAGAAAGAAAGAAATAAAAATATAAAATAGAGATGGTGACAGTTCAACTTGCACCTAAAATAATATACCATGACTCTCCAAGGTTTGCTAATATGACACAAGCTATCTACTCGTATCCTGCTCAGAAGATATTATTGTGAAAGAAATTATTGTATTTATTTATTTCATGACAATGAAACAGTCCATTATGGACAGCTAAAATATCTCTAAAAAATTAAAGTATTCCTTACACAAATTAGCATGTACTGAAAATCTAGATATTATTTCAGGAAACAACTTTTTGCAAAAAATAAAATAAAACGATCAAATTAACCAAACAGGCAAACAAGTCAGAGAGACTTACCAGCATCAGAGCCTTGATGTCAGTATCAGTGAGCTTCCCTTCTTCAAAATCACCAGCTTCTCCTTGAAAATTGAGAAGGACGGTTAACAGATCTTTTCCCTCTCCTTTGTTCTTCCCTGTCTTTCTCGCCTCAATCAGTGAGTCAAAAAATTCATCATATCTGTTCCCCAAAATATCAGAAATATCAGAAATCAACCCAAAAAGGAGCATAGTAGGATTTCAATGCCTCGCCCTTGAGGATATTAATTTACATCATGTAAAGACCTCAAATTGAGAAAATAGTACTTAAAAATTACCTCTTGTGAAGTTTCTTCATCTTTCCCACGACCCCTTGAGGATCCATCCATGCCAATCCCTTCACAAAATCCCCTACATTGAACACTCCAGCCAACTGCATGAGCTCAACCACCATGGCCTTGAACTCACTTGCCTCCTTCCCTTCTCCAAAAATCTTCCACCCCACCGTGGCTCGCGAGAGCGCGTCCATGGCACAGACATACGTCGCCTGTCCGAGATTCACAGCTGCACGCTCTTTACCATGCACGTACACCTCCTTCACCATCGACATGACCTCAGACTGCCTGATCGGCTTAAGGTCATCCAGTGCTTTTGCTGAGAACAAATGGAGCGCGCAGATTTTTCTCAGGGCGCGCCACCTCGAACCATACGGCGCAAACACCATGTCTTGGTAGTTATAGGCGATGTGTTCGGCACCGGAGTTTGGTGGTCTGTTACTGAAATTCACATCATGGGTCTTGAGAAATTGGGATGCCACGCGGCACGACGATGCGACTATCACATCGACTGACCCAAATCGAAGATAGGTAAGGGGTCCGTAAACTTTCGACAGGGCATATAGGGTCTGGTGTGGTTTTGTGCCGAGTTGAGGAAGGTTGCCGAGTATAGGCCACCCCTTTGGACCGGGCGGAAGCGGCCGTGTGCCCTTGGTACGGTTTTTGAAGAGGAGGGCGTAAAGAATGGTGGAGAGGAGGATGGTGGAGAATAGAAGGAAGAGAGGAGACATGGTGTAGAGTCCAGCTAGAGATGGATGAGATGAGATGAGATGAGATGAGATGAGATGAGGGATGGTAGATATATAGCAGTTACCAGTTGCCTCGTTGGTCTTTCTGGAATTCTTTAATCAAAATCTGAAGTCAGAAGCACACATGGCATTTGAAGTTTAGTTGGGGTTCTTTGGATCTCTCTCATCCAAGAGGAAATTCAGAAGCCCAACAACACAACAAGGTTGAAATTTAAGCGGGACTGTGCCTCGAGTTTACTGATCGCTGATCGTTGATCGTTGATCGTTGATGAGAGAGAGCAGCGCATGCCTTCCAGTCTCACCCCTCTCTTCTCTCCTCCAGTTCTCTTCTACCTACCACAACCCATCACACGATTCACAACTAGCCTTCCGTCAACCACCCCTGTTTTTTAATTGTTCTCATTATTCTTTATTTCTCGTTTCTTTTCTCTCTAGTCCCTGTACCAACGTACCTACCTCCTTTTCTTTCTTTCTTTTTTTTTTCTGTTTTCTCCGTTTGTTTCTTCAACAAATACGAAAGCGAAAATGAAAAAAATCCTCTTGCGGCGTCGCATCATCCACGAATAGTAAAGAAGTGGGTTTCCGTTGTTTTAGCTTCGTGTACCTTAAAAAAGGCTGTTCACTTTTCTATTACAATAATCATAATATTCAGTTTTTTTGTAAGTATTTATATTTGAGTTTTCACGCTTTATTTTGTTTTCCAAAAATAACGAAATTTGATGTTGCCAAGGAGGAGAGATGACTTATCTCAAAAAAAACTCCTACAAGAAAAGTAATATTGCGAGAGATATATATTTGAAAAATAATCGCGCGTTTATTGACCCAAAAAAAAATTTATGCTCAAGATTTGTATAATATAAATATTATTATGGAAATGATTTTTTTTCATTTTAAATATTTAATTATTTTTTTGGGAATGAAACCGATGAACAGCTCTAATAAAAGAAACCTAAACTAGAGAATTTGGCGAGTCCCGAATGTTCTTAAATTAATTTAATCTAATGTTTAAACATGCTGATTTTTCTTGTTTTGAAATAATAACTCTGCTTTTTCCAACTCTAGCCCCTGTCAACAAATTCTACTATGATTTTTATTATATATAGTCAAATTTCCATACAAAGATTCAATTAGTTTCTCAAGTTTACTTTTCTGTTAGTCAACAACCTACCATCGCTTTTTCTCTTTTTTTTTTTCATTTTGTTCTTTATTCATAACTCATAAACTCGCTAAAATTTTCTAATTTAACCATAAGCAGATGGCGATTGTTTCTTCTACGAGATATGACATATGTTCCACAAAAATCCATTCTTTAATCACATGATTAATTGCACGAGATGGAAGTTTAAGGGCACGTGATTTACGAAATAATTCACAGTAATCCACGCATAAATGATCAATGAAAATGTTTTAAAATGTCGATGCTAATTTGCTCATTAACATTTATAAGTCTAAATAGAGTAAAATCACTAATTGGGTCATCTTTAACAAAACTCATCTAATAATAAAGTGAGAATTTCATATGAGGAGATCACTCGAAAATCTTGACAATTTTCAAAAACCAAGATTAAACTTAAAATCTTGTCTATAAAAAATAATGAGATTGATATATAATTCGTCGTATATATATCAAATGATTTGAATTTTTAGTGGATTAAAATTAACGGTCTTTAATGCATCATCAATCATCAATGACCAACACTATATATCCAATAACTTACTTATAATTTTATTTGAAAATTTTGCAAAAATCATTTTCAAGAATATCAAAGTAACCATTATCAAGTGTTCCGTCCTCATTTTAATATTAACACTTGATAAATGAGTGAGCTCTAATGAAATTGCAATATTTCACAAGCATTAAATATTTATATTTCTCAAGTTATCTTTCATTATATTAAATGGCATCAATATTTGTCATATATTTAATTATGGTTACTACTAAAAACTTCAAAAACTAAATGTAATATAAAAGATACAATTATTGAGAGCCGAATCACTTGTATTATATACAATGATTATGATATAATTAAGGATTAAATTTGAGACTTATTTTTTAGATAGAGATGGAATAAAAATTATTCAACCTCAAATATCTACAAAAAATCTTTCAATCAATTTTTGAATCCGAGACGTTCCACACATAAAACATTACCTTGGTTCGTTCAAATTTTAGTTCTAAATTAATTGGGCATGATATTTCTACACAGATCATTTTTATTATTCCTCAGCTTCATATTTCAATTTTTGAGATTCGCATGATGACTCGAGTCTCTCAAATAATCTATATATCAAAATCTTATTAAAAATCAAAATTATGTGTTTTGTTATTTTTACTTTTTTTTTTGTACATATGAGGAAAAACTCATTGTTATATGACCGTCTATGAAAGTATATAATTGTTTTTTCTTCTAGTTAATTAAAAAGAATGAAACTATAAAATGTGGTTTGTGCAAGATTTCGATATAAACATCGCACGCATTAAGTCAATATGGATCAGTTATTGAAATCTCAAAGTTCCAATAACCCACCTTACTTTATATGCTTCATTCTTTTATAATATTATATATGATATTTGGAGCATGTTTAGTCAATTACGGAATGATTTGGAATTTCTAGCAAAATTTGAATTCAAATATTCAATACAACGTGATGACATTATAAAATGGTGCTCGAACAGTATATCAAATTCGAAATAAAAAAAATGTGGTCATATTTCTGTGATGGGTATATTATGTATATAAAAATCGACAAGATTTTATGCTTGCTGAATTTAATGACTTGAAATTTTTTAATAATCCGAATTTACTTCTACTTTTTAATGCACTACGTAATGATATTTGAAATTGCGCATAAGATTTTAATAAATAACAAATCCGCCTTTTCAATAACACGTTCAAGCTTTTTGTTAACATCTGGCTTGGTTTTGGAAGTATTTCAAAATCATCATTTTGGTTGAATAATAATAGTTTCAGGTAGGTATAAAAGTTTGAAAAATGAATGGCTTTTTTGAAAGGGATTACAATTCTGGGTTACTTTGTATGGATCAACCGCTAATTTTATGTGAGAAATAAGAAAAACATGTATGTGATTAAAAAAATTTATTCAATAAACCAAAGTGAAGTAGTCCACTAGAAAAAAAAAATGAAAAGGCAAAGCGAGGTTGTTGGCCTCGTAATTGAGAAAAAGCACTTCTTGAATTCGAATCATATTTAAATTCGTCAGATCACAAGGTAATTCGATCCAATTTATTTACATTTAAATATTTTTAGTTACTCTCGTTTGATAACAAAGTTTAATTAATTAGCTTGATAAATAGAAAGTGTGTTATACATGGCTTTTGGTGTGACGGGTCATGGAAGATAGGAGGATCTAAATCCAACCCGCTAAGTCAATTATATATAAGTATTACAACCCAATACTTTAGATTAAGACCCTAAATTTATTGTTAAGCTACTATATTTAGTTAATACTTCACATAGAAATTATTGTATCCCAAACTCTTCCTACACAAAATAAGCAAAATATATCTGGTACCACAACCCAATGCCATAGATATCAGTGCATCAACATTTGAATCAACACAATCATTTCTTCTTTAAAAAGTTATTTCTCAGCATCTTCACTCTTTTAGATATATAATTTCTAAACATCTTATTGTAAAGAACTATAAGAACACAAAATTATTATGCAGTTCAATAATACCTGAAAAGCTAAATGAAACTAAGTTAGATCTAATTTTTGTTATCATTATTACAGACTCACATTCAAGACTGTCTCTTGAGACTCATTATCATTTGTGCTATTGCAACTTTTCTTGAACTTTCATCTTTTGAATCAAGTTCTTTAATTATCATAATCTTAATCTTTAATTATCATAATAATTAGAATGAGTTCAACTATTAACAACATCATCTGATTGTACTGGTAAACCTTCTACATCAAAAGACGATACTAATTGAGTTTTGAGAGGAGAATTATCTATATTCAGTTGGCACCAATACTTAACTAAATTTATGATCATAATCCCTAAATTTACATTTCTAATCCTACCTCCTTTAAAAATAATTCTCTCCTTCTAACCAAATTGACCATATAACAACCCCCTTATCACCTCCACTATTTTCCTATCTTTTTAGAGGGATGAAAGTCAACTATATATATTATCATTCCTATAAGACAATTACACCATCTACCATACAATGTTAATATCTTCTTCTTTTTTTAAATTGAGGAAGCGGTTCGGAAAAAACCACCTCACAAATCTCAAAATAAATTCTGTTCTACCAGCGACCATCAGAATAGTAAGCAGAGAATAAGTCAGAAGTAGTATACATTCTACCAACAACATCAATATTTTTCTTCTCTTTTCTCTCTCTCTTTTGTTCCGTTTTTGCCCTCCTTCTCAACTAAAAGTCAGATGTTGAGGTTGAGACAATGGCACCTACCTACCTCCAACCAAAGTAAATTAGGTGGATGGATAATAGATTCGCTACATAGTGTCACCATATGCTCCTACATATGCTTCATTGTATTCATTTGATTTTGACATTTAAGTATTTCTTTCAGAATCCATCAACTCCATATACAAATATTAAATAATCATCAAATATCTTCTCTGTTTTGTGTTTTCTTTATAGCAACCCTGATTGGGATATAAAGAAAGCACAAATCTTTTGGAGTATTTTGGACCCTATAACTCCAAGAAAGCAATTAGAATATTATTTGTTTTGTCATAAATAAGATGTGATCTAAACTTTACCTTAACACGGATCTAGCATTTATTTCTTCTTTTAACATAACGAACCACTTTATTGAATAAGTCTTCGTTCAAGTAACGCAAACAGGACTTGTTTGTCTTCAAAATAAGACATCGGTATTTTAGGTTTGACTAAAATGAATTAATTGAAATTTCAAACGAAATCAACTCGGAGAGCCTTCATCATTTACCATATATGTCAACTGTCACAAGGATGTTCATGTTTGACATGTTCAAAAGATATCATCTTAATTAATAATGAACATGATTATGACAGCTAACTTCTCTTCATGAAACTTGAAATCTCCTATTAAAAACATAAACGGAAATTGTATTTGTATCAATATATGCTATTTGAATTTATATTTGTATCCATCAAATCTTTGAATATGGATCGGATACGAACGGATAATATAATATGTACTCCGTTTGAAACCCTAATTTCACCTCCTAACCCCAAAAATGAAAACTAGAAAAAACAGATACAGCATCAATAGGAGGCACAAATAAAGAGAAGCAAAAATATGCAGCGGAGTTGATGCTGTGGGAAGAGTGTGGTCTCTGGCTGACACGCTGACCCACACGTTGGAGGGAAGTTCTTAAAAAAGGTCTCTGATTGACATCCATCATCATAAAATAATTCAAATTGATCTCTTTCACACGTGAAATATTAATGCCTCTCCTCCAATTAGAAAGTTTCATTATGGACTTATGAACAGAAGTTTTTATTAATTAATACAATAGTCTTGTACCAAACAGTGAAACAACACAAGACGCAGAAAAAAAATAAGTAGTAGTAATGAAGAACAAACAAACATCTCTGTTGTTTATATTATAGAACAACTAATCATCTCTAAATTAAGAACTAATCATTTCTCATATTCTTTTTTTCCTCGCTTTTATAACCAGGCAACCCGGACCACGGGCAAATTTACGAAAATCATGTGACACCATGTTACTTACTATGTGACGTCGTTCGGACGTCAACTAAAGATTGTAGCTATACTGTTAGCATCCTTGTTCAAAAATGATATGTGACCATCGCTTTCACCTCTAAATACGAACTTCCATCTCAATTAATTTAACCACTTGCCAATATATGTTTATCAAATAAAAGTATAGAACTCGTCCGGTGTGCTGTAAACATCTATGGCAGTAAACGATAAACGTTGCATTACCGATTCAACGGTACATACATACACTAGAACCTTACAGAAGTTGCAATCAAAATCACTGAAACCTACCAGGAAAATCTGGCTATGATAATTAAGGCCCCCTAGAGGGCAGAAATTGATGAAATCTCATTTACAACCGCTGAGCACTATTTTACTGAAGAAAATATTCCATCCTTTTTTTTTGTTGCTCAGTAAAATTACGAGCCAAACCTAACATTATAAAGAGGGAATACAAAAGAATGCCAAAAGAAACAACACATAACCCTAGACTCCCGCCCTCTAGAGATCCGATACAGTCGCACTTTTAGCTGAATTATCCTACCAACATCTCTATTCCCCCTAATAATTTCCTTAGTTTCCACAATATACAAAAAAAATCTACTTCCTAGAGTGTAGTACAATGGAGCAAATAGAATTTTCACAGGCGGGGAATTACTATACTCTGTTACCCTCCCCTTCTACAACAGATCAAACATGATTGAACCCGTAGATTTGTCTCAGGCCTTCTTGGGCTTTGGATTTTGTTGGGGTGGCAGGGGAGGGGGTGGTGATCTTGCACCAAACTAGGGTGTTAGAGAGACAAACAGTGGATCCCACCTTCTTGAATGTTCTTGGGCATGGGGGCTGCAGTGATAGCTCTCTGTAAGAAGGATCTAGAAGCTGATGGGTGGTCACCACCTGGCCCATCTGGTATGTGACGGCGGTGGAACCTCCCCATACGATTGATTACAGAGAACATCTCCAGTTCCTGGCACTCCAGCTGAAATTCCAGCACTGATGTCCTCTTGTTCAATCTGAGGCATTGAAAATATCAAATAAGAACATGATTTATTCTAACAAAAAAAAAATTTGACGCACAAATTCTGGGTATGCTCCCCAGCTGTTCTCCAACAACACAATTGGTACTAGAAATAAATTGTGTTAATTTCTAATTCAGCATAACAAACACCAGGGGCTCTGTCTCTGTTGCAATTGTTCCTTCTCTCCCTCTCCATCTCTCGACAGATCTCTCTCATTTCAACATTCTCTTTTCTATCATTGCTCTCCATTGTCACGCATTGTTTCATGGGGCTAGGGGATGCAAGAACATGGGCTGATGTGAGCTCCAGGAAGACATGAAAACAGGCCCAATGAAGCAAACTGGCGTGGGGCCCACCACAAAACCGTGTGACATGGGGTTCCACATAGTGGTGGGATATGCATCCTGCTGGGGGTCATGCTACACAAGACTCAACAAGGTGCTACCGTATCAGCTTGGTACAGCAGGCACAATGTTATGGCTTAGGGCCTAATGTGTTGCATGCCACAGGATCTGATGTGACAGCTCAATGCAAAGTGTGCTTCACCAGGAAAAATGAAAAGGGGTCCCAATGAAGGAGAGGCTTAACCACAAGACAGGCAAGAGCAAGAGAGAAACAGACTGAGTATTGAAAATAACAAAATGATGTTTTGGTCCAAAGGAAGTTTCTCTATAATGGGACCAGATACTTCCATTTTTGTAGTGAATGTGTTTATTTTGTTATCAGCTGTGGGTTCTCTATTCAGCAAAACTATAACAAAGCTGTTTGGACCTATTCCAGATGATCTAGATTGAGAAACTGAGGATGCATCGGAGCAAAAAGAATTAATAGTAAATAGAACAATAGACAGCTTGGCTCAGCATAAAGGGGAAGACACTTGCAAATAGAGGTCTTAAATCCACATGGCAAGGGAAACCAGTTGCTGAAAACCAAAAGTTTGCTGCTCATTTCAACTCACTAATTATACAGTCGGTGGTTTTTGGAAGTATGAACAACCAATATACTTTCGATTTCTTGAAATATTAACCAAACGTCCACTCACAAAAGGAAGTGAAATGTCTATATTGAAAACATTATGGCAAAGTTAGTTCAATTACCTTATGAAGCCTTCTTCCAGTTTCTTGAACCTCCCATTGAAGGCCTCTACAACCTTTGAGAAGAAACTCTCCCCCCTTTTTTCAATGGATGTACTTCTTTCTGATGAACTACAGTTCAAAAGAAAAGCTAACTTACAAAGGAGTACTTTCAGTAATCTACACAATTAAAGTCCTTAAGCAACTAATACCAAACGTGTCAATACTGGGTAGCTTTACCCTCCTGATATCTGGATATAAGCTTTCAAATGGCCTTCAGTCAAAGTGTGTTTCTTCCACTGAAGTTAGCATCAGAGTATTAGGAAGGTATAAAGATGCAATCTCTTGGAGTGAAATCGTTTCAGTTTGTTTTATTTTTTTCATCGTTTTTACATTATTTGAATATATGCAAGCAGAGTTTTCTAATTGGAAATTGGTTTGGAGACGATACTGATTAATACAAAGTGACTCACGCATTTTCATTCTTCAATTGCAGACATGAATCACTTCCCATGGAACAAATCAAGCTGCATGCATCTCTTAGTGCGAAATTTGAGACAATGAATGTAATGCTTTCATATGCTGTATCAGCTTTGGCCCTGAGAAACCGAGGAGGAACAGCTGGTATAAGGTGCTGAGTCAGCTTGGTAGTAAGAATTAGCCGTCTTCTTGGAATAGCAATAGTTGTCTGTCCTTCCTCTAGCATCTCGGCTTCATCTTCCACCTAAGTTACCAGAATTGGGTTTTATGTAATATATTCCAAGCAAACAAAAGATCTTGACATTACATGTTTAAATAGTGCTTAAGACAAAATACAAGTAACATGTACCTTGTCAATCAACCTATTAGTAGTCTGAGCCCAGTCCATCTCAACAACACTGTAAGAAAAGTTGACTTATTAGATTCACAAAACTGGTAAAGAACAGATAAGTTTTTGTGGAAAATCCAAAAAATACATTAGGGCCCGAAACTGAATCTTGCTGTTCTGGGCAGCATCCAACAAATTATTATCAGTGTGTCAGATTTTGTTTGATTGCATCTGGAATTGATTGGTTGTAGTCGAGGAATGTAAAATAAATATAGCACTCTACAGCAGGTTGAAGAGGGATTAAACTAGCTAGCACTGTATAAGAATTGAACATCACACCACTCAGTTCTAGCACACTATCTAATAACATATTGGTAAGACCAGTTTCCCAAACTATCAACATAGTGTTACTTGGGATAAGCTTGAAACATGGCGGTCAAAAGAACCCACACATAATCCTCTGTTACTAACAGAAAAGGACAAGTTTCTTTCATTGGTTCTTACAGAATAAAAAATTCACCTGGTGCTTCTTATGCTCTCTGGAACATCGATAACCTTGTGAAACGGGACAAGTTTTCTCGCACCATCTTTTCGCTTCTTCTCTTTTACAACAGAAGGTGCAACAGCACCTGATTGAAGAGGAGATGGCGAGATCTCATTAACCCCCATCTTGGCCACTGATACAGCATTATTAGGGGGTACATTCTGTTGACCAAACTTAGTGATTGGGCTTCTATCAAGTGCTTTCTCGGTAATACTTTTATTGTTATTATTGCTACTTTCATTGTTTTCTACGTTCCATGGTGGCTTAGGGAAGTTGAATTGTGGGGTACTTGTTCTTTGCCCCTCATAAACAGCGGGAAGGTTCTGGCCATTTCGGTTGTTTCCATACTGCCCAAACCATGAAGGGGCCATTTGTGGACTGATTTTGGGTCGCTCGGTTGGTACATTTGGTGCATTTGTTACATTGGGGTTTCTCTCTTCATTCTCTCTTGAGATGAAGCTAAGCATTTTGCCGTCAGGAGTAAGATGACCTTGCAGTGGCCCACTGGCTTTACCGTCTGGAAGAGGAGCTCTTGGGCCAGTTTGGATCATTCTTGGGTCTGGCTGGATCATTCTAGGACCAGTATCTGGACTGGAGTCAGGGCCCCTGAGCCTCTTAGCAAGCCGATTCCCTACATCCACATCTGTGCCCTTCATGGCTTGCACTTGATGGAGAAGCGAGTAAGTGCTGTGTGGAGCATTTGGAGTAAGTGGGCGTCCCTGCAAAATGGCATCTGAGCCAATGGCAGGTCCACTTGCAGGACTACCACTTAAAGCCTCTGAGGCTCCTCTCTTGGAGCCAACAATGCCCTTCATGGAGTTGCCCTCCAACATGTGCCTGTCCTCTTGATTCTGTGAACCAGTAGAGCTTGTTCCCATATCAGGCTGAACAGAATCAGAATCCCCCTTCCTTCCTTGAGCTGGGCCCCACTGGCCCAGGTTAGCAGAATTACCTCGTGGTACCATCATAGATTGAATTATGCTGGGTGTGAGATTACGCTGTTGTGCAACATTTGTCCATACATTCTTAAACATGGTGGCAGCACCTGGTTGCTGAGTCAAACCTCGACCTGGTTGCTGAGTCAAGTTTCGGTTCAAAGAATCAGATGGGTTTTGATTGTTCGGAGAAAATGTTGCCTGCTTGAGTTGATTTTGAATGTTTTCTGTCATTTCCCCCTGAGAACTTGAACCAGTACAAGTTGGTGGTGCTAATTGTTGGCTGGAGGAGGTGGAAGACAGGTTAGTGTCAAGGGTTTCACGATTTGGCTGTTTGTTACCAATGGAAATATCAGGAGAATGTGCATGGCTGGATGTAGGGTGCAATTGAGATGGGGGACCCAACATTAGGCCAAAACCTTGCATCGAAGAAGGTTGATTATGGTGGGGATGAGTTGTAGATGTATCAAAACCTGATTGGCCAGGCATAGGTGTAATGGAATTATCAGTCTTGGGCACCTTCTCAACTTTCTGGAAAAGCTCAAGCATGTTTTGACTGCAGAAGGAACATATGCATTAGATGTGAGTAGAGTAATAAATCAATACTGCTGTAACAGCCTGCACAAGGGCATTTTGACATAGGAATCCCAAGTATATTCAGCTAATATATTATGTTTTGAAACCCATAATAATGTGTTTCTTCAAAATTGCACTTCACAACAATACAATCCTAAACCACAGTGACAATACTTATATAACATTCGGTATCGAGGGAACAATGGGTTAACTGAGTCCCTCATCACCTTTTGGTACAGGAACTTCGACTTGATCTGAAAGAAGTACCAAGGGACCACAACAAGACGAACTTGTAATAATGAAAATTCACAACTAATAAATACAATACAGAACTTTGCTGTCTTCTATTGTTTAAGTACAAATGCCAGTGGTGTTCTGTGCCAAACATTGCCAATACATAAAAACAACAACTATAAAACGTGGGGTATAAAAAAAAACCATGTCATTTGGATTTCATTGTGATAGGCATCAAGAGATGATAAAACTTGGCAAATATTTGGTCTGTTGATTTTGTTAGCTCTTGATGCAATGAAAACATGTCTACACGTAGAATATGAAATGTATAAAATATCAAACTAATTAGTTCATTATTCATAAGTTAAAAAAAGGATAATTGAATCTAATTTTATTGGCACTGATTTGGTAACAACCTCTTTTAGAATTGGATCCCTACTGCCCAAACTGAAAAAAGCAAAAAAAGAAATACAACACTTCCAAGATTTTACTAGATGTCACAGCAAGCATTGAGAGGAAATTGAAGGAATCCAAAAGAATTTTGCTTTAGAAGACAACAAGATTTTACTATTATCTGACAATATTACAACTGAAAGGCAGTGCAAGAGGGCCTGATTAAGGACATTACCTTGATTGGCTTGTTCTGTTCTGAGAGAAAAGAGGCATTGATCCATTAAATAACATGTTACTTGTATCCTTGTTTTGTGTACCAACCCTGGAATTTAGCTCCTCATCTCCAGTATGCCTCTGCAATTGCACCAGAAGTTAAAACTTAAGATCATAAAAAGAAAAAGACAAAAAAGGATAGTACAGACCATGCTAACTAGAGCATAAACAGACCCATTGCTCTGACAAAAAGCAACCAGGTCAAAAGCTAACATACCTTTGCTAGCTCATTTGCCTTGTCAGAAGACATGCCACTGGAATTTTGGCGTTGTTCACTAAATCTCTGTTCTTGGTTCTTTGGCATTTGTGCACCTGACTGTTGGTTCAGTTGAGGCTGCAGGAGAGGTTGTGACCCAAAAGAGGTCGTCCCAAAATTCATTCCCAAATTGCCCATAGGTTGGTTATGGGACATGTGAGGCCCAATGCCCAGCTGAGGCGAGGAAAATCCACTGCCAGCACTGCTCGTAGGGTTCGGGTTAGGGAATAAAATAGGGCTTTCTTGTTTGCCATCATCAGTTCTCCTCTCAGCGACATTTCTTCCTGAAGAATCTACTGTCTGTTGGGCCCATCTTGGCATACTCATTTCCCGACTCCCTTTAGACAGGTTTGAGTTCATACTGCCCAAATTCTTAGCACTGTCCAGTTTTGGGGGTTGCATTAACATACTCGAGTTATCACTGGCTTGCAACTGGGTGCTATTGGAATGCCATCCATTCTGCCTGTTATTCCCAGACTGATTGGTAATATTTTGAATTGGTCTGTTCTGCTGTGAAACCCACACGCCATGGGGGCCCCTCTGCACAAACTGTGCACTGTTCTCAGGTCGTTGTGCCCACATCCCATTCGACGATTGACTCTGTTCATGACTATGAGATGATTGATTGTTATGGGGCACTTCTTCAACATTTTGCTGAAAATTACGCAAACTGGGGTTGTTGACTGTACCGCTCGATAAGGAAAGCTGGTTGGCCACTGCTACCTCAGTTTTATGTACAGTTAGCCCACTCCATTCCTCATTTTGGCCATTTTCGCTACTGGATGCATCCAGCGCTTCTTGCATTAGAGCGCTCCAGCTTCCACTCTGGAGAGCAGAGAATGTGCCTCCAAAGTTATTGCCATTGTCATCCAGTGAATTTACGAACCCACCCCCACCAGATGAGTTAGGAGCGCTTCTAGCAAAGGAACCAACCCAGTTGTCATCTCCGTACAAGAGCTTTTCCTCCTCTGGATCCAAACTAGACCCCCCAGTTGTGGGCCCTGAATGTGCCATTGCCTGACTTGGCTGGTTTGCTTTATCCTGTAACGACCAATGGTCTTCCACAGAGCTGTTTGCATTATCCTGGACTGAAGCACTGTTGAAAGAGCTCCCTAAAAAATTCTGCATAGTATTATTACTTGATGGCGTGGTACCAGTGTCTGTTGCAAACCCTGAGTCAGGTACAGTCTGTGGGTACGTCCTGAATGTATCTGACTGGACCCCACTTCCTACTGTCTTATTCAACATGTTATCATTGTTAGCATTACTAGCCATGCCCAAGAACTGGGAATTCTGATAGAAGGACGGGTTCATTTGCTGCGGCACCAGCCCCATTGATCGCATGGCCTGCAGCTGATGATTCTGCTGCATCATGGCACCGTTCGCGAAGTTATTCACCAAGGGAGGACCAGCGCCATACTGCATCCAGCTTATGTTACCAGTTGGCAAGGAGGTCTGAGGGTTTGCTACCATTTGAGGGGAATGATTCGACCAAGTGGGCATTTCCTGCATTTGTGCAGGAAATGATGAGGGGTTTGCTACTGCTATATGAGAGGAGCTATTACTCTGCCACGTTGGCATCTCCTGTATTTGTGCTTGCTGTTGCTGCTGCTGCTGCTGCTGCTGCTGTCTCTGCAGTTCCTGTAACTGCATCTGTTTGTACAGCAGCTGTTGTTGCCACAGCTGCGACATCTTTTATCCAAGTTCTATTAGCTATAATGAAACAACTGATTGGTTTTACATGGGGCGGTTGAGTTTGGGTGTATCTATTATCCTAGGACAATGTATCTTAAGCCTCTCTGAAACTTTATTTACTATATAAATAGGCCTACTCATTCAGCTTAGTCCCTCTTCCTCGTAGCTAGTGAGAAGAGGATCTGGCGACACAGACCTAAGAAACAAAAGAGTAAAAAATTAAACATAAAACATAGATAAGAAAGTATAACTTTCTAAGTATAGAATGTAACTGAGTGCTAAATAACCAACACCCTGGAATATCTAACATCTGAAAAGGAAACAAAGAGAAGCTGCATTTGCACGCGCGTACCACAACAAGCATGTGATCAATGCTATGTGCTTATGGATACAGCTCAGCTCTATTCTAACATGCATTTTACTCTGACACTTTACTGATGCAGAAAAATACAAATAAAGCCTAACATTTACTGCTTCTTGACTGCTTTACACATAACTATACAGGTTTGATGCATTTAGGTATAATTTAAGAAGTTTATAGAAAAATCAAGAATGTCATATTTGTTTTTAATTTGAAAATTTGCCATATTCTACAATTCAGGTATGTACTGTTGTCTGGAACGGCCAGAAGAAAAAGGGGAGTAATAGATATAATAACATGTGCAACTTGCAAAGATGAAGAAAAGAAGTTTGGCAATGCCTACAATACAAAATGCACATTCAACGTGTCCTGTGAAAAGAAAGAGAGATAAAAAAAAAAAAAGAAAGTTCTAAGCACAAAACCGGAATATCCATCTCAGGAAAGACAATTAGTGCATGAAGCTACACCGACAAATAATCCCTCCTAAGCTCAAAGCAATTATATTGTGCTTTCTCAAAAGAATAGCTACACTCTCAGCTGAAATTAAGCTATGATCAACCAAAAGTTGTATCAAAGTGGCTCAAAGGAGCTCAATCACATGGAACGTGAGTGCTTACTGAGCTCAAATTAAGCTAAAAAACCCACAGAGAAGGTAGTATGTTCTTCTAAAAAGAACAATTTTACAATTATAGCAGTTCACTAGCAGATAGTGACCTAGATCTAGCAAAAAAGCTAAATCAAGCCCCCAATTCAGGAGCTAACTAACCAAAACGCCCAATCCAACAGAAGGCAAGCCAAGAAGGTTGTAAGCTGAGAAGTTCTTTCGCAAACTAACCTCGATCGATAGGAAATTTCTAGGAGAATGACGATCGAAGGCCTAGGAGTCGGCGATTAGGGTTAGGGTTTGCTCAGCGAGGATCTGGAGCTAGGGTTAGGGTTTGTGGAGAGAGGAAAAGGATGCTGCGGTCTCGAAAATGGTCTTTTCCAGCTTTATTTCTCTCAAATTTTTCTCCTGGTGTGTGAGAAATGGTGCGAATGGGGGTTTCGAGTCTAGCTCAGGGGCAAAGATAAAGTGTTAGAAGGGGAGAGAGACGGGGGCGAAGAATTCAACGAACTGGAGGAGACCAGTACTGGATGCCTCCAGTCCCCGGGACGGGAGACATGCGGCACTCTGCCATGTGGGACCCACATTCTCTCTTTCTTTTTTTTTCCCACTACTTCATCCTTCATGCTTCGTGCTTCGTACTTCGTACTTGACTCCAATTCAAGCGACTTCCTCGCCTGTATTTTTCCTTTTCTGATTTTGACGTACGACGCCTGAGCAAAGGATATCATTTATTTCTTTATTGATAAATCATCGTTTCATGTATCTACGCATTCTAATTAAATTAATGTTCGTAACGGTAACAGCAGACATCTCTCTCAAAATACGAGACTAATGAAATAAATTCGAATGTTCGATCTTTGCCTATGTCGTAAGTGAGGTGATGAAAAGAGTAATAAATTTCCTGGCATACTTTTAAGATGGAAAATAATAGCATAAGTATCTAGTTTAGGATCTTATCATCACTAAATAATGTAACGACCATAGTAATTTAATGAATCATGCATGATGCACGCGCGTTTGAAGATATTAATTAAGCCGCCATGCAATTAATGTTTCTTTTCCATGATACACATTTATATATTAAGAAGATAAGACAATGTCAATGATATGGAAAATTACGTTACTATCTAAAAGTTAATTGGAATGATGAATAAAATTGGATGTGATTTATATCATGTATGTAACTTGCAGTCTACGTGACATTTATAACGGTGCAGTGCAGCAGAGGATATGAATTCTAAAAATGTCCACCCAGTTTATTCCTGTGCAGAGCAATGTCGGAAAGAATAGACACTAAGGTCGATTAGACAACCCAACTAGTCATAGTCGATGGATGAATCCGTCAATTATATTGAGAACACATTTTTAGGATCTAACTAAACGATTAGTCGATTGCCAAATTAATTAATCAGTCATCAAATCTTATTAATTTGCTAATTAATTTTCAAATTTTTGTGGTATTAATTGCTTGTTTAGATCATATATTTTTAATCCAATTTTTAATTTTGATGACCTTAGGCTGTATAAAAATGAGACCTTACAAACTTAAATTTGGTATCAGTTTTAGCTCAATAATAATAGTCATAAAAGGTTCAATATTTTTTTAAGTTTGACTGATTCTTTTGCATTATATTTCCTTCATAGAGCAATTCATGAAGATAAGTTATTCTACTATTTTTTCCCTAATTGAAAAATAGTTTTTGAGAGTTTCCGATTTTATGATTTCCAAAAGTGTAATTTATTTTATCATGACTCATCAGTACAATCTCTCTCACTTGTTTATTATTCACCAATGCCCTCACAAGTTTTCCCCTTTCGGATTAACCCTTGAGAAAATTGTAATTTTTAATAAAATGAGGCCTTGCGTACAAAAAGATTGACTAATTGTACTTTTGTATCTTTTGAATTACATAGGCAGAAACTATATTGCAAATGAATAGAAAACCAATTAATTTTATCCATTTTCACAAACGCCTCGCCAAATTCAACCTCGAGAGAATTATTATTGTACACACGAATATTCATAAAATGTTAAATTTGCAGAACAGTCACGTAATTCGTACATATGCACTGAAGCCCCTAAAAACTTCCATATTTACATTGCTGTGGCTCAAGTGTATAGCAGTACGCCTACAGAAGCAGTGCTCAGAAGAATCACCATTTAACCAATACATGCGGATGCGGATGCTGATGCTGGATGCTGATGCTGATGCTGATGCTGATGCTGATGCTGATCTCATTCCCAATCCCAAAAGGAAAAAAACAAGCTTTTGTGCCAGGAGCATTCATGCATTCCCATCCAATCCAATGCAATGCAATGCAATGCAATCCAATCCATGCTTGATCCGTGGAACATTCCACCCCTTTTGTCGTTAAAAGAAAGCACCCATTTGTACGGCATCCTCCGCCACAAGCCACGTGCTCTGTGAGTGCACAAGGTCCTGTTTTTTTTTTTTTCTTTTCTTTTCTTCTGTACTCGCTTTCTCTCCTGAAATTATTATTATACTGAAACGAAGTGTTTTCAATTTTGAAAAAGGAAATTGTGGGAAATGCCATAATGTGGCATGTCTTATCCCCAGTTGGTTGCCATCAATTCCTTTCTGCCTGGGAAAAAGGTATTCTTTGGAGCCACATGCAGTCATGCACTGGTGCACATACAAATACCTTCCAAGAACATGGGATAAAGTGGGCCTCAATTTCTTCAAAATTACTAAGGTTAGCCTCTAAGTAATGTACAAAGTGCAAGACAAGTGGACCAATTCTAAGTATATCCACTGTCACACTCTTTTTTAAATTTATGCTGCTTCTTTTTTTCTCACCTCAAACAATCTAAAAAGGGCTTTGATTTTGACTCATACTCACTTTCCCTGAGGATGACTTGCCTAATAAGGCATTCCAAAAAGACCCATTTTTTTTTAAGATGTGCAAATTGTTTATGATTTAGACATGGTTCGCCTTTTCCTTGATTTTGTTATTAATTATAAAAGCATCCAGCATAATTGGTTACTTAATATAAAGTACTTTTGTTGCTGACTTGTTTCAGTGCTTTCTCTCTCCACAACCTCTGTCAAGATTCCATTGACTATGCTAGCGTATACTTTTCTAATTATCTAATCTTTATAAATGCATGTTGAGTTCAATGACATATCATATATTTATCTCCCAATAGAGAAGGATTGATACTACAAAAGGTTTCAACAGCCAACTAAATAATCTTCAGAAAGAAAAAAATTTCCATGAAAGGACCAGATTTGCTTTTTTTTTTTTCAATCCTTGTTAATTGTTTTTCTCTTAAAATGAGCACAATTTAACGAGCCGACGGTTTAAACTAATTCATTTTATTTTGACACACGGTTCCATATTCCGTGCTCAGATAATATAAAGTTTGTTCGTTTCTTCATATGCCAATTTTTTAGCTTAATTTAACACATAATTCGTACAAACAATTAACCACCATATATAACACATAGTTCATACAAAACAAAACAAAAAAAGATATAAAAAACCTCTTCTCATCTGATACTGACACTTAATTTGTTAACTAGAGTAAATAAAAGATCAGCCATCAAGAAACAAAAATATTATTTAATGGCCAAGGAATTTAAGAAAGAAGATTAGCCATCAGCAAGGAGTTACAATATCATATTATTGGTAATCCTATCTATAATTAATTTCCTTGTTAATTAAGCCCAAATAAATCCACACAAATAGCCCAAATAAATCATAAATGGAGGCCCATTTTGCGAGCCTACACTGACATTTATTGGATAAAACGTTCCTTTTTTTTTTTAATTTTAGGACCATCCAGATAAAAACGCTGAGGTGCTTTCGTTTATTTACCCGCTTGAAATTGTAATGAGAAATTACAAACGAACAAATGTTGAAATGAAAAGGAGATGAAATGGTACTAAATCCATTTTTAATACAAGCAGGAGAGCCGCATGTTGCATTAATTTGATAAATTTTTATCGTATGTATCATATTAAATCCAAACGCAAGGTTGAAAAACTAGAGTGGTATGTCGGACATGCCTATTAATTAAGGGCTATGTAACTTCAGTATTGTTTAAAAATGCATTGAGGATTGTAAATTTCGGATTGTTCATGTTTCAAATTATTTGATGAATAAAACGTACCAGTTTACTGTTGAATACGTTTATTGTACCAATCGCTGGCACTTTACAGTGCTAATCCGGGACAACACTGGTATAGAAGTATAGAAAGGCATTTTTGTCAATTTTATTTTAATTTAATATTAATTGTGAATTTTTATATGATAGTCATGGTTAATTCTATGTAATTAATTTGATGGGCAAATAAAAACTATTTAAAAGAGTTGAGTGGCATATTAGAAATATGTAAGGACTAGAAGGAGAAATGAGACAATAAAAGAGTTCAAGGGTTTGAAATTAAGCCAAAACAAATCCGGATTTTAGGTTTGAAATTACTAAAATCTACACGGAGTTTTTAAAAATTACAAGATTTTAATGTAACACTCGTCGAACCAAATAATCTTGAAAACAAAAATCTCAACTTGCATAATTAACATGTAGAAAATTAAAATTTGTATGGCATTTTTGTTATTTCTAACGAAAGTAGTTGTATAAGTACCAACGTACCATTATTTTCAAAGATTAAAATATTGGAAGAAGGTTTAAAACGGATAAATAAATAGCCGAAACAACCATTATGACCCCAAAATTTTTTATTTGTACTTACAATAATATATTATAAAGTAAAGAGTAAAGCTAAGGTTCTCTTAAGAGCACCAAATCCCTTGATGTTCTTAACTCAACAAACTATTAAATCGACTTCAAATGATAAATTCAAATTGCTCAATAAATTTTGAATATCAAAATCTCATAAAATAACAAAATTTTTATTTTTTAATTTTTTTTTGACTATTTTTTCGGATTTTTAAAAATGATTTGCTGAGTACAAATTTTGTTCTAGCTAGCCTAAACTCTGTAAACCAAACTTTACCACTTTCCTCCGTCTTCAAATTTTGCCTGTGCATGTGCCAATCTTTAATCTAATGGCTAAGATAATGTCTTTCATATGAAGCATCATATATCCAAAATTTGATTAAAAGATCCTTTATAAATACTTAACATTATGAAATAAAAAATTATTATTAATTTGAAATCAATATTGAAAAATATAAAGTATTATAATTCATAAGAATATTTAAACAACAATACATTTATCAAGTGTATTAAGATTCATACTTATTAAGCATTAAATAATGAAACTATCACTGATTGATATTTTAGAAGGATGATTGTTTATATTGAAAGTTTGAAAATCAACTTGTCATAAGAAAAAAGTAAAAAGAATTAAAAACCTCCCATGATGTTGCCTCTATAATTTTCTCAGAAACTTTTATTCAGCTAATTCCAGATATTTCTAGCTCTATCTCAGAAGCTTTTCAAGAAGAATCACAGCAAATTTTAAAACTGACAACACAAAATTTCAACTCAGTATCAATTCTTAAACAAATTTATTTCACGCTTTTCTCTATCAGAAATTATTTGCCTCAGTGGTTTTCGCTGTCAAACTAAGAAGCGCATTTCTGCATCTTATTATTAGACATCTTTTTTAGCCTACCTGAGCAAATTGTATGATCACAAACTATACAGAATTTAAACTTTGTCAATGCAGTAAAAAAAAAGAAAGTCAAACCATGTACAACAAGCAATTTTAAGTGTAGTGTTAAGAAATTAATATTCCAGTATAAAATAGGAAATTACCTCAATGGCCTTGCTTACAAGCCTCAGAAAGTTTTAAGTTTCAAGCATTGAATGCTTGAAAATGTGAGCTAGATGATCAACGTAGGTGACTTCTTTAGTTCCATGGGAACGAGCAAGATTTCTAAAATACTCCGGGGAGTACCACCAAACCATGTCTAATATCAATTTCCATTTTACTTGACACTAAACTTGTTACTGTTAAAAGTTCATGAAGTTCAAATTAATGTTAACAAAGGGAAACATGTCCTTCCGACACCAGTACAAGACATCCCACCTTAAATATGATACTAAAGCATCCTGCACATAGTAAACCTGAGGAGAGGCTTAATAGCTCTGATGCTGATTTGCCTGCTCTGCCCTTTTCACTTCAGCCTACAATATCAAATGACCAAAAAAATGTACTATTCATTTCTCATATGTAGTAATAAACTTTTCAATGGAGAATGGTAATCATGCAATCGCAACATTGTCAAAGGATTGTTTCCCGGTTGCCAAAAAATAATTCCTCAACACATGGTGACAATTCAGGAGACAATGTGTAGGGGTGTTGTTTGGTGGTTGGGGGGGGGGGTAGTTTTTATTATTTTTCTTTGGGCAGTGGGGAATTTTTAGTTGCCTCTAATTGCCTATTTTACAGATTGTTCAGAGGAAAAAAATTGAAGTCCATTAGCTCAAGTGACGTTATTAGTACAGTATTGATGACTAGTCCGGTAGCCCTGATTAAACAAGAACCATGGCAACACAATGAATCCACCAAAAACAATGAGATTTTGCATTCAAACTGGATCAGAATGAGAATCACATGACCTGATACAGATCTACCAGAAAACAGACAACAGCTTAATTTGTAAATATCCTTGCAAAACCCTTATTATTACCAAAGTATTATATAACACTCCCATTTATCATTTTCCATGTTGACAGCCAACTTCTATAGGGTTATTTGTAAATAACAACCAACTGTCACAACCAAATAAAGAAAGACATTTAAAATAAAACCTCAAAGGCTTCTTTGAGATATGCAAGCTCCTTGTCAAGGTCATCTATTGCCTGGTTATAAGCCTGAGTTGGTGACGAATGGCTACTTGTGTGAATCTAAAACAAAAAACACACACACACACATGTAATCAGATAAAACAAACAATAGACGTACAAAGTCTGATATCGTAAACATGTATTTGCTCCTTTCTTCAATAACTATCAAAGCCTAATGGAAGCAATGAAGCATGCATGCATTTCTGCAGGATACACAAGCATGTAGAATGATCCTTGCGCAGCAAAATATAAATGATGTCAAGTTTATAATGTGAAGAATAATATAGTTCTTACTCTGACAATAATCTTGTACTGTAGAGGGTGTGGAAGCTTGTAACCGGCAAAAAGAACATTTGGGTCCCTGTGCAACTGCCTGAAATGATTTGATCTTAAGAATTCACAAATGGAACAAAGAAATTGTCATATATTTTAAGGTGAATATACTCGAATATTCGTGCATGCAATTTCAAATAACCTGCCTGGAGTAGCTAACTCCAATAATGACACGTACAATTATGTTCTAATTATATTCATTGAGAAATTAAAATGCTTTATTCTCTAGCATATCACGCAGTGTGTATCTTGAGATTACTGAAGTAAAAGGGGTAAATAGGCAAGTACATGCGGAGAATGTTGCCAATGGTGTGGTCTTCACGCTCAACAGTAAAGGAGGCAGCATTAACTATCTTTGTGTCCCTCTCATATGAAACCCTGTTTCCATTACAATAGATAAAATCAAAGACATAAAACAGACAGCTACAATTATCTGCAGTTCAAACAACCGGTTTGACTGTCCTTGTAGGAGTTCACATAGTACTATACTGGTAAAGTGCCATGTGGTACCCTTAACAATAGCAGTATCAGCATGGAAGAGAAAAATGCTTACGAGTAGGATAATGGAATGTTACTTTTTGTGTCAAAGGCCACAATTTCAGTAATACAAGCAAGCCATTCGGCCATCATTGTAGGAAGTTGGTGTGATAGTATAGACTGTAAAGTTCTAGTTGATACCGGTACCAGTACTACGGGTGGGAGTGCCAGTACGAAAAAGAAAAAAAAGCTGAAAGCAAGAGGGTTACTTTTTAGTGCCTTCAGGCACAACAAATCTCTCATATCGGTCTGGGGCATTCATTGCTCAGTGTTGTTCTAAATCTGCGATTGCAACATAATTAGGGTATAGCACAGTTACTATTTGGATTTTAGAATGTAAATCCCTAGCCGTAAAGAAGACCCCGAGGTCAGGAATTTCAACAAGAGGGATACGAAAGCGAGGGACCGATCGAGAGAGAGAGAGAGAGAGAGAGAGGTTGTTTTTGCATACCGAGGTTAGAAGAGAGAATGAGAAATGGTTTCGTTCGCTCCACCTCCCGTGCTAGGAAGGAGAAACCCTTGTTGTCGTTGAGGGACAGCAAGTGTGCCTTTTGCAAATAACACCCCGCATTTTTTTATATTTGTGAACACACAAGGCAATTCTTGTTTTTATTTGGAGAAATTATTCTTCAAATTATTTTGTATTTTGTTCTTATTTATATCTCAAAAGTGGTCATACAAAATATAAAAATTATTCACATTTAATTTTAAAATTATTTCTATTTTACGTATCAAGTATTTATCATTTATTGCTTCTTTTGTAATGCATGTGTTTACTTGTGTCATGTTTACAAATGGCGCATACACGACCAAGCAGATTTTTAAAAATTAGGCTTCAGTGTGTAAGTAAGTGTGACATTGATTCCTCGTTCTGTTATCCCTAATTTTTCTCCTTGGTTTTTCCTTTTATCATTAATCAAAACATCTTTTAACGGTTCTCTATAATTTCTTTTTTCTTTCATGTTTATTTTTTTTCAAATATTTTTTATATTTATTTTTTTTAATATTTTTTACGAAATATAAACTTACGCCGAAATAAGAGAAACTTACTACCATCCATGCTATGCATGCTTGCGGTTCTTCTCTGTAATTTCTTAACATAGAGACTTATCCTGCGCTTACAAAGAACATAAAAAACTCTGTATATAGAAGGATAGTTAAGCGCTATCCCACCAATAAACGAACCTGACGGCTGTCATTACTTCAAAATTAGGTCAACATTAGGGAA
Organism: x Bolboschoenoplectus mariqueter; assembly: GCA_037678475.1. Taxonomy (NCBI): domain Eukaryota; kingdom Viridiplantae; phylum Streptophyta; class Magnoliopsida; order Poales; family Cyperaceae; genus x Bolboschoenoplectus; species x Bolboschoenoplectus mariqueter. The sequence continues at coordinate 2,982,560 of CM075281.1, forward strand.
AGGATTGAGTAGGCCGGAAGCCTCCTTTAAAATAGGTCGCCTTCCGTAATCCGAGTACGCAAGTAGGGTCTCAGTGATAATGCTAGAAGGACCAAGTGGCATAGTCAGGCTTTGCCGGGGTGCCCTTTTATAATTCAATAAGCGATAGGTTTGGATAAGAAGATGGGGTTTTTGGGGGGACCTACCGATCCTGGAAATGCCAAGGGCTTGGGGAAAGATGTGCTATGCTTTAGTCCGCGGAAATGGTTTTATGACGAAGAAAATCAATCATAGGTAGATTTCATTTTCTTCCTCAGAGGTCTTCTTGTGAGTTGAGAAAAGTAAGTATTTTTCAATATTAAAAATTAAAAAAATACAAACAAGTCTTTTCAAAAATAAAATTCTATTATTTATTGAGAAAATATTTCTCTTCCAAGAACTCCATCTCCCAATTCATCCCCCATATATTTTTATTTCAGTTAATCCACGTGACTTTTACCTTTATCTTTTTTGAAAATTTTTATCTTCAAATTAATTTCGTTATTTAATTATATAAACACTTGACTTACTTATATAAATACTTAAATAATATATATAACTTATTCTTTATACGTTTTTATTTTTAATATTCTCTCTCTCTTTTCTCCTACGTATTTTTACTTTCTCAAAAATTTTTCTCTCTTTTATCTCTCCTGTCAATATTTTTGACTTTTCTTCCATGTGATTTTATTTTCTGAAACTCTCTTTCTCTCTCTTATTACTTTTCTCCTTAACGATTTATCTAAACACTCAAGTCTTTTATCTAAATACCTAAATACAAAATAAAAAACAAATATTTGCTTAAAATATATAAACACCCGACTCACTTATATAAATACCTGAATCTATAATACAAATATTTAACTCATTATACTTAAACATGAGAGAATACATGAACGTACTTTTTTGTCAAAAATGAAAAATTAATATACGGATGTATTTCTCTACCAAAAATAAAAAATTAATTAGAGAGATTTTTAAGAAAATTTAATTTGCAGTACTTTTAGTCGCTTGCTTCCTTGTTTATTTGTCTTTGGACCTTTGTAAATGAGGCCTACTTAAGCTTCTCTTCTACAGGGCAATCCCAATGTGCTCTCCAAACTATTGAAGGTGATAGAAGCCGCTCGATTGACCATCCGCATGACTGAAGCTATTATTTTTGCCAAAAAAATAAAGTTAATAAATAATACACAGAAACCAAAATAAAAATATAATGAAATAAAGAGAACTCCAGAGATAACAATGGTCTATAGTAATAACACTTGCATATATAATACAACTTTCTGTGTTGCTTTCTCAGGGCTGAAAACATAACCAAGGAAGTGGAATGGTACCTTAGAGATCAAAATAGGATAGCGTTCATCCATCCATTTGCTGCCATCTTTCTGTTTATCTTTGATTTCTTCTCTGAGCTGAAGTAAAAGAAGTGCATGAAAAAATGCCACCAAGATGTCGTGGTTGGTGGCATGCTTATGAACAAATATTACAATATTGTCCCTCTTCTCCAATAAGAGATACTGAGCTGCATTTATCGAATTAAAAGAAGTTAGCAGAATACCAAAATGAGATTTTGCATAATTCAGTATTGACAAGAATTTTGTGGGAAGTTGTTACTGGATTGGCAATGGGACCTCGCTGATTTTGAAAGCTCCAATCTGAAATGCAAAATATAAAACCTGGATCTGTCAATAAAAAAAAGGGGAATTTCATGTATACCCTTCTAAAACTTTAAAATTACGTATTCCCCCTTTTAAATTCATAATATCATATTTACCCTTTCAAACTATTAAAACACTCACATTTGCCTAATAAAAATTTATGATATATCAAATATATCCAAAAACTCAAATTAACCCTAATTCAATATTCTAAAACTCAAATTAAGATAACAATTAATATTTTATGACTATTATACCCTTATCTTTTGTCCTTTACTTGTCCGAATAATAATTTTTCAAACATTAAAGCATATTATATCTCTTAATTTTTTATTTTCCCGCTTCCTGTTTTTTCTCTTCTGACCTCGTCATTCTTAAGATCATAATTTTATTTTTCAAACAAAGAAATAAAAACAAATACAATAGTCCTAAGATAAGAGCATATAACTGAATCCCTCCAATTGAGTGAGAATTTAGAATTTTTAATGATTGATATTCATGCTTGATAGTTGCATTTATAGTTTATTTACTGAGAATTCGATTAAAAAGAATTTTGTTTTTTATTTACAATAAGGATAAATAAGTAATTTATAATTGTGGAGTTGATTTTAGTGTAAAAGATTATAAATTGGATATATATATGAGAGTTTTAGTAGTTTGGGAGGGTAAATATGATATTATAAAATTTAGAGGGAAAAATACGTAATTTTGAAGTTTTGGAGGAGGATATATGAAATTCTGCCAAAAAAAAATGACCCATGGTTACATGCAGCAATTATAATAAGAGAGCTCACATCTCAGAATGTCTGAGGCTAGAAGCTTTAGCACCTAATTGTACATGCTCATACAATAATTTGGTATTTGTTAATCTCCGCCAACTTGCCCAAAAGGGAAGAATGTGCTCCATTTTTGAAACCTGTTGGGGTGTCAGAACTGGGAAAAAAAAATATTTCTATCAGAAAGACTTGACATTGACGAACTTTTTTTTTTAGAAAAAAAGGGAGGCTGTAAGTGTAAGTATGATTGAAAATCACCTTCTCCACTTTCAAGGAAATGCTTTAGCAAGATGGACGATCTTTCATTGTTTAATGTGGTTAGGGAAAGGCATTGCACCGCCTTATAGTTTGCTGAATTTCATGTTAAGAAGAAAAAAGAAAGTAAAGAAGATTACGTGATTATAAAAGGACTTATCTACCATTAACATTACTTAAATTTAAATAGGAAAAACAAAGCTTAAGAGGCCAGAGGAAGAAGAATGTAGTGTACGTTGCTACATGCTGAACCAGTAATCAGTACTGAAACCATTGTGAGTAGAAAGTAACTCACCATAGAGGTGAAACATGGTAAGAGAGAGAAACGACACCCAGATGGCCAGTGCATGACCCCTTGTGATGTGAGCTAAGAGCATACCGATAACCATACCAGTCATTGTAGCAAGTGTTTCTTGACTACCCTCCTACTCATTGAAGATAATTGAGAGACATTAGTGAATTACATATGACAAATATCATGCAAACCCTTACAAAACAAAGGAACTATCACTTATATGATACAGAGCCAGGGGTGTAAACGGATCAGATAGCTACGGATAATAGTCATATTGTATCCTTTCCGTTTTCTTATTTTCGGATACGGATAGTCTCGGATACGGATATGGATCGGATATTAAACGAATACGAAAACAAGTACGGATATATTTTGGATATTAAATAATAATATCAAACATATCATTACAAAAGAATCGCATAATATTTTTCATGATAGAGTCACTAGTTAGAAAAGTTAAATATTAATCACTAATTATCGTTATATTATTGGTTAAAATGTATCAAGAAATTATAAAAAAAAAAGAAATATGAGTCCAAATTAGATCTAAAATTAATTGGATTTGAAATCTATATCAAAAGCCCAATTGAAAGACATATAATGAGTCTTTAAAACGGATATCCGAATTTCAAAAAAATCCAGATCCGGATAATTATCCAAATCCGTATCCGATTCCAAATTGAAAACCGTATATGCATCCGTATCCGTTAAAAAACTATCCGAATCCGTAACCGTATTTGACAACTATCCGAATCCGTATTCGTATCCGTCAAAAATCCATATATGGATCCGGATAAAAACGGATAATATCCGATCCGTTTACAACCCTATACAGAGCACAACACTAAATCTTCCATTCTCCTTTCTCAGTATTGATCTTATGCCATCTAATTATCGAAGGAAGGTAACTTACACATTTTTCATAAGAAAGGAAAATATTATCCTAAATAACTCCAGATAATTTTTATCGGGGCATGAAATACTCTGACGAACATCAGGTACATGTATTTTAGGTTTTATGAAACCAAGATGAGCATCGCTGAAAAGCAGCTTTCAGAAGTACTACCTTAGCAGATATATCAGCCGCATTTTTTGCAAGGGCAAAATGCTGAGTCAACGCTGCCCTGGTGGCCCCGCTTGCAACGCCAGCTAAAACAAGGAACAACATAAAATGCATACTTTTGGGAGTTCGGAGAACAGAAATATTTTCAATAAAATGGTGACTTGTAAATTGCATTCTTTTTCTAAATTAAATACAATAATAAACTTACTGAATGATCTCGATATACTGCCTAGGCATACAATTAGTACAAAGGCCGAAGGAAATAAAGGGCTTAATAGGTCCATTAGCATCCCTGTATGAAATATGATGAACAGGTAAGCAGTTGAATTTAGAAATTTGATATCATCAAAAAGTAATGATTCTCTAAAGGAAAAGTCATCCAGCCATGAAAAGACCAATAATACTCGTAAATTATGACACAAAAGAGCATCAAATAAAGAAGAAAGAAATCGGTTAATAGCTATACAAGTAGTAAGCTCTCACCGAGGTCATTCATAAAATCTGCCACTAGTCGCCACATTTTTGCATTGCTGTCCAGGTTCGACCCCTTAAATGGCCATGGAATATCTAGTATTATTAGTTTGTCTTAGTTCAAATTAAGCAAATAAGACATACAATGCTGTCTTGTGGAATTAATGCAATATAGCAGGTACCTGATAAAAAGTGAACAAGATGCCTCCAAGCATACCGGTAAAATCTCGCAAAAACCACTGTCAATTATAAACATACCGGTAACCAGGATGTAAGAAACAGATTCTGATTTTGAAATACTTCATGGTATTTGATCAAAAGCCTCAAGTTGATCAAAGTAACTGAATCAATAACCAAAAATAAAAACAGAAATATTTGAACAAAGAAAAACAAAAGGTACCTGAAAAGTAGCACCTATGACAGTAGCTGTTGTCTCCCCAACTCCAATTGCACTCAACAGAGCCTATCCAATTTTCCAAGGATAAATTCATTTGTACAAAAAGCAGTCAACTCTGTCAATGTTCCAAGGACAAAACAACGGTACTAACTAGAACCCTTACTTGAGTAGATAACATGGCGCGGATGTATGTTGAGAGCCCCTGCCAGAAAAGAAACATGTTGGTTAACCTTCCGAAATAAAAGGGAGATATAAACTTTGAAAATATAAGAGAATTACCTGAAGAGAGTCCCAGATCTGGAAAGGAGTATAGTCTGGAGTTACACTGCTTGGGAACCCCTATTGAGTCAAATTACCCTCACATCATCATTTCAACACAGAAGATATCAAATTGAATTTCAGTTCGTTTTTCTAAAGTTCTGGTGAAATTAAAATTGAATTACCTCAGGGACAAATGCGCCCAAAATCGAGCTCCATAGTAGACCCCATCTGGTCCCAAACCTAAGGAGGAAAGAACTGGTGTATGTCAACGCAGGAAATATGGTAGTGCGCGTGTTAAAGAATAAGGAGAGGAGAGAAGCAAGCAAGCACCTAGTGAAGGCGAGAGAGGAGGAGGTTGCGGTGAGGATGGCCGTGCGGGACAGCTTGGTGCCTGACGATCCTCTCCATTCCTCGATCGTAAAAGACGACGAAAGCTCATCGTTTTCGCTGCCTTCTGGCTGCATCGAGGTGGCTACGCAAGTAATCAATCGCTTGCGAGTAACAATGTGGAGAGAGAGAAACCAAGCACTGTAACTGGATGTGTAGAAAATTTTCTTAGTTGTTGGAAGATGATTACTTTGACACCGAAAATTCTCTTATAGAATGATGGTTATTTCATTTTCAAGATGACTAAATCATCGCAATTCAAACATCTAAATTATTATTATTTTTTCTTTAGTGCTAGCTCCATTCAGTATTAGAAAAACAAAAAAGACCAAACAATTGGCCTCACTAAGCTATGCCGCTTGCTCATCTCTCCGAGTCAAACAGGATCCTCAAAACGAAACCTAATAGAAATCTGAGATTGAAAAGATCTTAAAATTACCCTCTAATAAATAGTCTATCTCACCACGAGTACGAAAATTTGAGGTAAAAATCATTTAGTTTCTGATTTGGGTACATTTATGGACCCTGCAATAGTCCATCCGATCCTCCAGTACATAATCCAAATCTAATATTTAGTGGATTGAAGCAACAGTTTCACCACCCTCTAAACAGACTAAATGACCAAGGCTATATTTAGTACACTAGGCCCACCTGGGGACAACAACGGAACTTTACATGATTAAAAAAATATATATATTACACGAGCCCATATGAAATGAAAGCCAAGACTTTAAGCAACTTTTCGAACTCTGGAGCTCCGATCCACTGAGAGGCCAGTGACTCCACCGACCGGGGACTCCAGCTTTTTATTGAAATGGTCCCGCAAGAACTCAACTGCCATAAAAGTGAAAGCTGAGGCTGGTATGTACCATATAACTCTCGGTATGCTGCCTCTGAACATGCCGTGCATTCCCTCATCTGCCCAAATTTTTGTAAAAGCATCAAGCCATCCTTTGTACCTGACAAAATCAGTAATACCAGATAAAAAACATAGGTCACTGCACCAAATACTATTTTCATCCTTGCAAATAACGACAAACAATTTAACATGTTTATAATATTTAAATTGTACTGCATATTTACAAACACCTATTTGTTTTTCTGGTGAGAGAGGTGTCATGCAATAAATGTCGACAGATGTGCCCCTGCCCTTAAAAATTGATAAAATAATTGATAAAAACACCTATTTGTTTTTCTTTCATCAGCCACAATTGATAAAAATTCAAGCCAAGTGAACTTCAATTTCAATTTCCAAGTTTGGATGAATTGGTTGTGAAGAATCTTTGGTTTGAATAACCAGAAGAAATTGTTTTTTTCTTGAAATAATAGTAAAAGACGGGTGTCATTGGCAATTGTTGTACATAACGTTGCAATTTGCAAATGACTCCCCAAAAGCAGGAAGCAAACAGAATGGTAAGGGAAGGAATGAAAGAACTGACAAATTTTAGTTCACCTCCTCCACTTCCCAATTAATTAAACTAAAAGGGTACAGCAAAATACATAAGATTACAGCAAATATTAGTTTAACAATATACCTAATGGTAGATCCCTGTACTTGCAATCTTGTCTTTATCACATCCAAAGGCGTAGTAAGATATGCACTTAAACCTGAAAAATAATTACAAGAATCATATGAAGTAAAAGAAAAAATGGAAGTCTCAACATGCAAGGATAATTATAATGGGTAGTACAGCATCTTGAAATGAATAGGAAAGAAAAGAAAAAATTACCCCCAGCTAATCCTCCTAAAACAAGCCCCTCAAATGTGCTACTGATATGCAAATCACTATTCCTAAAATATCTTTTCCTTCCATACTCGGTCAGATCCTTCAATGCTTCATAAAATGTAACCTGAAATAGGAACAAATTATTCCATTAGAACAACATAAGTTCTCTGAAGTAGAAGTCCCACCAAATTTGCATTGTACCAGTAACAGGAGATGCACAAATCCAAAAGCATAACACCGTCGCAAGGAAACTAACCATAAGGCCAGCAAAAGGCACATCCCTTGCTAATGTAGACCAATAACTGCATAAGCATGGAAAGCATCTTTGATTTAGTTTAGAATTCTTCTTTTTTCTCACTTAAAAGATCTTCAAAAGAAATGGTCATCAGAAGGGAAAAAAAGGTCATCTTCAAAAGAAATGGTCATCGGAAGGGAACAAAGGTCTCCTTTGGCAGAAAAAAGAAGTTGGCGAAATGCACTAAATTTCAATTGGTGAGCTTGTATAAAGAAAATGAACAGTTGGAATTTGCTTCATCTATGTTTCTGTTCTTCCATAAATTGGCTTTGCAGAGTTACCCATCATATATCAGGAACATGATATTTTGCAGGGTGACAAATGAGGCCTTAAATTTTACAAAGCAACAGAAGCAAACATTTCAATGAAGCTGTCTTTAGTTAATTTTTTAGCTGAACTCTGGATTTGCACTTTCCTGGAACAAAAGATAATATTTTGAAGTAGCACCTACAACCCCGTTTTTCTTTCCATTTTAATAACATCATTTGTTCTTAAACTTTTAGAATTGACCGTTTCCAAATAAAGAATCTTTTATGCACCAACTTACCCAGCATACAAACCCCTGAGGCCCTGCTCCTTTAAGATTGAACAGCCAGCTTGAAACAATCCAGAGTAGTATACAAGCATCTGAGGCCTGCAGTTAGTCAGTGCATTTTGCCCTTTTGGCATAGAAGAAATCCAAGAACCTCTAGTACCTTGCACTTGCATGCGCTGTTTGATCACTTCACATGGCACATACACAAAGGACCCCAAAGTGTCTCCTACAAAGAAAAAAAAACATATCATTTGAATAGATATTCTATAGATTTTACTTTTGGCAAACACATATCCAACAATTTTCAATTTCTAAACTACCATAGACCACCTGACATTACTTAAAATTATGGTAAAAGAAGTCAGATCACAATATATGATGGTAAAAGTCTGTTCTTGTATAAATTATAATTACAGCATTAAGTCTAGAAATATTTTTTTGGAACCTTAAATTAAATGGAAGCCGATAGATGCAGGATCTTACTTGTGAGATAATGAAAATGCATAACTACCTAGAAATGATTTCATTGAATTAATATGGCAAAAAGTTTTCGCTCCCTTTGTTTTGACAGCTTGATGCTATTTGCAACAAAACTGAAAAAAGTTGGTTGTTAATTGCAAATATAAGATACTTTGTTGTCCTTGAATTAAAGTAAACCATTTTGTGCAATCTATGAAGCGATAAGGGAATCAATTTAAGCAACAAAAGCAAGGTGAAGCTCAAAGAGAATTTTGACAGACTAGATGACACATCAATCAATGGTTGAAAATAACAAAAAAACTATTCAATAAGAGAAAGGCCTACGATATAAGATGATAAAAGTCAGGATTCTTTTAGTACAATAAAAGTACAAAGTACAAACCAATAGCACCAGCAAGGAAGTGAGACCAATGGCTGCTTAAGTTGGGATTGACTTCCTCTAAGCATTTCTTAGTTGATTCTATCACACCAAAGTATGTTGCACCGGTTGCAAGTGAACCTGTAACACCTGGTGCAATTCCTCTGTAAAACCCTAGACCAACAAAGATAACCGAGTAAGTAATTCATCTTCTTTGTTGCATTAAGAAGATAAAAATGAATAAATTAAGTGCCTGACCTCTCAAACCATCCGAGGTCCAAACTGTTCTGACCATCTGAAGTATGGTCTTCTGACCCTACAATCAAACAAATTTAGGTGAAAACAATTGCATGTCGAAGTTCATCTACGGAGAATACCAGAAGGAAGTTGCTTTCATATCTAAAACAGGTTTGTGGAAATTGTTGGTAAAGTACCAATATTCCCCCCAAAATAGGTTAAACTTTGAGTTTGTAACCCACAAAATGCTTTCACATTTACCAGTCTAAACAGAAAACATCACAGATAGATTAATTCAGGTAAGAGCACCTATAACTCTTTAATTTTATGAGGATGCTTGTTCTTCCTGTTGATCTAAATGGTATTTAGAAGCTAAAATTATTCTCTGAAATGTCAGAGAAAAACCCTGACAATCAATCTAAATTTCCGTAAAGAAAAGAAATGCATTAGAAACCTGAGTTCCGGTAATGATAGCCTGGCTTTGCATTCTGGTTTTGAGAGTATCAATGGGGTGCATCATGCCTTCTCCAAACGCCCCCGCAATGGCTCCCCAGACAAACTCTCTCCAGACTAGACTAACAGCAGAAAAGTTTTTGCAAATGAATATACAAAATAGCAGATAAAAGAACGAGTAATGGAATTAGAAAAGATAAATCAAGTAAAGTGTGAAGAGAGATCGCGAGGCGGGCACTTGCCAAAGAAGTTGTCGAATGAGAGCTTAGGTCTGAAAGGTCCATTTGGATCTTGATCTCCTCCGGAAGAAGACCTCATGGCCGGAATAGAAGCGTCTTCCGAGCTAGGGTTTTGGAATCAGAACAGAGCATCAGTGAAAAGCCATGGCTGATGGCTGTGCTTGTAGCGGTGCGCTTTGGGAAGAGAGAACTGACACTGCTTGGGAAATCGAAACTGATTCGTTGGTTCGGTGTGATTTGAATCGGGCTGGATGGCCTCTTAGTTAATTCACCTTTTTTTCTTTTATGTTGGGCCTATTGTCTGGAGAATTCTCGCACAATGTCAGTCGGTACGGCCGAGCGTGATTGAAGAATCTGAGCCGTTGGTACAAAATGGTACCGTCTCGTTTGGGATGAGGAAGAAGAGATAGGAGTAGGATGCTCTCCTCTCCTCTCCTCTCCTCTCCTCTCCTCTCGCAGGTCCATCCTGATCAACAACAATTCAATCATCTTTTCCGAAAACTTGCTTTTTATGTGAGACACAAGATCCATGATTTATGTGAAGGCGGTAGAACAAGCGTGTCAACAGCAAGCTCCAATCGCAACTATGAATTTTATCTTGTTTTTATATCTTTATGTGAGTTAAACTTGGAGGACACAAAATTTGACGACATGAACCGTAAGTTTTTAATTTTATCTTGTTTTCATAATTTTGATAAAATAATAAATAAAATTATGAGAAAAAAACTAAAAACGCTAGAAGGAGGGCTTGAACCTCCGACCTTGTGGTTAACAGCCACACGCTCTAACCAACTGAGCTATTCCAGCTTTGAGATCTATTCGAATACAAAACCTATATAATTATTAATTTGAAAACTAGGCCGACATATTAGAAAAATAATAAAATTAAACAAGAAAATTAGGCCGCTCATCCTTCCCTCCTTTTAAGGAAACTTGAAAAGAAAAGAAAAATAACTATATAGTTATTAAAACAACAAAATGAAATGCTAAAAATGCTCCTTGTGGAATACAAATCTGGTTGCAGTTTTGGCAGTCATGGCATGGCATAGCCTCTCTAGTTGTCTCCCCAGAGCACCAGGACCACAGTAGAAGACCCCTAAAACCAAAACACACCACGCAAACAAATTAATCTGACTAACAGAATACAAGGAGTGTGTCATTTTCTTTTCCAAAAGGGAGTGAGTGTGACCAAAGAGAAGATCCCTCTCACCTATTCTCTCTCCCCCATGTCTGGTGGCCAGACCAGAGAAAACTCTGGGCCAATTAGGCCTTGCAAATTGTGTTCTCACAGGAGTTTTTGAGATGATATCCACACCGTTCTTTATGAAATGAAGGGCTTGGATCGCACTTATCAGCGCTGATCTCTTGTCGCCTTCTTCGAACACGCTGGTCAGGTAGTTGTACATTTCTATTATGCCCTGTAGCATTTAATTTATTAGCCTGATGGGTACCATACAAATAACTAAAATACCATAAGAATTTGAGAAAACCAAATGAGCTGTAGCAAGTTTTACCTGATTTTGATCCATGCATAAGACCTCTTTCATGATATCTCCAAACCACTCAAAGGAACCTTGATCTCTTGTGACCCAATAAAAGTACGCCTTTCTTTTTCTCTTGGCCTCTGTTGTATCTAACTACAGAAAAAAGAACAAATTTACACAAAATTACCTAGTTATATTACATTAATATAATGATGTCAATATACAAAAAAAAAAAAGAAAAATGTTCTTCTTCTTTTTTTTGAAGAAGAAGAAGATAGGAAATATAAAAATAAATCCTTGGAGAAGCATGATCATTACCTTGTTAAGACCATTAGCTATATCTTTAAGCACACTAATAAAAGGTGTTGCACCTATCCCGAGGCCAATTAACAAGACAATATCGTACTTGGAATGGTCCTGTGAGGCTGAACCGTAGGGCCCGTCTATTGCTATCTTTGGCAAAGTGCGCGGGGAAGAAATTAATGCCTGTGGAGACAAATAACAATTAATCATGTATACTTCAGCTTCAGCACAAAAGGAAAAAAAATGATTAGTTATTAATTAAATCTTGACACATCATGCATCTGGTATACTGATAAAAGATGAGCCCTAATTCTCTCATTTGCGTCTATGGATGTGCCAGTAAGTATCAGAAGTTGTGTTGACAGTAATTGTACTATTGTAGGGAGATATGAAATGAATTGTATACTTCTAGTTTTATATAAGCATGATTTATAGTCAGTGATCAGCGCTCATTTCAGATACTCTTGCAAAAAATTACTGCTAACAACCTATATATCCAACAAAGAAAGAGAGTACTGGTAAGATAATTACCTCTTGGAAGATGCTATAAAATTGATAGCTCCAATCGCCGAGGGATCTGACATGCATGCTTAGATGTTCATCATCTGGTGCTGAGGTTAGTGAAAATGGATGCCTGAATTTCAACAATACATGAAAAACAAACATTAAATTAGAAAGCTGAAACTACAATTATAAATATATATATAGCAAAACTCTCTCTTCAAGAAGTCAAAATTTAACTGGTAAAAGTTCGTAAATTATACAGAAATAATAAATTTTGACAAATTGTTCTTACCACTCGAACTTTGAGATTTGAGGGCACTGTACGAAAACATACATCCCGCTACGATATGCAAAACCTGATGGTTTCTTCATCTCCAGAGAAACAACCTTTCCAGAGTATATTCTTGCCTGATCAAGAAGTATATAATTATATATATAGTATTAGACAATATATCAAGTGGTTAAATAGATCATATATTGTTCATTAAGATCATTCTCCGCTTTAAGTATTTTGGAAGTAGCATATATACCTTTTGGATCTTGAGAGCAATCATCTCGGAACGTATTGTTCGGTATATTCGCTCTCCGACATAAATTAATACTGGAATTGCCAAATACATCCAAGTCTGAATAAATAAAAGAAAAAAAATAGAGATGTGAAGATGAATATAACTAAGATGTTAAAAGAACCTGTCGCTCAAGGTAAGATAAATCAACTAAAATTAACAGAAACAATTAAAATGACATCATATATAACAAATTAAAATTTATAGAATGCTACAAATTAAAAGTTTCTGAGCAACTAAGAAAATACCGTCTTTTCAGTGAAATCTTTCGCCAGGAAGAGAAACATCGAATGGATGACGAGCAGCACATAAACCAAAATAAGCAAATGGTGTGAGTACCAAAATGCATTAAACCCCATGAATCGTTGGATTGGCTCCGGGAGAGATTGAGGGCTCCTTCTTGGCATCCTCAAAGCTAGCAAGAATGCTATTAGCATCAGCACCACCATTGCTATCCCTGTCCAGCCCTCAGTAGATACCACTATGTCAAGGTATGATGGTTGCCTGTACCCAAAGTCGCGCCCGATTGTTTGTCGAAATAGGAATCTGTCTGCTTGGACAATCCGTGGAAAGTCGCATGTCACATGAACGCCTCCATGTAGGATCACACCAATAATGATTCCTGTAGCAACAAGCTACACTAGAAACAAAGAAAAATGTTTTAAGATAGGGAAGTAGCAATTAGTTAACCAATTAGTAAAGTTCCATTTTCTTTTAATAAAGAAAGCTGCATATTTTGTAATTGACGAATAGTTGAGCAGAGCTTAGATTGATCTGTCAAGATATTTCTTGAGAAAAAGTAATTCCTTTTGAATTGTTAAACTGATTACTAGTGTTATACATTAGTAGAAGTTGTATGAAGAAGTGCTCTTATCAATTGGAATTTGAATTTCTTGTGGTCATTACGACTGCTTATAACGCTAGAAACGGAGCCAGAAAAAGGAATTATGAAAAACTATCTGGTATTTCACATAAAAAGGCCACATATACCTTGTGAAAATTGATGTTGTCATTGAATGGCACAATGAAGCTAATACTACGGCTCTTGCGAAGCCACGTAACTGTGTTTCGGGACACTGGTAAGAGCACAAGAGCCATGTTGAACTTGAGCGTCTCAGCCGCTCCTTTAGCTGTACAGAGGCAGTAGCCCATGATATAAAAGCCTGATCTATGCCGGTATTGTACAAATTTCCAGGTGAAGAGACTGAGACAAGCTGCAAGCCAGAGCACCACAACCCAGGCACGCCTCCAGTGGGCCCGGATAAAGACAGTTGTTGAAGGAACGTCTTTGTACGGATGATCATTCAAGGGAAGGATTTCTTTTGACCAAATTGTAGCCGGTGGATGCATGTAGGTTGACTTGTCAATTTGATCATTTATCTGTTGTATACAATATATACTTGTGTAAAAGAAAAAACAATGATGACTCGTCGACCAAAAATCCAAAATAGAAAAGATTAAAAGCCTATTTTCTATTGAATGGAGAGGTTGAGAAATTTAATTAACTAATATGTCTAAAGCAGAGTAAACTTTCTTATAGGGTCTAATATTATGTGCATGAAATTAATATAAAAAAAATTAGAAGAGAAAAAGAGAAAAGAACCTCTACTGTTATTTGGTCACTCTGGAGCTCTTCCAGTATCAGCCTAGCACATTCTCTGGCCTCTTCATGGGTGAATGTCAACTTATTCACAGAAGCACTATATATTATGGCCTGGAAATATATATGTAAGTAAAAACTAAAATTAAAATGTAAGTTCTCTTTAATTTAAAATGAAATTGTTAGATTATACTTAGTGTTCACTTCTGTGTGTACCTTTTTTTTTTTTGAAGGAAGTACCTATTGGAAAGTTGAGTTTCACACATTTTCAGCACTGTCTTGGTTTTTTTGCTAAAATTTATTTTACACTAAAAGTTTCACTGAGATAACATTTTTTTCCAACTTGAGCATTACTTTGAGAAAATGTCTATTTTATAGTTATTTTCAAATGGAGATTTTTATATATAGTTATTAAGATGGGTCTTGAACACATACTTGAATTATTTCCTTTTCTGTGATTTTCTCGCATATCTTCCTCCCACATCTGAGACAAATTAATTGAAACAACATATTATATATACCTCTAATTTAATGTGGAGTCATGGTTTTTTCAGGATTTATAATGATGGATTTCATAAAAAAAAGAAAAAGGATGGATTAATGTGAGAATTACGCATCCAGTGAAATTTTGATCTTGGAGTTGCCACTGTTGGCTTGCGTCGTTTCTCCTCTGCTGTCATTAGCTTCCATCTTAGCTACATATGTTAGATAATTAAGTCGTCAAACTATGAATCTTCTTCACAGCATAAAGTTATAATAAGCTTAGTTTTTTTTCAATATATTATTTTTCTATTTCTTTTTATAAATACTCTTTTATAAAGTTTAGAGGTGCAACATGCATATAATTCAATTTACGCAGAGAAACTTTCTTTCCAACATAATCCTTTTTGGTAATAAGTACTTACTTCTTGATAATTTAATTATACAAAAAAGGCAAAAAATGCAGACACCAAAAAGAAAATGCCAATTTTTCAGTTGACAAAAAGAAAGAGAATTGGTTCTTTTATTACACCAAAAGGCCATAAAGAAAAACAAACTTAGATAACTGAAAAGGAAGAACAAAATAACAAAGCAAAAATGCAAACAAAACTGAAAAGGAGATGAAAACTTACAGATAGTGTTTGGTGAACTACATGCAAGATCACTTGGTACCTCAACCTCCTTCCATTTTAATTCCCCATTCGCATCACATTCTATAAACTCCGTCCTGAGAGAAGGAAGGGAAAGCAACTTAGCTTCTCCCTTCGCCTCCTTAGGATCTTCCCTTGCCGGCATGTCATTTTGAGAACACACCGCCATACTGCCCGTGCAACTGTGCTTACTGCAACCGGTGCAATTCTGGTCATCATGAAAATTGATATTTATTTCTATTGCAGCCGGCTGGTTTTCAGGTGAAGACATACTGCTCGATGAACACATGTCAGTTGTCGATTGGAGTTGTGATGGATGGCTCATGGAACGGATCAAAACTTCAGTAATTTCGGGGTCACGATCAGAATTAGTTGGAGACAATTTGGATGTGGGAGAGACGACGAACTCTTGAGAAGCCACCATGTTAATTTGGCTGTGGGATGTGGATGTATATTATTTTAGATGAAACGATATACACAACAATTTTTCAAGAGTGCAAAAGCAGAGGCATGCTGTTTGGATAATCAATTAAAAAGCTAGAGAAGAGCTTTCTATATATGAATAAGAAACATACATGGGTTCTTCTTGGATGGAGCATTTAAACATCTTTCTTTCTAGTGCTAATTAATTGGTCTCCAGACAAACTTAATGATCCCTGTACTTTTTTTTAAATTTTCCTTGTTTGTTTAAGAGTGAAGGGAGATGAGTGTAGGTGGGCAGGTTGGAAAAATTGGTGCAACTCTGTGTTGATTTGGTGGTTTAGAGAGGCACACTTTAGAGAGAGAGAGAGAGAGAGATGGAGAGAATAAAAGGATGTTGGGGTAGGAATTGACTCTAATTAGCTTTTGGTTTTATGATTACTGTCAGAGGTTTAGTTGGGTTGATGCGTGTTTGTTGTATATTAATGATTCATTCAATCCAAGTAAGCTTTCCAATGATTTGAAGTGGTTTTCATATAGAAGCAATTAAGTGAATCTTGTGCTAATTCAATAATTTGGAAGGAAGCCAATATGAAACCAGGTTTTGCTGATAATTAAACACTCTCCTGTTTGTTTATATGAGAGAAGAGGAAGCCCAATTAAGTATTATTATTGTGTAAACTTTCTTATTTTGTTCAAATTGGTCTCTATTAAACCACTCTGTTTGGTCAACTATCCACCATTAATTTTGTCTACTTCAAGAAAACTATGGAGCATTGTGTTCTCTTTATTAAACTATCCGAGATGGTGATAGATTAGGATGCATAAAAGGTATAGCATTTTTAGAATGGGTTAGATCCATTAATAACAAATTATATTTAACACTCAAAAGTTAAAACTAATTCCTAAACATGAATAATAATAAATTCTGATGCAACTTTTACGGATCACTAAAATATTAAAATTTGCAACATTTCATTTCATATCATATTTAGTGATACTTCATAAATCTAAATTGATTTCAAAAATTAAAATTAGTTACGTCACAAGGAACTTTATAAATTGATATAAGATTTAGAAAGAAGCAAATAAGTGAAGAAATTCCTTAAAAATATTTGTTAAGGACTTTCATCATTGTTGTATAAATTTTAGATATTCAGTAGTGTAAGTCCACTTAAACTAACTGTGAAGCACAATAATTAAGAAAATATATATATGATGTAGTGCTGAGGAGTAAGGAGAAGACTCAGTACTGCACAAAGGATATTTTGTTCTTTTCCAGCTATAATTTCTCTTATACTGATTGGGAACAAATTATTGATTTTGGGGAAAAGTTTGTGCTGGCCTCAAAATCCATTCAATCCCATGTATATCTGTCAATTGAATATGCCTAAAAAGGAATTTTCAGTGGTTATGTTATACTCTTTCTAATTAATTAAAATTAAACCGCCATAGAAAACATCTCCATTTTTTGAATTGGAGAGGTCAAGTAAAGATCCTCCAAGGCTCTAATTGGACCAATTCTGATATCTAGAATAATATTATAAAGGTCGGAGAGTTTGGAGATATTATAGTTTATAAAGTTGAATAAATAATATTTTTTTTTACGGTCGTTTGTTTGTATAAATGTTGGGAGATAGTTTCATACTGTAGTTTTTTACTATCGTTTGAACAATGTATTTTTTTTATAATTATTTATAGTATAATAATATAAATATTGGATGATGGTTCGGACATTATAGTTTCTATAGTTGTTTGAATAGTTTTTTTTACAGTTGTTTCAATATTTTTATTTTCAATTGTTCAAATTGGACATTATAGTTTCTATAGTTATTTGAATATTTTTTTTTTCTTATAGTTTTTCAAATATAAATGTTGGAGGACATGTTTGGGCGTTGTAATTTCTATAGTTGTTTGAACAGATTTTTTTTTTACAATTATTTGAACATTTTTTTATATAAGGACTCATGTTAATCCCGACATTTATTCCTTTTTAAATATTTTTTGCGGGACTAAAACCTATGTTTATTCGTATAAATACGAGACCTACTACCACTATATTAGACCTACGGTTTGGTTGTTTAAACAGTTCCTTGAAAATTTTCTGGACGGAGTGCTTATTTATTAAATTTCCTATATTATTTTTTTTTATTTTTTGTGTTTTTCTAATGTGTTGACTAATATATTGTCATCATCATTATTTATTTATTAGAACTTCTGTGCTATCTAACTTATTTGAAATTGAGTTATTGTTATATCTTATTAGAATTTTTTTTCTTTGTTCTTTTTGTACAACAATATAAAAATACATTATATTCTTCTCCTTCGAACTTATGAGTATGAATTGTTTTTTATGATTAACATCTATTTAATTTTCTTGACTAATTATAATGCTCATTGAAAATTAAAAATCGTGCATTCTATTCCATTTTTTTTTTAGTTTTGTTGTTATTTTTTTAGTTTTTACTCTAAGAAATTAGTATTTTTTATCCACCTATTATGTTTGAAATATTTTTTCAATTTTTTATTATTTTCGTTTTACCTTTTATTTTGCTCTTGATAATTTTCTTGTATAATAAATGAATATTTTAATATATATCTAATTTTTATAATACATCTATTTTATTGTTATATTTGAGAAATATTATTCATATTAAAAAATATTTATAGGTGCGTACATAATTATTTAGTGAGGTCATGTATCATATTTGAGTCGATTTAAAATTTAATTAGTCATTAATTATAAAGTCATTAATACTCTACAATTAAAAAAATTATATCATTTGATGAAATACTAAAAGAATTTCAAATTAATTTAAATTTAATATATATCGCTATCCAAATAATTAAAAATATATCTATAAATTTAAACTTTTAGTTTAAATAACATCTTTGAATTATATATAGTATAAATATTGAATGTATTATAAAATTTAAATATTTTTTAAAAAATATTTATATGAAATAAAAATATATACAATCACATCGCCGGTCCGAATGCTTGCTAGTTCATATAATAATATAGAGAGCAGGGACGTCTCCAGTTAATTACCAGTTAATTTCCGTCGACTCGCCTCAAGGAAACCCTAGCTAGCAATCGCTTCTCCATTACTAGTCCTTTTTTCCTTCCTTCCGTTCGTTTTCCTCCAGAAAGCTCGACCATGACGAGCGAAATGAGCAACACCTTCAAGGAGCAGAATGACGTCTCCGCGACGCCTGTAGCCAAGCCGAGGTTCTATGAACATCTTTTTTTTTCCCTTTTAGTATGTTTTTCTGTGTAGTTTTACGTTTTTTTTTAATTCAGGATTAATTGCTGATGTACTATATTCTTAGCTTACTTTTGGTGTAGCTTTCTCTTTGGAATCACTTTAGTTATGATCTTTTGCTGCTTGGACGATTCGATCTAACAGCAAGCAGACCTAACAAAAAATTAAGACCAAATAATACTGATTTGTATTGGTATTTTACCGGTAAGTCTTCAGCACTACCAGCAATATTGAAAAGCAATTTATAATTGGTGTGAGGAACTAGTATTTCCAGTCTTCGTACCATTGGTGAGGTTCTGCATTATTGAACCAGTAAGAGACCAGTACAAGTTCACCAAAATTTGTACCATTTCTCTTATTTTCCTTCATCAGTGTTCAGTTGCATAATTGACGGGCACAATGAGGTCACATTGGACTGCAGTGAGGTTTAATTGCATTAGTGGTCTAATTTAGGCAAAATTACTTTTAATTGAGGTTTTTTCATGGATAAATTGCAAATCAGGTGTCAATAAGGATGTCGTACTAAATTATAATAATATCAGTGGTTACTGGAAAATTACTATTTTTTTTCTTTTGTTAAAACTATTTGAGTTTTTTTTTTTCCAGGAAAAGGAGTAAGTGGGACCAACCAGCAGAGCCCTTTGCTTCTGCTACAGTGCCATTGGCTATCAACGGAACTGTTGGAATTTCAATGCCTGGACTCGTTCCAGTAATTAATTCTTCTCTAATTATCCCCGTACCAGCAATTTCTACTTTACCACAGGTAATATTCTGTTTGTCAGATATTTTCTTTATCACCTTTTTATTAATGAAGTGTATAATAAGTTCCGTGTATGAAAATAGCTTTCCTGTTGTAAGTAGCAATTATAGATCTCTGTAGCTTCATATGATGCCACTGGACTTTCTGTTTTTCATATAATGCATATGTTGTATCTGGTCTAGTTGACATGTCCACGGGCATTTTCATCTTTGACATTCTAGTTTTTTCAGCCAAAAGTTCAGGATGAACTGATAGCACGAGAAATTGTTATAAATGATGCCGAACCAAGTGTGCGGTGCAAGCTCACAAAACAGCAAACACAAGAGGAGGTAATGCAACTAACTTGTAATTAGTTAATATAAAATTTTCACTTATACACTGCACTTTGTTTTGATATTCAACTTTTTAATATACTTTTTTCCTTTTTGCAGATTGAAAAAAGTACAGGTGCCATTGTCATTACTAGGTTGGTTGTATCATTGTGTACAAGTTTCTCTCTCTTTCTCTATAAAATTGTACGTGTTACTGACATCTTTTCCTGTTACAGAGGCAAATATCGGCCTCCGAATGCTTTACCAGATGGTGAAAAGCCACTATATCTCCATATTTCTGCCAGTTCCCATGTAAGCATGTTCTGTCCCTCTGCATAGTTTGATCTTTTTTTATTTTTCCTATAGCTCTTGGTGCATTTGTTCAAAGCTTATGGTATGCTTTTATGTAAAAACTGTGATCTTTTAGTATAGAACTGCTGCATGCTACTAGGGTGTCTGTTAATTTATTACTGCTGCTTTCTTTTTAGGAGTTACGGAGCCAAACGTGTCTCACTCTTGAACACCACTGGCTTAGGTTTCATTAGTGTCAAAGTTTTTGTTTTTAAAAGAAAGCTTTCATATGAAATATTTATTTTTGTTTTACTTTTGTTTGGAAAAAGCTATCTTTGTTCTCATACACTCTTTCCAAAAAAAACTTTGGGAAAAAGATAAATAAAAACAACATATCTGTAAAAAAGTTAACAAGTGCTAGCCCATCCTGGCTGTTGGAATAAAGCAACTCTAGAGAATTCCAGAAGGCAAATGGCCTGTAAGGGTAGGGACGTGGGGACAATGATATTCCAATGATTATAATTTAATAAAGGTGCATAAAACTACTAAATGCATCACAAGTTTATTTTTTTTCAGTACAACTTTAAACAATTAAGATGTTTTGATATTTTCTGAATCAGCTTAAGGATGTCATAGAGCGCATCAAAGCAGTTGATAAGGCGGCCTCCATTGTTGAGGATATGCTAAAGCAAGGCAAGGTAACTATTTTCTCTAATTTGTATTGCTGGTGTTAATATTGGTGTAAACTTGCATTGTTTGGTCCATTCTAGACTGGACTAATTCATAGTTTTTGGTTTTTTCTTGTGCACTATTTGCTTTACTTTAATTGGATTTTGAGTTACCTTTCCTTGTTTTGTTCATCTGCTAGGGTTAATGCCATACAATATTGTTTTTTTTATTATTGGTGATTCACATGAACACAGGTTGTGCAGCTGTTTACTACATGTGTGTTCTTGGGCTTTGAGGCAGACCCATCATTAAATGTTTCATCACGAATACGTGGCCCAAATGTATGTTTTGACTATGATGCAATACAAATCATACATCACCTTTATTTATCTTAATTACAATTAGCACTTGGATCTCCTGATTTTGTGCTAAATGTATATAAGATAAAATAAAAGGGATTTACATATGTCTTGTTGTTTTTCAATCTTTTATTCCTTACCTTCTTTTATCTTTTTTCTTTTTTTGAGATGAAATCTAATAGGAAAGCTCTCTCTCTCTAACATCTCCACATAAACGGGAGAGATTTTTTTTTGTGTTTTGGTGCTTCCTTTGCCTTTTATTTGCAGGATCAATTTATAAATCACATTATCAATGAAACAGGAGCTTCCGTTGTGCTAAGAGGCTGTGACTCAAGAAACAGCAGCTCTGATGCTGAAGGTATGGATTATTTGCAGAAAATACACATTACCTAGACTCTTTCGTGAGCTTCAAATTTTCAACGGGCAACAAATTATCTAATGGAGTTATCTTAGGATTTATTATGCCTTAGACAACTTTGTTTTTGCGCAAAACAAAGAATGAGGCAGAAAAAATGATGACATGTATGCTTTAAAGAAATGACATGTATGCTTTAGAGAAATGATAAAGAATGAGGCAGAAAAAAAGGAATATGGAGAGGAATTCTGCTTGTAGAAGGGGGTTAATTGTTTAAAATTGATATTGAGTGTCAACAAGTCAGATGTACTTTGGGATTATTGAAGTGGCCATTTTCTTATAGATGTTTTGTGTTTCCACCACTATTGTTGCTGTATGCAAATGCTCATAGAAGTGGGTGTCTTTTGGAAAAAGAACCATTTTTTCCAATTGGTACATTCATGTAATGACAAAATTGCAGAGTCGTCACAACCTCTCCACCTGTTTCTATCAAGTGCAAATGCAAAGAGCCTCGAGTCAGCAAGGATTCTTGCAGAGAACCTTCTAGACACAATTGCAGCTGAATGTGGTGCTACCAGGTATGTATTAATTCTTCCCGGCAACTACAAGTGGGATTATGGTTCTGTAAATCATTGTATTAGTTTTCTTTGCCTTTACTAGTTTAATGGTTCCAGGATCCATTCATCTAAAGTGTTCAGTGTTACCCCTCCAATGCCATCTAGCACACTAGCTGTATCTGTACCAGTGATTCCAGTTGCACCATCTGTACCTGTATTGCCACCACCTCAGATTTATTTCCCTCCAGCAGCAACACCAGTACCTCCACCTATTGCCCCACCTCACTTCACTAATCCAGTTCCCACAAGTGGGACCCACTACAACGGCTATTACGAAGGGTTATACCCACAAGCGACCCCCTTACAGCAGGTGGCTTTAGCACTCAAGCAGGCAAGTCCTGCCATAACTCTGGCTCCTGCCAGTGTTCCTGCTGCTGCTGCTCCTGCAAGTTCTGTTGCTACTGGTATACCAAATATGAGTTTCAGTTCTAGTGTGGAGACAAACAAAAGAGCTACACAGAAGAGAAAATTTCAAGAATTACCAGTTTCAGTTTCTAAGGGGTCAACTACAGACCAGCAGGTATGCTATATTGGGGTCCTTTTATGATTGACAATTCAAGGAAGTTCATAGTTTTAGTATCCACCAGATGTATTACAGAGTTAATCATATCCTGCTATATATGTTTTGGTTGGAATATTTTATTTTTTATAATAACTTCTTTCAATTATTAATGTTTTGTGGTATATAACAGAAACATAGATGAAACAATTTCAGATAATTTAAAAAGGATTCGGGCACTAAGAGTGACCCTTTTGAAAATTCATGTCTGCCAAGTGTTTCTTAATTGAACTATTTTATTTGATGCTATTTTCAGAAAAAAAAAAGAAGTAGCTGAATTGTGTTAACCAAAATTTATGTTAGAAACATTTTAACAGCCGTGCACTTTAATAGGGTCACTGTTATTGTTAGTACTAAGCCTTTCGAATTATCTACAAGTAAATTTTCTGCCCCCCTTCAAATTGGAAATTATAGTTTTGAGGCATAAAATTCTGCTTGGATCTGAGGTTATATTGTGCAACTGCTTTAGCTTGGTTTGGACCAAACAATAGTCAATAAGGATTTCTACTTTCATTAGTGTTGTTAGTTTTGTTTTAACTGTGCAACTGTATGTTCCAGGTATTTTTTCTGACTTCTCTGCAGCTGACAGGCTTATTACATCTCACTACATCTTGCATAGAACAGCTGTTGGGAGTATACTTGTTTATGTGCTGTATGATTCTGCTAAAATAACACTTTTAACATGTGCACTTTGAAGAAGTTTTGCTGTTTTCTTTTTCATACTGTTTTTGTTGATTCCTCTGGTATTTTTCCTGCATTCTAGATCCATCTTTTTCATAACACTATGTTTAAAGTTTTTGTTTTCTTTGAACTGCCAATTTCGTTTTCAAATAAAAAAGAAAAAAAATGGTCCTGGTATCTTGAAAGAAAACTTTTAGAAAAGTCTTTCTTGTAGTTTACTCTCTTTTTTACCTGCAAACAGTATAAATCATTTATCTTCTTATTTGAGTAAATTTAAAAATTCATAATGTATTGTTTACTTTTAGTTGATTCCATCCTCATTAAAAAGCCTTTTGTGTTTTAGCGGGTCTTGGAAACTTGAGCTACTAACTTCACTGTTTGCAGGATGTAAGTTGCTTTATTTACTTCAATTGGTACAGTGCAATTGAGAAATCAGATCTTTTGTTCTTTTTACCAGAAGTTACAACAAGGATCAGAGTTTTATAAGCCAGGTTTAGAAGAATCAAATTCAAATTTTAAGAAAGTCAATCTATCAACGATGCCACCTCCAAGGAAGCTAGTTGAGTTGCCAACCAATGGGATGGTGCCACATCATTCAAATGCAATGATGCCACCCCCTCCACCACCTCCAAAATTTGCTATGCCTCCATCCCCTCCGAAGTTCAGTCCCACAAAACCACCTCCAGCATTTGAAAGAAGCGAATTGTCTGCAAGCAAACCTGATTCGTCTCTTTCTGCACCCATGAAACCAGCAGCTGAGACATTGCAGGCAGAACCTGCTTCTGGTATTTACATTCTTCCTTTCTTTATGGTTGTTCGTATACTGTTTTCTTGTGTGAATACCATCTAGTTATGTACCTGGTGTCATGCACTGCATTTATGTTTTTGGGATGAGATATACCTGATTAGGAACATGAACCTCCAAATGAACAAAATTATAGTAATTTGCTGTACTGTGGGTACTGGTACTGCACATGATCTGACCATGAGGACCCAAGTTTGTAAATCTCGGTAAACTACCGAGCGTTTAGAGGTACTTGAGTGAATCTGTAATTGCGAGTGCTAACAAAACAAAAGCTACATAAAAGTAGAGCAGTTTGAATAGAAGTACTCTACTTATATTTAAAAAATCATTATTTCATCCCCTCCATCAGAGTTTACCTTTGGCCCAATGGGGAATTTACTCGATTTAAGCATAATCTGTGGTTTTTTGTTGCAAATTTCACTTAAAAATTTCTTGCATGATTTATTGGCAATCGTTTATCAATGTAGAAACATTACTTAAGCTGGTTGAGTATGGAGAGGAAGATGATGACGAGGCTGATCAGGCCGAGGTTTCATTTAAATCAAACTCAACTCTTAGATCAGGCCCGAAACCATTTTGGGCTGTTTAGATTGTACTGTTTTTAGGGTTTATTGGCTAACAAACTATACTTACGAAGACCGCCATTTCTCTGGCTCCATTTTTGTTTCCTCCTTTTAGTTAGCTTTTCTGTAATATGGAATTAAGAATGTCTCACAGTTACAGATTTATGGTGTCCTGGACTACAGAAGAAATGTGATGTAATTTTGCTGCACTCTCTTTTGCTGCATCCACAATTTTTTTTTTTATCAATTCTTTTTTTTTTAAACTTAATGCTTGTTCTCTTCCGTCTGGGAATTGAGTGCAGAAGTACAAGCAATGTGCCCCTCTGTTTTGTAAGCGAACCACATACTCTAACAAAAAGAGAGGAAAAAAAAGAAGGGAAAGCTGAGTTAACAGTTAATTTATTAGGGAGCTGATATATATAGATATCGTTATTGATATTGATATCGATATGGATTTTGTTATTCAGATTAAATAAATTATTATTTATATTAGCGATTTTATTATATATAATTTAAATGAGTTATTATTCAGATTAATTAGTGGTATTTGAGTTGAATAATAAAATATTGTATAAAATAAGATGTATAATAAAATTGTTAACATAAATATTAAAGTTCGTGTCGATGACAGTATTAATGATAGTATTTGCCAAATATTTTTCTTAATTAAATGGTACGAGTTATTATACATTAACATTAAATGAGTTATTATGTATATTAATTATTTTATTATGTAAATTCTTTGTGTACAATATTGTCATTAAATTATTTAAATGAATTATTATGTATATTAATGATTTTATTATATAAGCTCATTTTGTAGAATATTGTCATATGCAACTTAATTAAGTTATTATATATATTAATGATATTTATGTTAAATAATAGAAATATTGTATATAATAAAATCATTAACATGCATAATAACTCATTTAATTAATAAAGTCCGTATAGTATCAATAATGGTATCACCGTAACATTTTCCAATTTATTAATATTAATATGTCGACTGATATTTTAATGAGTTAATTTTTATTTTCCATGTTCAAAATGTTAAATAATTCAATAAAATCATAATATCAGAATTTTATATAATAACAACTTCTGTCAATTTTAGAATTTTTGTAATCATTTTTAAGGATTTTTAAAAGATGATTTTATTTATTTTAAAATCATCTTTCAAAAATCATAATAAATGGTTTTTTTAGAATAATATAATCTAATGTTATATAAGATTTTAATCAGTTCTGTTAATCCCTGCTTGTTCGAGTTCGTCTATGAACGAATTCGGCTTTAAGATTGTTTGTGGACAAAGTAGGAGATGGATGGAACGGAATTATTCTTTTGTAATTGATGTAGCGATTTTATTTGTTTCCGTATAATATTCAACTCAATTTTAAAAATAAAATAAAAAGGACCCACGTGGTTGGATGTGCATCCGTGAGAATATTCGGCATGTTTCTTTACTGTGGTCGAGAAGTTGAAATTAATTGGTTATTTCTCAAAATCATATCAAAATCATATTTTACATTATGATTTTGTGAAAGACCAATGAGGAATTTGGTCTCTTCGCCTCTCTTTTCGTAAGCAAGCAAGGTGCCTCAATCCATGTGATGTGGCCAAGTGGGAAATGGCCATTGCTTTCCCTATTTTGCTCCAACAGCCTTCCTTTCCTTCGCTAACACATAACAACACTCTTTCACGGATCAGTATAGGAGGAGGAGGAGAGAACGCTAGCTGATGGCGTTTTCTAAACTCATTTTGATTTCAATTTTGATTCTCTGTACGATATCCATCTCGGATGCCGAGGGAAATTCCGCTCAATTCGGGGAGCAACCTCTTTCTCGAATCGCCATTCATGAAAGCGAATTCCTACTTCACAAATCAGCTTACATCCATGCTTCTCCTGTTTTACTCGGTTTAGAGGTAACTAGCGTGCAGTTCAATCTTTAACTTTTATTCCGTCGTTGAATTTGTGATTTTCTGAGAACTGATATGTCCGAGATTTCTCTTGATTGACTCATATAAATATATAAATTTTGATTCTTGATAGGGGCAAAACAGTGAATGGGTGAATGTAGAATACACCTATCCAAATCCATCAAATGACGACTGGATTGGAGTCTTCTCTCCAGCTGATTTCAGGTTAAAGCACTGATTTCGGGTTAATCAAAGGCCTATCTTATCTGGACAAAAGAAATTTAAATTTGTTCGCTTCTGTTTTAAATTTCAGTGATTCCATGTGCAAAGCAGAAAATACCTGGGTTGAACCTCCTCTTCTATGCACTGCCCCAATTAAGGTCTATTTTTCCACTTTGTTTTTTTTACTCCTTTCGTGAATAATCTGGTCCGTTTTCTGAAATTTCACATTTTTTGCAGTACCAATTTGCAAACTATCTAAATGCCGACTACAACATAACAGGAAAAGGTACACTGAGGCTTCAGTTAATAAACCAGAGAGAAGATTTCTCATTTGCACTGTTTTCCGGGGGCCTATTGAAGGTATTTAACAAAGGAGTCTAATTTGTTACTTCTTAAAATCTTTTAGTTGTCTTATTAAAAAAAAATTTAAATTGCACAAAGCCCCTGTATATCCAGAATGGCAAATAAGTATCCCATTTTTCAAGTTTTGCAAACTGCTGCTCTTGTTTCCTCTTATTGGAGAAACTGAAAGATAAATCTCTTCTGCTAGTTGATCTTTGACTCATTTTCCTACTATATGACTTTAACAAAGGATAACATAGTGCAACAACAAAATGTCTGTTAATTGTTAAACATAACTTCCAACATGCACCATAAAATAACTCAAGAAAATTAGATATAAGCTATTATATGGTTTTTAAGGGCAAATTATTATGGTTTATAAAGCTATTTATTTTTTCATGTTCTAATAAATAATAATCATAAAGAAGTTAAGGGCCTTTATTTGAATTTTTCAGAAACTAGTCACACTAGTGGGACTTTGCAAATTCTCAAAAGTCAAGGACATTGTTCAAAATTTGTTATTGTGCAGGGCGCTTTTTTTTTATTTTTTTCAAATTCCTTTTGCAGTTATAAATGCTAACTTGAGTATATGTATTACTTTTGTGGTAAAATAACAGCCAAATCTTGTAGCTGTGTCAAATAAAGTGACCTTTGCAAGCCCAAAGGCTCCTCTCTATCCTCGATTGGCACAAGGCAAATCTTGGGATGAAGTAAGATTTTCTTTTTAGCATTTCATTACTTGCAAAATTTAAGAAGAGTGAATAGTAGTGCCTTCTGGGCTTTAGGAACGATCCTATGTCTACTACATGGCATAACAATGTAGCAGTTATATTTACAGAATAAAAGGTTAGTATTGTTAATAAAGAAAGAGAAATGATGAAAAATTCATTCTGTTCTGCTCAATTGGTCACCTAATTACCAGCACTGTCTTCACTGGAACAACACCAGATTTATCTGCTAATTAAACCTTTTTTGTTCCATTATGGATCTATTGTATCGTTCATGCAAATCAAACACGTCATAACTCTGATGTGAAAATAATGTCAGATGACAGTGACATGGACAAGTGGATACAGCTTAAATGAGGCCTCCCCTTTTGTCGAGTGGGGACCCCGAGGTGAGATCAAGACCCGATCGCCAGCTGGGACAATTACATTGACTCGGGAAAGCATGTGTGGTTTGTCACTCTCCTTCTCTCTTTATCATTCTAAATTGTTCCTCTTTCTAGACAAGCATATAGGCTTGAATTTTATTTGTCAGCTTTGACATAATAATGCTGGTCCTTGTTAGAGTGTTGTGGAGACTTGAAACTAAAACTAATTGACTGCCAACTTAACCTGTTTTTGTTTGGACTATGTGCACTCTTTCCTGAAGTAATCTTTTTTGGGTTTTTACCAAATTATTTATTTTGGGAACCTGGTTAAACTTCCTCCACAAACCTTAAGAAAAAACAAGTATGACCAAATCAGAAGTGAGGAGTGTAAACGAATAAGATATCTCCTACTGCTTTAGGCATCGGGCCAATATATCAAAATACACCTCACTGAAACCAATACATCTGTAGATATAATAACATTGGACTTTAATTACTATATTTTCTAACTTTATTTAGGATCACCTGCAAGAACTGTTGGGTGGCGCAATCCTGGATTTATACATACTAGCTTTTTGAAGGAGCTATGGCCCAATGTGATGTGAGCATATATGTATTTTTCCTTGATCTTGATTAAGTGGGTTTATTGGCTAATTGTGCCAACAGTTTTTGAAAGTAATACCAGCACTTCTTGTACCTGAAACTTTTCCTGTGTCATTTGCAAATTGTTCCCAAGCCCAAAGGCTATAAGAAATTTTAAATTAATAAAATTGTTAAATTGCCTCTGCATTCTCAGCCGCTCAAACAATTCATGTGATTTTGTTTTAGTTTTTCCTCGAGTAAAATATGCGTAATAGACAAAGAGGAAAATTGTCAACATTTGACAGCTTATACCTCTTATATCACATAAATCTAAGTCTGGTGTAAAGCTGGGCAAATATGAGATATGTTGGTAATATTCAAAATGAGCACATTTGCATGAAACTCTTCAACTTCAATCAATTTAAATATAAAGGACAACATAAAACCTTCTTACAGGCACACACTGAACTGATATTTCAGGTACTCCTATCAAATGGGGCACCGGTTATCCAATGGCTCCATTGTTTGGAGTAAATCTTATAGCTTTAAAGCATCCCCCTACCCCGGTCAAGACTCTGTACAGAGAGTTGTTATTTTTGGGGATTTGGGTAAGGTCAGTCATCATTCACTTTCTCCTTTTTAATGAAAAATTGAAAGCAGTCCCTATGCATGGGGTGCAAGAAGGATCTTGATTTTCACAATTCTGCAAAACAATTCCATTGATAATTATAGCTTTAGATTGAAGATCCTACTCTCAGAAACTAGCCAGTCTGTACCAGTGTAAGATCTGGAATGCCAGGAAAGGAGCCTCACCAAGGCCCTTTTCAAGTACATACCTCAAATAAACATGAAAATCAACTACAAAATCAGAAACATTTTTTTTCTGTTCATTTGACAGGAAATTCATTTCTGGGTATCAATAAATACTGAATCTGTATACAGTAAGTGTGTAATAGGACTACTCATTCTTTGAATTATTCAATATTGTCAACTTTCTTTTACTGGTTTTCTTATCCCCAATGAAACATATTCTTAATTAGTCTCTTATTTTTATCAGGCTGAAGCTGATAGGTCAAATGAGTACAATGACTTTGAACCTGGTTCACTGAACACAACTTACCAAGTTGCAAAGGATTTGAAAAACATAGGCATGGTTATTCATATTGGAGATATATGCTATGCGAATGGTTACCTATCCCAGTGGGACCAATTTACAGCTCAGATTGAACCTATTGCCTCAACCGTCCCTTATATGATCGGCATGTATGTGAATTACAGTTTTTCTATTTATCTGTTTTGTTTAATTTAATTTACCATCCCTTGTATGTGAATTACCTATCCTAATGGTTTTGCCATATGAAAACCCCAGTTATATTGCATGTGCGCAACATGCAATATAACTGAATGACTCTAAAATTAATTGTGAATATATCTGAGGTAATCTCCCCGTAAAGGAAAAGTATTGTTTTAAAAACATTAATTATGCATATTACTTTAGAAAACAAAAAGAATAATGCATAATTCCCACATAATATTCAATTAATATGTGCTAAATGAAAGCAGCTTCACAAAGTGTGAATGTGGGTCCCTACAAATTAAATTGAAGTTCTAGATAAGGATATTTATGCACTATTGAATCGTTAGTAAAAATTTCTTTATGAAATTCTTTTGATGTTCTGTGCATATGTTTTAGTGGAAATCATGAAAGAGATTGGCCTGATTCTGGATCCTTCTACGGCAATTTGGACTCTGGTGGTGAATGTGGCGTGTTAGCCAAGACAATGTTTTATTCCCCAGCTGAAAACCCTGATAAGTTCTGGTACTACAACTTACTATGTAATATCATATAAAGCACAATTTATTGCAATATTACCCTTGTACCTTTAAATAGAATCATAGTTGGCAAAAGTAAGAATATAAGAAGTTCAGCAAGTCATGGTAGGCAATTTGCCAACTACAAAAAAAAAAAAATAACAATAAAAGAAGTTCAGCAAGATGTAATAGAATTTTTTTAATTAATTAAATTAAATTAAATTAAATTAAATGTCACAGGTATTCAACAGATTTTGGAATGTTTCGGTTTTGTATTGCCAATACAGAGTATGACTGGAGGCCAGGCACTGAACAATACAATTTCATTGAGCACTGTCTCTCATCAGTTGACAGGTAAAAGAAGAAATGCCTATTAGGGTTGTTATTCATTCTATACAATTACTGGTTCAGTGCTTATACAGAAAGCCAGTTTGGGTACCAAACATTGTTACTTCTTTTTTTCCCTTTCTTCTAGTGTGTTATTCCTCTAGACAACCTATTTTTCAAATAAAGTTAACATCTTTGTACTTGAAATAAGGCAAAAACAACCATGGCTTATTTTTCTGGCACATCGTGTACTGGGTTACTCGTCAACTGATTTTTATGGAGATGAAGGGACCACTGGAGAACCAATGGGGAGAGAGAGCCTTCAAGACCTCTGGCAGAAATATAAGGTCGATATTGCCCTTTACGGCCATGCACATAACTACGAGAGAACTTGCCCTGTTTATGAGGTAATCTCTCTGTTTTAAATAGTTGATTACATGGAGTACAGCAATTCATACTGAACTGCCTGCTAATTTAATGGAAAATTACCGGAGGAAACAGATGTCTCTTTGTATATATTCCATTTACTAGGTCTTATCAAACAGGCTCTTTGCAAATGAAATCCAAGTTCTCATAATTTTGCAAAGAACACCCAGAATCTCTCATGCTTGCATTTGTACCAAAATGATGCCAATAACCCCACAAGACATTGGTCTGAATGGTAAAATTTCCTGTTAAACTCACTATTGCAGTAGGTTATCTATTGCCTATCTCAAATTGACTGAAAGTACAACCCAACCTGCTTGATATGTTGACTTAATCCCATAAAATTTAGTTATAAAGAAACTAGTAAACCTAACCTAGATTCTGACAGTTAAGTGAAAATAAAACTCAAGTGGAAATAAAAGAGTTGATAGGTGTTACTTGTATGCACAGTTAAATACTTTGCATTGTACTGTCAAAAGAAATGTGAACAGTAGTGAACTGATTACTCCATCTGATGTACTACTATACAGAATCAATGCGTGCAAAAAGGATCCGACCACTATACTGGCCCATTCAATGCGACCACACACGTGGTTGTAGGAGGTGGTGGTGCAAGCCTGACAGGCTATGCAGCCACACGGCCCAAATGGAGCTATTTCCGGGACCGTGACTATGGCTTTGTGAAATTGACGGCATTTAACCATTCTACACTTTTGTTGGAATACAAGAAGAGTAGTGATGGGAAGGTGTATGATCATTTTACAATATCTCGTGATTACCGTGACATTCTCGCTTGCACTGTTGGCAGTTGCCCTAGTACCACCTTGGCTTTTTAAAATGGGATTCTGTGTCCGCCGGGAACTTTTATGTCTATCCTTCATTTTTAAAGAATTACATCAATATCCTGCATTTTGAACAAACTTACAAGAAGGAATCAAACTGATCACATGCTTCTGGGACTGCCTAAATGCATCCAGGATGAATTTTAGAACAAATGGGGATGCTCATTCAGATGTTTATACACATGCCTTCAAGTCTACTCTCTGATGTTGTCAGATGCTTGAGATCTGGGATATTAATGTTATTGTTTTAAAATGCGATGGTCCAGCAAAAGTTTCGTCTGCACTGTTCATTTAAGATGGACACATGTCACAATTTTTATGGCAGAAAAATTATACTCGGATATTTGCTATCCTTAATGTGGAGGGAAAACTAAAATGTCTATTTTAGCAAACTTCAACACCTACAATTTAGGTGGAATTTTGATTAGAGTGGCACCATCTTGTTTAATCAGATTGCCAAAATTCCCACTGTCCGCGCACATGCCAATCCATGCTTCATACATAAAATGTTGATCTTAACAAGCGCACCAAAGTCCCTACCAGAAAATTATCACTTTCGTTTCCATTGTCGTGTTTTTCTCTAAATAGTTAATACTTGTTTTGTAAGAGGAATAATAAATGTACTTTTAATTATACTTTAAATATATATTTTTTTAAAAATATTTATATTTTACTTTATTAGTATTATAAAATTTATAAACTGTATTTTTATTTATATGATAATTATTAAAATTGTCAAAATAATAACCGTCAAAAAATGGGTCCGGCTCCTCTCCAATTGTACGGAATAGTTGGAGAGGCTATGCATACTTGCGATTTGGACACGTGGACGAAATTTTCATCCGAGGGTTTAGCCTGAAAGCTGAAGAGGTAGCCTAGCTTTTTGGCCTTTTTCGTTGTCCTCCATTCCAATATAAAAAGCACAAAACTACGTTTCAATGTGATGAAGACCTTTCAATGCTATGGAAACATATAAGAAATTTATGGTTTTTATATTAACACAAAGGACGATGGAAAAGCGAAAAAGTCGTGTTCTCGAATTTGGTGGTGAAACTCTACCGCCGTGGCGCTACTGTACTGGCCACGCGTCAAAATCACAAGTATGCAGAGCCTCTCCCATTATTCCGTATAAATTGGAGAGGATCCGGACCCCAGAACATCCCCACCGTACATAAATTAACTATTAATACAAAAAATTTCTCTAGTTATAAATTGAGCAAAACGGCGGGGAAAACTACAAAATGCATCAAAAGCATAACAAAATGCATCGAAAGCATAACAAAATGCATACATGCCAAACATGCACGATTAATCCTAATACTAAAAGATGGTAAAATTCCTAAAACAAATTATTCGCAGTGAAAGTTATATCTAGCAGCACCCATGTACCGTCCAATATTTCCAAAACCAACAAGTAAAACCCAAAAAGGCAGATGAAAAAAATCGTTCTAACAAGATAACAAACCCGAACAGTTTCATAGTGCTTGTTCAACAACAGCAGAACTCTCTTTATGATTCCAACACCCCGAAAAAGAGAACTCTCAAGCAGATTAGGCAATCTAGCCCTGCTTATTGGCATAGTCCTTGGGCTCTTCGTTGTCATTGTCCTTTACATCATCTTCTAGAAGCTCATCAGCAGCCACTTCATTGTCCTTGATGCTCTCGAATTCATTGCCTGAAGCAGCCACTTCATCATCCTTGATGCTCCCAAATTCATCACCCGGACCAGCAGCATTACCTTGATTTCCAAATAAACTATCAGCAGAGAGATTACCACTGCCAAAACCTCCACCAGCGTCTGCCCCAGTAGGGGGGTTGGCATCAAAACCCCCACTGGCACCAAAATTACTTGCAACGTTACCGAACCCCCCACTGTTTCTGAAACTATCGCTCCCACCAGCACCTCCAGCTACACCATAATTTGCTCCACCACTCCTGGCCCCATAATTGCCTCCACCTCCATAACCACCAGAATCACCGCCATAACCACCTGCTCCACCGCCATACCCACCTGCTCCACCGCCATACCCACCTGCTCCACCGCCATACCCACCTGCTCCACCGCCATAACCACCACCACGGCTGCCATAGCCGCCGCCACCATACCCTCCACCTCCACCATAGCCACCGCCACCAGCACCAAATCCGCCACCAAAACCACCACGGGGCCGTTCGTTGGCATAATTAACCCGTATCATCCGACCTTGAAGATCCTATATTTATGTTGAAGAAAAACTAGCAAGTTAACTGGTAGCATGCAACATGTAAAAAAAATCATTTGTTATAATCAGAGCCTGATGTGTACTTCTTCAGTAGTAGGTGACAAAACAGACGTGCAATTGTAATGGTAAGTAGTCATGCAAAGGGGGAACTTGATGGGCGCTAAAGAGGAATATCCAGAATATAACCCCACAAAGTAGAAAATAATGTGCATATACTACAGTACATGGCTACAAAAAACAAAGGAGAAAATAGGGGCATTCTGACAATTCCAAATATTTAGGAAATAAGTGCATATTTGTAATTTCAAATTTTAAGACAGTCTCAGGTAAGAGGATCTGTATGGTGATCTAACGTTATGTACGGCTGCACATACTATCCAAATAAGAAAAGAAAAGACATACCTGTCCACAATGAATCACAAACAGACTATAAATTCTTGGTTTAGCTAAGGAATACCCATTGTTACAAAATCATATATTTCCTATGATCCCCATAACCAGAGAGACTAGCTATTGCAATTGAACGACATCCAGTCAGTGGCACCAAGAATGAACAATCTGAAATGTAACACTTATCAACTTAAGAATAACAAAAGCACAAACCTTGCCATCCATAGCACTCATTGCAGCTGAAGCCTCTTCGTTTGATGTGAAGGTCACAAAACCAAATCCCCTTGACCTTCCTGTGTCACGGTCAGTAATGACTCGGGCTGAATGGCGCAAAAACAGCAATTAGTTAATGGGATAGATAAATTGACTACAATTTGTTCGATAACCCCTTGTCATTATAAAATAAGTAAAATTACAGATATCTTTTCTGTTGATTAGATATATTGTATATCAAATTTCATTCAATTTGAAAACCAATTAGTTATCCATAGAGCAATTGGAAAAATTAACAATTTAGTTTTATCAGCACTCCATTGATGACCAAACAATTTTTACCTAGCACCATTTCATAGGGAACCTACTTATACTATAGAGAACATATCTACAACTTTGTTAAAATTTTGATAACCATTTGTCGGTTGTTTCGGTTGTCAACTATATATGGTTATCAATACATTCCTTCTCTAAGATAAAATATACACAATTGAAATTTATGAAAACACATTTTCTAGATAAGTTGCAGTGATGTTGAATAACAATGGCATAACATACCCAGGACTCACACCAAAAAATTTAATCCAACATGGCAAAGCAATCCAAGAGTTTCTTCAAGGATAGATAATCATAAATTTGATTAAAACAATTTATCCTTCTTCATATCTCAGCACTTTGAAAGCAGCAAAGAAATGAAAAAACAAGGAAAAGTTGCTTGCCTTCAACAACTTCACCATAGTTATTAAAAGCCTCTTTTAAACTTTGATCATCAGTGCCCCAAGGGAGACCTAAAAGGTAGTAATATAACGATGAGCAAAAAAAAAAGTACCTTCAATAAAGCTTCACGTTAGATAAGCAAATATGAAAACAAATAGAAATAAAAGTGGTTTTCAAGACCTCCAACAAATAGTTTTGAGGAAGACATGCATCTTATGGATTGGAAAACTGAAGGATTTGAAGAGGTAACCTTCTTCACAAGATTGCCGATCTTATTGGCGAATGCCATTTTGGTGCAACCTGAAAAGCAAAATCAAAATATAAATATTTCATTTGCGTTAAGTCCAGGTGCTCAAACTGAGCCGCTCATCATGAACTGGAAAGTATAAGGAAGAATGACAGATAGAAAAAAGCACGCCAGGAACCAGAATAAATAAATAAAAGAAACGGCTAGAAGGTATTCACTAAATAACAAATATCACTGCTGCTTGTAGGAAGCCACAGGAAATTTTGAGGTAATTTGATTACTTTTGAAAAGTGGCAAACTTTTACAAAAGATCAACCACCAACCAGGTTGAAATAAAAAATTGGGGTCGAGTCTCGTAGCTGCTCTAACTTTGCGATGCCTTTTCTATGGATAGGGTAATAAAGCGAGTTCCTCAAAACCTAGATAGATCTTCCATTTCTTCCCACCAGAACGGAATTAGGTCATCATTTGTCAAAATCCAGACAGTATATCGGGACTACAAATTCAGCAAGAGAGTGAAATCATCCATAAAAATAGAAAAACCTCGATCTCCCGACGCGACTCCGCAAGAAGGTTTACAGATAAAACCTAACTAACAAGGTTAAGCGATACAGGTAATTGAATATAGAAGATCCATTCATGAGGTCAGGGATTGGATCCATACCTTTTAATTTCTGCGTCGCTTCTCTTCGGAGCTCGTAGAAGAAAAAGGAGCCTTCTCTCGCGGTAGGAAGAGGAACGAGGGTTTAAGACTTAAGACCGTGCTCTTTTGCACTTGTACCCTCTAAAATAGTAAATTTGGCGTCCTGCCGAAGAAAGTGCTCGTCTCATCTGCGCTGCCGCCTCTCAATCGTGTCCGTCCATTAGAGGCCAAGGAAATAATAGTCGTTGGATAAAAACGGGAATATCCATCGCCAAGGAGGGACGGAGATATTTTTCCTTCCTCGGATTTTCTTTTTGTTCTGATGTGCCTGAGGAACAACACGGATGGATGCAGCGGGCAGTAGGGCACGCATTTAACAAGGCCATATTGGACCTGGGTTCGGCCCGTATTTCTAATTAGATCCATTATATCAGTAGGCATGCACGGATCCATTCCCGTTCAATGAAAAAACAGTTCTCAATTTCAAAATAAAGCTGGAAACTAATGGATTTCTAATACATAAATCCGCCAACGATGATATCAATAGGTCATGGCACGGCATTCCGCCAACTATTTTGTTCTTTTTTCTTCCGTTTTCAAGCACCAATTGACCGTTACTTCATAGGCACCTATAGAATAAGTCTGACCTGCTGCGAATTACGTTCTTGCACGACTCTCGATGCAGACGAACGACTAAGATTTTATTATATCTCTTCATGTTGATGTTGTATAATGTTTCTTTTCATTCCCCCCCCCCCCCCCCCCCCCCCCGGAAATTAAAGATGTATGAGCCCAACGGATCTGCTCATATCCCCTGTTTCGAAGAATAGGAAATTACAGAAGCTGCTTTCGAGGAATAGGAAGGGAAGCGGTCTCTCTGCACCACCGAAGAATCCCTCTAAGGTAAGAACAAATTGAGTACTCAATCATGCAATTGTTAAATTCCTATCGATGCTTTATTGTCGCCATTTTTGGTCTGTAGGAAGTAACCCCCCTTGCAATTTGAGGACTGCTTCTGATAAATTGGGAAAAGGGCAGGGTGTACTGACGAATGGCTTTAGGGAAAACTAAGATTAATCATTTGTGTGTATAATTTATTCAAGTGGACGTACGATAAGAATTAATGTAATTTCTTTAGTGAAAACTCCGTAATAAAATTTATTCATCACAGTCTTCAAGCTGAGGGCTGGTTCTCACTTCAATAACTTTAATTTTTATTCAGGTATTAAGGAATGAATGATGGAGATGATATTTAGTTTGTATAATGCTCACTCAATAAATCCTTTCTTTTTCAGAAAATTTCTGTAAATCTTGTATATTTGATTTCTACGGTCAAATTTTTATAATTGTAAGCACGGAGATGATTTTGATAAAGGTGCATTTGAAAGATCATATGAGTTGCAAACCGGCCTGTATGTTTTGTAATTTTTTCTTGCATTTCAGTTGTGATTTTTGTTTGCTTAATGTTTGATGTCAAATGCTTATCCGGTGTCACTGAACAAAGTAAAAGTTATAAAATCTATTTCAACGACCGGTCCATTGATTTTGATAATGTTTGAGATCAAATTTTTACAAGTAAAAATGAGTCAAATATTTCATTCAAGTATTAACTTTTGAATTTGTTTTATACGAGATTAGCTGGTTAAAGAGAAAAATTATCCTAGTGCATTCATTTGTAATGATTTTTTATATCATTACTTATTAAATGTAAGTTTGAAAATTTTGCAAAGCTGAATTAATAGTTTTTCATATTAAGCTTAACATATGCTTGATGAGCAGCTCAATAACATTTTCATTCTGAACTGAATAAATTAAAAGAAAACCGGATTGTTTAATTTTTTTTAGGAAAAAAAGAAGCACCGACTTCTGTTTTTCCCCCCTCTTTTGAAAGCCTAAGAACATAAGCTAGTTTGATACATCTGCTTGGGGATAAATCCTCATAATCCTAAACTAAGCACAAAGCCTAATATAAAAAATAAAATTAATTTAGAATAATCTCGAAAGAAAACTTCTGAAAAAAAAGAATGCATACTATTGTGCGGCCCTTTTTCGCGGCCCACGTGCGGGGCATCGGTATCCTCGGCCCACTGCGCGTGTTTGTGCGTTCAAGGACTTATTATTAGGTGATTGTGGGAATTTTTATTATCAGACGGACACAAGCTCTCGTCGTTAATTACCCTGAGTCTCGCCTCGGGAATCTCTGATTAATGGGCTAAAATAATTAAGATATATGGATCGGATTCATGGCTCTGTTTCTCACTTCAAATTTATTTTATTTCTTTGGCAAAATTGTGTAAAAGTAGTTTATTTATTAGCATAGCTATTTAACTTTTTTTTTTTACTTATTTTATGTTATACTTAATGGTACACCTCAAAGGACTGAAGTGACCAGAACATATAATTTTTAATAATTAGACTAAAGACGTATAATCTAAAGTCAGAGAAACGCATAATCTCTCAAAAATCAGAGATCGAGGACGTATAATCCTATTGATCTCACAGAGTTCGAATATGAAGCGCACTGCCAACTCGATACTCAAGGAACAAGAGATGTTTAATCTCTAAAGAAGTTCATGCCAAAGACAAGGGTGTCTTGTCCTAAACAGTCTATTGACCTTTCAAATCCCGAATCTGAAGCGCTATGTCAATTGAAAACCTGGGAAAATTGGAGAATCGGGAACATATAATTCTTTATCGATTTCCAAGACGAGAAACATTAAATCTGAAGCGCACTGTCAATTTAACGTTCTCAAAACATGATTTGATATGATTTGATATGTGGATATGTTTTACTAAGGTTTTGCATGATTTTGGTCAATGTTTGGCTTTCCGGGGGCATTCTGAGAATTTTGGTCGACATTTGAGCATGTTCTGCATATATGGATATAATGATGTTTGGTCAATATTTAATTGTATTTTGTACATTTTGAGAAAATGGCAAGCTTGATCAAGTTTTAAGTGGGTTTTGCATATTTACCCATACTGACATGTTTGGTCAAGATTTTGACATATTTAGTCAATTTAAGTATGATTTGAACGTTTTGACATTCTTAACATGTTTAATTTACTTTAACATAATTTTGATATTTTGAACATTTTTAATTTGTTTTATCAAATACACAAATCTTGATCATTTTGAATATTTTGAATTGTTTCATCAAAATATAACATGATTTTGAATATTTTAATTTATTTTATCAAAATATAATATGACTTGCATATTTCATCATGATATGGACATATTTGTATATATGGCATATTTGATCAAAATTTAGACATATTTGCATATTTGACATGTTTGGTCAAGGATTTGGGTATATTTGCATTTTTGACATGTTGGTCAAGGATTTGAGTATATTTGCATATTTGATATGTTTGATCAAGGATTTAGGTATATTTGCATTTTTGACATGTTTGTCAAGGATTTGGATATATTTACATATTTGACATGTTTGATTAAGGATTTGGGTATATTTGTATTTTTGACGAAATCACATCATTAACAAAAATATAATTTTGTTCTTATGTCAATTTATTTATTTGTATAAAATAATATGCATAATATATGTTTTGAATTTTCTTTAAAATAAAATAAAATCAAAATTGATATTTTATTGTCTCAAAAATATATTTAAATGAAACCATGATTTTTAGTATATTTTCACGATTTTTGGGCTTAAGAAAATATTTTTATTTAATGCTTAAAGTTTATTTTCAGAACAAATTAATATGGGCCGCTGGATTTGAGCCCATGTATCAAGATCTGGACTTTAGTTCGATTTTTAAAGTAGCTTTTGAATTGGACCGTTAGATTAAAGGCGCGCATCAGGCATGCGCTGGGTTGTTTGAATTTCATCAAGATTCGTACTTTGAAGTGCATTAATATTCGCACTTCTCTTCTTCGATCAGCTAGCATGGTTGACATCGCCGGAGCACAAGGAGTCCAACGGTGGTAGTCTCGTCGTCGGCGACGGCCTAGATCGCCGGAGATGAGGGTAGCCACCTCGGTTTTGGCCGAGGTGTTTGCTGAGATGGAATTTTTAATGGATTTGAGCTAATTTTAAGCAAATTGATTCAATTCCTTTGGCATATAGCATCGTTTAGACATGTTTAACAAGTCTTTGAAGTTTAATTTGAGTTTAAATCATCAAATTTGTGATTTTTACCGTTCGGTATCGAACTGGTTTTGGGGAGTTCGGTACCAAATTGTGTTTCGTACATTTTTCTTGTAATTTTCTCCCAATTAACTCTTTCAAGAGCCTCCTTGAGTGTATTTGAGCATGTTTGAATGATCAATTTCATCAATTTAAGTGTGCATTGTCCTTTATACACACTGGACCATTTCGAGCATTGATTTCAATTTGGTTTTCTTTTGATTTTTGTCACATTTTTCTTGAATTACATATTGAAATGTATTCAATGGAGTCAATAGCATGTTCTAGAATGGTTCTACATCAATTTTGCACATGTATTTCATTTTTACATAAGTCAATTTCATTTTTTTTACTTTTCTGGTATTATTTCAGAATTGGCTCAATTTTGATTTTGATAGACCCAGTTTCAAGAATTCATATAAAATCACAGAAAATCCCAAAAATTATAAAAATTTGTGATTAGATGCATTAAAACCCATTATAAATGCCCATAAAATTTCAAATTAATTAAATTAACAGAAGGTATATGCCTTTGAATTTTTATTGAACTAGACAAAAATGCCACTGCTAGATTTGTGCTGAAAACCAGATTTAGCTTAACCCATATGTTAAAGCCTGGTTTAATTATTTTAAACCCCTTTAAAACATCACATGAGATGTTATAAAGGTGAGTTTATCGAGAAATCTTGGATTTTGCATTTAGAAGAGAAAATGAATTCTCAGTTTGACCAGAAATTGACTTTTTTTAGTTTTTAGACTAATGAGATTTGAAAATTCATAACAATTCACAGAAAATTCTAAAAATTATAAAATTTAAACTGTAAGTTAATATAAACCTACAGAAAATGGACAACCAGATTGAGAGATATGAATTGATCTCTCAACTGGACAGAAAATGACATTTGCTGGACCCAGATCAGCATGAATGTTTATTGCTTTTTTGTTGCTCAAATATGATTTTGAGTATTCAAACATGTTAAAAATGTAAAATAAAAGACCAAGGAGAGAAACAAAGCCAAATTGGATCAAAATTTCATATATTATAACTAATCAAAATACATTATTACAAAAAATATGGAGCCTTGATTTTCCATGAAATTTGACAGCATAACAGCTTGTATAAAGCCATTTTTAAGCTTTATATTGCCACTGCACATGTGCACATGGCTTGAGAGAAGGGTATCAACATGTGCCCATCCCTATTGAACCAAATTAGCACGTGCCAATTGGTTGGTATATGCTTGTCAAATTTCAGAGGGAACATACCCAATTGAGCACTTGAGACCCAGCTTAGGCACCAATTGTGCTCTGTAAAAGAAGAGGCACATGTGCACCTCTCAAACCAGAAGGTTTAGCCATCTCACCCGTCAAGGTGAGACTGAGTTCAAGGCTTGGCTCCTATGTCCCTTACCTAACTATACGAACTGGCTTCTTCTTAATTGAGCTTTTCTTTGTGGAATTTGGGTTGAGTTTCGGTTTTGGCAGGGCTTAAGCTTATGGGGGGTCTTTCTTCTTCAATTTTCTTTTCTGGGGGTCTATTTATAGCTTAGAGAGCATGGTTTGGGCTTGAGAGCTGAGCTGGCAACATCCCAACTCTTGGTTTGATCAAATGGCCGAGATGGAGTCCGGCAGGCAACAGCTGGCCTGTGGATCGTCCTTGCGAGATTCCTCCAGCTAATTAGTGCCCAGGTCATCCATGAGATGCCCACACGTGTCCTTGTGCGCAGACTCGGAGAGAGAGAAGAAAACCGTTGGCTTTGTCTTCTTCTTGGGCTGGTTCACCATGCCTTTCGGGTGAGGGTATTTCTCGAACATTCCCTTACCTTGCTGGCGTCTGACATGCTATTAGAATACCACTAAATATGTTCAAGGCATTAATTTGATCACTTGAGCATCAGGCCGTGTCAATTGACCACACCCGAGTCGGACCGGAGCACCAAGTGGTGAACCCATCAATTGAGTGCCTCTCACACTAAATTGACACCTCAAACAACATTGTGGAGGTGTTTTGAAGTTTTTCCAATTGTTGGTTTGGCCTCTCGAGCTCTCAATTGTCCAGTCGATTTCAAGGCCGAGGTAATTTCTCCTTCGATTTTCTCTTTGCTCAATTTACTATTTTCAATTATGTTTGTGGCATTGAACTCTCCTCAAAGTGTAGATTAAGTCCCGAAAACGGTTTGAACCAACTCGCATTGTACACCATTTCTCCATTTTTGTCCCTCGGAGAGCTTCAGAGCTCAGGGAAGAAGAAGAGAGGGGGAGAGGTTTAAATCCAGGATTATGTTTGTTTGAGCTCGGTTCACATGCACCATTCTTTGATTTTGAAATTGTCAGAGGGAAGGAGTGTGTGTACCGAGCTCATCCTTTTGTCTCTTTCCTTTTCCATTGCTGACGAGGCGTGCATGAGCGCTGGGGCCCATATGCAGAGGGAGTAAAGGAGCGGGGCCCAGTCATCAGGTTTAATGAGACTCATCCCTCAGCGAAAAACTGAGGGTGAGCTCATGAGCGTGGTTCACATGAGCCGAAACACAACATTAATGAGTCGGTTCATGTGTGTTGTGTTCATTCAAATCTCAATGGGCATCTTGTGTGTATGACAGGTGGGGCTGAGGACTTATCCAACCATTTGAGAGCCCCAGTTTGTACCCAGAATGTTGTATATTCCCAAATTGCACACAGAATTACCTCCAACTTTGATTTTTATATTTTCTTTATTCTTTTTCCCTTTTTATTTTATTTTTCATGTAAAAATCCATGAAAAATTACTAAAAAATGATAGAAAATATATTCTATGATTTTATTATTTTTAGGTAATATTTTTGGTATTTTTAGGTGTGAAATTAAGCATTAATTTCACTTAA
Source organism: x Bolboschoenoplectus mariqueter (assembly GCA_037678475.1). Classification (NCBI taxonomy): domain Eukaryota; kingdom Viridiplantae; phylum Streptophyta; class Magnoliopsida; order Poales; family Cyperaceae; genus x Bolboschoenoplectus; species x Bolboschoenoplectus mariqueter. The sequence goes on from CM075281.1 coordinate 3,026,721, forward strand.
TTCATTAATTGCACATGATTAGGCATATTAATCTTATACAATTAATGTTTGGCATGATTATTCCAAAGAATTATTTCTTGATTCCAAGAAATAATATTTGGGACATTTTTCATGAATAAACTTCATGATTTTGGATTTAGCATGGTTAATTATATGAAATTGTTTTTTTATTTCATATAATTAGGGTTTTGTGCATATATATTTTTTTTTGCACATTTTTTGAAGCGGTTTTTGGCATGATTATTTCATGAAATTATTTTTAATTTCAAGAAATAATTTTGAGATGTAATAAATCATGAGATTGAACATAATTTCATGACTTAATATTTGACATGATTATTTAATGAAATTATTTCTTTTTAATTTCAAGAAATAAGTTTCACATGTGGTAAATTGTGAAATTGGGCATAATTTCATAGGTTTAGGTTTTTGGCATGAAAAGCATATGAAATTACACTGTTAATTTCATATAATTTAATTTGTGTGTATCCTCTGGCAATTTTTTTAATGGCAAACAAAGAGCCACCCGCCAGAACTGTTCATGAGGTTTTGCTGGGCGAAAAGCCTGTTCTGGTGCTAATCCCTCTTTTTTTTTTTGAAGAGCCTTGAGGAAACAAGAGTGTGTCCCTGTTCTTTAATTTAGGGATTGGTGCACATGTGCCTTCCTGTCTCTTGTTTTGTTATTTTTTTTTGGAAAAATGAGATTGGGCACATGCTTCTTCTCTTGTTAAAGCGCTGGGCACATGTCCTGTTACTTCTCTGAAAAATTAGGACTGCCCCTGGTACGGGGGAAATGCTGTCGGATTTTTCTTATCTCTTTTTGCAGAGTTCTTTTTATTAAACTCATGTGCTTATTGCCCTTTATTTTGTGTTTTTCACATGACAGCATGGCTTCCCTTCATGATCCCATGGCTTTGTTTTCGTCAGGTCATTTTTCTCCCCTTATGGAGGATCCAATTGATTGGACACCTCAAGGCTCTGACCACACCGGCACATATAACATGATAGAAAACAACTTCGTCATGACGGAGTATACCCCGTGTACTGTGAGGGTGTCGAGACCGAGTGTCGGGACAACTAACCCGCCCCCTTCGCATTTATTAGGCATAGAAATGACTTCAAATCAGGCGTGTCATTGGGATGACAAGCGCGTGCTTCACGGGGCTTTGGACAGGCGTCCCCGTCAAGTGGAATGGGTTCAGTTCGCCCTGCTTACAGAGGAAAATATGCTTAAGCAAGCAAGGATTTATGAGGTGGTGTACCTTTCATTATTCGGGTACAACCAGGACATATCCTTATTCTGAGCATTTGCGGAGCGTTGGAACTATGTCGCTAACACCTTATTCACAGAGGATTGTGAGATGACTCTGAGTTTATGGGACCTCTCCTAGTTGTTAGGCCGATTATGGCCTCCCATATGATGAGCACTGCCCCAGTGGGACAGATCTTCTCTGTCCGAGGCCTGACGGGACTCCGATGTATCCGGCGTCTCTCCGTTAGGTATATGAGATTTATTATGAGATTTTAGGGGACCGAGAGGGTGTGTCACTAGGTCAGTGGGTTTCCTATTTTGCCGATGCCCCGAAGCAGCCTTGTACCTCTTTTGTCGATCCTCGTGATCCTTTGGGAGTAGGGTTATTGACCGGTATTGTGCATAAAGTGTCTAGACCACGTTTGGGGTCCATTACGACCAAGGGTGTTGACGAAGAGACATTATTGACCGCCTTCCTATCGTGGTGGCTGTGTTACTTCGCCTTGCCTAGCTCCCCTGTTGGCAGGATCAGGCCTTCTTCCTTCGTCATGGCTAGCATCTTGGCTCAGGGACATAGGGTTTCCCCGGCTATCCCGACATTGGCCAACATTTACCGATCGCTTCGCAGATTGGTCTCCTCCCGCGACCCGTCTTTCAGTGGGGAGGTCATTCCCTTTCATTTCATTAGCGGCGGGCTTCATGCACATTGGATGAGTTTCTATATCCCGGTCCTCTCCTAGGAGGTACGAGTTTTATTACCTTATTTGTTTGATATAGCCTACGTTTTGGCATCATCTCTTTCACTCAAGGATGCCCGCTATTGTTTCTTCCGCTCGCGAGGGGTGCTCCAAAGGTCTGAGGCACGCGTCTTTTCACGTAAGATGCCTGGAGGTTCAGACAAGCTTGTTGTGGACACTCCACGATCTCGGTTGGTTCAGGGGATCTTGGGAGACTTAGTGGCTACCGAGTACCTCATCAGTATTCGATGTGGCCTTTACGTATTGGCGAGCACATTATCATGGAGCCATACTCTCCTCATCGTTGTGCCCATCAGTTCGGATATGACCAAGGCATTCCTGAGATGTTTTCTCATCCCGAGTTGCTTTCTGCAGATTTGGAGAGTCTGAGTAGGTGTTGGTCTTCCATACTCCATGTGGGTACAGGTTCCCAGTTTGTCATGCCTCAGACTTCACGCTCAGAGGTGACATTTACCGCCATGTATCATAGGTGTACACCCGTACGATATCTGCATACCTACTCCTGTTGATATGGCACGTGTGGCTTGTCCATTACCGGACAAAAAGAAGAACAAGAAGAAGCGGCGGAGATCTCCCTCTTCTTCCTCTCGCACTTTGCTCGATTTTCAGGGTTTTGACAGCAAGGTGCCATCAGACTCTCCTATCGCTTTCCAGACAGGTAATCACGTTCACATTGCGTTTTATCTATTATATTTATATTCATGAAGTTTTTATTTGACTTCATTATAATTTGCTAATACGGGGAAAACCTCATGAGGGTCGACCAACAAGGAGGTGCTTGACCCCGTTTTGGAGGAGCTCTTCATCTTCCAGGCGAGTTTGCTAGGTATTTATGCTTGCATGATTTCCCTTATTCATATAAAGATATGGTCATTCTTCCTTCATATTTTTTTGGTCCACTTTCAGGCTTTGAAAGTACCGGCCCTCCCGTATAGAGGCCAAGGAGAAATCACCCGGTACCCTCGGGGGTGAGGCGTTCATAGGTATGGCTTTGTTTTATAATCCCTTATTAATCATTTCTCACATAAGTTTCCTTGTTTCATTCTTCTTTGAAACAGAAGGGAACGTTGGAAGCCCATTAGTGCCAGCATTTGGTGGAGAATTTGCTTCTCTTGTGAGAGTTTTCTCACTTACGGAGGTAGAAGGTTTGACTATTTTTCAGGAGCCCATTATGATAAGTGACTCAGGTACAATTTTCATTTTGTTTTATTACCTCATGAGACTTTATTTCCTTCATCTTCCCCCATGGGTCTTATGCTTATCTTTACAATTTAGAACTGGAGGATTTTATCGTTGCTGAGGCAAACGGTACAGAGTTCGGTGATAGATACAGTGTCGAGTATGACGATAAGATCGAGGAAGAGCCTGATGAGGAGATCGAGGCAGAGCCAGAGGTCTGACTCGGGACATGGTTTGATGTTGTGCTCGAGGAGGACTTTGAGATGGATCCTGAGGAGGAGGGACTCTCGAGCGACGTTTCCCCCGATGGTATGCACTCTCATATTCCCTTGCTCTATATTTTATATTTGCATCGCATGTGATGACTTTGGTTCGGTTTGTAGGTCCCTATGTGTCGGAGATGCGGCACCTGTTGGAGAGGCTATGTACCCTTAGCAGTTCCACTCGAGTTCACCGTTCTTTGGATCTCCACGCGTCAGATTTGGTTCCTGTGTCCGGGGACGTTCCCAATTTCTAGGGGGTGATAGACAACTTGATTGTCCCCTGTCAGGAGCATTTGTCTTGCATATCTCGCGATCGTCTGGCTTGGGCCTTTGGCGAGAGGCGCGAGACTCACTTGACCCTTGTGACATCGGTATCCTGTGCTGAGTCAGAGTTATTCTCTTTCCGTCATCGCCTCAGGGGTCTTCGGGACCAGCTCACGGGCCACCTGGCCTTTAGTGCAGGCATGCTAGCTTCTGGTGTTGATTACAGGGCTTCTAGCCATTTGGCTGATCAAACCCAGTCGCTCAGAAGTGAGATCAAGGTCATGGAGGGTTTGGTGGATACCGCCTTTTCTGCCTTTCGTAGTCACTTATTTTGAAGAGTTTATATTTTTTGGTGTGATGTATGGATTGGATATGTATTTTGGGAAAGTTTATATTACTATTAGTATTTTTTTTGCATTTTTGATACTTTGTTATTTTGTCAGGCACAAAATAAAAACCCCATTCATCTCTTTATTACTGGTCAGATGAACATACCAGTGTCAATTGTTTATGGTACAAATTGGCAAAACATTTCTTAACATGGATTCTCCCATTCTCTCCACTCATTTATACTAAGTGTAGAGTCATCACATTTCGCTCATTCTCCACACATATTTATTTTTTTTGAGTGGAATTTTGCCCTTAAAATTTAGCCGGCCCTACCATAGGGATAAGACGATTTTATTTATCATAGGGCTTTTTTATTTATGCTTTCAATACTCTACCTTATTATTTGTTAATAAGACAACGTTTTATCCAACAGTGATTTGTTATAGCGACAAATCATAACGCTATCCATTTTCGTATTTATTATGTATCAAACGGGCAAACACAACAGTAATTATATTAAAGGCACAAATACTAAGACCATTTATCGGTGTAGCTTTACCCCTGCTTTAATGACCCCAGGATACGGGTGCAGACTTCATCCAGCGATATAGACAAGAGCATTTCCCCTTTGGCTTGTCTGAGATTTTGGTAGCTTTTATTGTACCACCGTATGCATTCCTTGATTAACGGCTCAAGGCGACAAGGTCGATTTATACCTGGCGGGACAGCCTGGTTCGTGATATTTCTTCAGTGGACACCATCCACGTCCCTTGATTAACGGCTCAAGCGACAAGGCTGATTTATACCCGGCGGGGTAGCCTGGTTCGTGGTATTTCTTCAGTTGACACCATCCAAGTCCCTTAATTAACGGCTCAAGGCATCAAGGCCGATTTATACCTGGTGGGACAGCCTGGTTTGTGGTATTTCTTCAATGGACACCTTCCATGTCCCTTGATTAACGGCTCAAGACGACAAGGCCGATTTATACCCGGCACTCAATTCTTATTTTTCTTGATCCAAAACTATTTTTTGAGTGTCAAATACAACAAGTTAGTTTTCGATACCACGAACTAACTTGTTTTGAGGGCCAAAATTATTTTTTCTTGATCCAAAACTATTCCGAACACGATTATTGTTTTCTTGATCCAAAACTAATATTTTCTATTCGGGACAAACTTTTTGTATTTCGGACTAACTTCTTATTTTTCTTGATCGAAAATTAGTCTTTGGTATTCCGAATTCGATTCTTTTTTTTCTTGATGCTAAACTAGTTTTTCATGTTTCGGACTCTATAGTAGTTTTCGTGATGTAAAACTAGTTTTTGATATTCCGAACTCCATTCTAGTTTTTCGTGATGCAAAATTAGTTTTCCTTATTATGGACTCAATTCTTTATTTTCTTGATGCAAAATGAACTTTTTGTATTCCGGACCAATCTCTTATATTTCTTGATCGAAAACTAGTTTTTTGGTATTCCGGACTCAATTCTTATTTTTCTTGATGCAAATCGAACCTTTCATATTCTGGACTAATTTCTTATTTTTTCTTGATCGAAAACTACTTTTTGGTATTCCGAACTCGATTCTTATTTTTCTTGATGCAAGAACGTTCTTTGCCATTCCAGCCACAGTTCTTGATTTTCTTGATACAACACAAACTTTTTGTATTCCGGACTAACTTCTTGCTTTTCTTGATCGAAAATTAGTTTTTGGTATTCCGGACTCGATTCTTATTTTTCTTGATCCAAAACTGGTCTTTGGTATTCTGGATATAATTCTTGTTTTTGATGATCCAAAACTAGTTTTCCTTATTATGGACACAATTTCTTTATTTTCTTGATGCAAAACGAAGTTTTTGTATTCCGGACCAATCTCTTATATTTCTTGATCGAAAACTAGTTTTTTGGTATTCCGGACTCAATTCTTATTTTTCTTGATGCAAATCGAACCTTTCATATTCTGGACTAATTTCTTATTTTTTCTTGATCGAAAACTACTTTTTGGTATTCCGGACTCGATTCTTATTTTTCTTGATGCAAGACTATTTTTTGCCATTCCAGTCACGGTTCTTGATTTTGTTGATACAACACAAACTTTTTGTATTTCGGACTAACTTCTTGCTTTTCTTGATCGAAAATTAGTTTTTGGTATTCCGGACTTGATTCTTATTTTTCTTGATCCAAAACTGGTCTTTGGTATTCCGGACACGATTCTTGTTTTCTTGATCCAAAACTAATATTTTCTATTCCGGAAGAACTTTTTGTAATCCGGACTAACTTCTTATTTTTCTTAATCGAAAACAAGTCTTTGGTATTCCGGACTCGATTCTTATTTTTCTTGATGAAAAACTATTCTTTGGTTTTCTGATCACAATTCTTGATTTTCTTGATTCAACATGAACTTTTTGTATTCCGGACTAATTTTTTATCTTTCTTGATCGAAAATTAGTTTTTGGTATTTCAGACTCGATTCTAGTTTTTCGTGACGCAAAACTAGTTTTTGGTATTCTGGACACAATTATTATTTTTCTTGATGTTTACCCCTAAAAAGATAAAGGGTGTAACACACCGATACAGAAAGTTAGGCTCCAAAGAAATAAACCCCTCGGACGAACCCCAGACCTAAAGGAGCAGAAGAGCATAGCGTAGACTGATCATGAACTCATAGTGGTCCCGCTCGGTAAGATCAGATGGCCTGTCCACAATCAGGACATCCACACCAGAAGTGGAAGATTGAGAAGCCATCCTCCGGTAAGAATCCATGAAGTGCTTATCGATCCGAACAAAATGCTCCCGCACATCAAGAGGCGAAAGTGGGTAGAAGCACTGCCGGCAATATCGGCCATGAGAGGCAGCCTCGCTCGTAGAATCTCGGTTAAGGCAGGTGCATATGCACTCGCCCAATGCATATGTAACCATCCGCATATAAAGTGAAAGGGTATGGTCTCCCCACAAGAAGAAGGGTCAGAAGAAGAAAACCGTAGGGTCCTATAGATGTTAACCAATGCTGGAATGTCCAATGCGAGTCTCTCTCCTCGTGCCAATCTATTGGCCGCCACAAAAGTGGAGGGCCTAATCTTGCCTATTGGATGACTAGGCACGACAAAATAACTCAACCACCATGCCAAGAAAGCGGTCAACACGACCTCCCTATCCAAACCCCCCAAGTCAAGTGACACTCTAGTATAAGCAGGCCCTGTATAGCAGACCTCAGGCTATCCCGTACCGAGGGGGTCTTGGGGATCGGCAAACTGAGACATGGGCTCCTCCACTCTCGCAGCGAAGCAAGATAACCAAGATTTCCAAGTGACTACAGATCTATTGTCACAAAGTTCCCGGTAACCGAAATACCTGCTCTAAAGGACCAAGAAATCTTGAAAAATCCTCATCCCTCAGGATGAACTCATCATAAGTGGTCCCAAAAATAGACAAAACCGACAACTGCCTCAACTCCCAGAGAGTCAACATCATCTCTTTATCGCTGGTGTAGAGGGTGTTCGTCGCATAGCTCCACCGCTCTACAAAGGCTCGAAGCAGAGAGAGGTCAAACTGGTTGTCAAACAAAGAAAGGTAGATCGCCTCGTAAATGTCAACACGTCTTAGTGTGTCTGACTCGCAAATCAACATATGGTGGGTCCACTCCACTTGGCGAGGGTTCCTCTGAAGAACATTCTTGAGATCACGATTGTCCCAAGGAAGGACACGACCTGCCATCATCTCCAAGCAAGAAAGGTGGATCGTAGGATGGGAAAGAGATCGAGCACGGGGGTGCAACAGTCTCGCCTCGCACTCACGGTACTCTCCGAATGGAAGTTCCTTCCACCCACACCATGTGTCGGCAATCTGAATACGGTCCTAAGGGGTCCAACAAGAAGGGGTGTCCAACATAGGAGTAGAAGAACCATTGGGCACGTATGGAATGAGATTGTGTCGAAGAGACATAGTGTCTCTTAGCGCGACAAAATAAAATCACCATGTCACATCAAAGTAAAAAACAACAAAACTAGCAAAGTAATGTGAAGGAAATAATGTGAGACACAACGCGTACCTGGAGAAGGGGAAGATGTAATCAAGATGTGTCCCTCTCAGTAACAGATCAACCTGCACAAATGACACCGCATAAGCAAAGATTACAAGAAATGCAAAGGATAACACTAGGTGTAGACACCAAAGTGGATTATTCGATTATTAGAAAATCTCATAACCCGCTTTGGTGGGTGGTCTTTGTAATGGCAGTAATTGCCAGAAATATAGGTCCTAAAAGGCAAATACCGCTCCAAAAATACTCATAAACATTAAATAAATATTTTTGGTGGCTTATTTGTGTATTTGGACGATATTTGAATGAGAAAAGAGGCCCAATTGATTAAAAATGTGCATAAAAATGATCAAACTCCTTTTTAATGCATTTTAATGTCATTTGACGTGAAATATAGGTCATAAAATGTAAATACCGCTCCAAAAATACTCATAAACATTAAATAATCATTTTTGATGGCTTATTTGTGTATTTGGACGGTATTTGAATGAGAAATGAGGCCAAATTGGTTAAAAATGTACAAAAACATGCTCAAACTCGTTTTTAATGCATTTTAATGTCATTTAACGTGAAATATAGGTCGTAAAATGTAAATACCGCTCCAAAAACACTCATAAACATCAAATAACCATTTTTGGTGGCTTATTTGTGTATTTGGAAGATATTTGAATGAGAAATGAGGCCAAATTGGTTAAAAATGTGCATAAACATGCTTAAAAACGTTTTTGTTTCATTTTAATGCGATTTGACGTGAAATATAGGTTGTAACTTGCAAATATAAGGGGAAAAACACTCGTAAACAGTAAATAACCATTTTTGGTAGCTTATTTGTGTATTTGGACGATATTTGAATGAGAAATGAGGCCAAATTGATTAAAAATGTGCATAAACATGCTCAAACTCGTTTTTAATGCATTTTAATGTCATTTGACGTGAAATATAGGTCATAAAATTCAAATACCGCTCCAAAAATACTCATAAACATTAAATAATCATTTTTGTTGGCTTATTTGTGTATTTGGACGGTATTTGAATGAGAAATGAGGCCAAATTGGTTAAAAATGTACATAAACATGCTCAAACTCGTTTTTAATGCATTTTAATGTAATTTAACGTGAAATATAGGACATAAAATTCAAATACTGCTCCAAAAATACTCATAAACATTAAATAACCATTTTTGGTGGCGTATCTGTGTATTTGGACAATATTTGAATGAGAAATGAGGCCAAATTGGTTAAAAATGTGCATAAATCTGCTCAAACTCGTTTTTAATGCATTTTTATATCATTTGACGTGAAATATAGGTCGTAAAATGCAAATACCGCTCCAAAAACACTCATAAACATTAAATAACCTTTTTTGGTGGCTTATTTGTGTATTTGGACGATATTTGAATGAGAAATGAGGCCAAATTGGTTAAAAATGTGCATAAACATGCCCAAACTTTTTTTTAATGCATTTTTATGTCATTTGACGTGAAATATAGGTCGTAAAATGCAAATACCGCTCCAAAAACACTCATAAACATTAAATATCCATTTTTGGTGGCTTATCTGTGTATTAGGACTATATATTAATGAGAAATGAGGCCAAATTGGTTAAAGATGTGCATAAACATGCTCAAACTCCTTTTTAATGCATTTTAATGCTATTTGACGTGAAATATAGGTTATAAAATGCAACTACCGGTCCAAAAAAACTCATAAACATTAAATAAACATTTTTGATGACTTATTTGTGTATTTGGACGATATTTGAATGAGAAATTAGGCCAAATTGATTAAAAATGTGCATAAACATGCTCAATCTCGTTTTTAATGCATTTTAATGTTATTTAACGTGAAATATAGGTCGTAAAATGCAAATACCGCTCCAAAAATACTCATAAACATTAAATAATCATTTTTGGTGGCTTATTTGTGTATTTGGACGGTATTTGAATGAGAAATGAGGCCAAATTGGTTAAAAATGAACAAAAACATGCTCGAACTCGGTTTTAATGCATTTTAATGTCATTTAACGTGAAATATAGGTCGTAAAATGCAAATACCGCTCGAAAAACACTCATAAACATTAAATAACCATTTTTGGTGGCTTATTTGTGTATTTGGACGATATTTGAATGAGAAATGAGGCCAAAATGGTTAAAAATGTGCATAAACATGCTTAAAAACGTTTTTGTTTCATTTTAATGCGATTTGACGTGAAATATAGGTTGTAACTTGCAAATATATGTGCAAAAACACTCGTAAACAGTAAATAAATATATTTGGTAGCTTATTTGTGTATTTGGACGATATTTGAATGAGAAATGAGGCCAAATTGATTAAAAATGTGCATAAACATGCTCAAACTCGTTTTTAATGCATTTTAATGTCATTTGACGTGAAATATAGGTCATAAAATGTAAATACCGCTCCAAAAATATTCATAAACATTAAATAAACATTTTTGGTGGCTTATTTGTGTATTTGGACGATATTTGAATGAGAAATAAGGCCAAATTGGTTAAAAATGTGCATAAACATGCTCAAACTCCTTTTTAATGCATTTTAATGCTATTTGACGTGAAATAAAAGTTATAAAATGAACTACCGGTCAAAAAACACTCAAAACATTAAATAAACATTTTTGATGACTTTTTTGTATATTGGGACGATATTTGAATGAGAAATTAGGCCAAATTGATTAAAAATGTGCATAAACATGCTCAAACTCGTTTTTAATGCATTTTAATGTCATTTGACGTGAAATATAGGTCATAAAATGCAAATACCGCTACAAAAATACTCATAAACATTAAATAACCTTTTTTGGTGGCTTATTTGTGTATTTGGACGATATTTGAATGAGAAATGAGGCCAAATTGGTAAAAAATGTGCATAAACATGCTCAAACTCCTTTTTAATGCATTTTAATACTATTTGACGTGAAATATAGGTTATAAAATGCAACTACCGGTCCAAAAACACTCATAAACATTAAATAAATATTTTTGATGACTTATTTGCGTATTTGGACGATATTTGAATAGGAAATGAGGCCAAATTGATTAAAAATGTGCTTAAAAATGCTCAAACTCGTTTTTAATGCATTTTAATATAATTTGACGTGAAATATAGGTCATAAAATGCAAATACCGCTCCAAAAATACTCATAAACATTAAATAACCATTTTTGGTAGCTTATTTGTGTATTTGGACGATATTTGACTGAGAAATGAGGCCAAATTGGTTAAAAATGTGCATAAATATGCTCAAACTCCTTTTTAATGCATTTTAATTCTATTTGACGTGTAATATAGGTTATAAAATGCAACTACCGGGCAAAAAACACTCATAAACATTAAATAAACATTTTTGATGTATTATTTGTGTATTTGGACGATATTTGAATGAGAAATGAGGTCAAATTGATTAAAAATGTGCATAAACATGCTCAAACTCGTTTTTAATGCATTTTAATGTCACTTAACGCGAAATATAGGTCATAAAATGCAAATACCGCTCCAAAAATACTCATAAACATTAAATAATCATTTTTGGTGGCTTATTTGTGTATTTGGACGGTATTTAAATGAGAAATGAGGCAAAATTGGTTAAAAATGTACATAAACATGCTCAAACTCGTTTTTAATGCATTTTAATGTAATTTAACATGAAATATAGGTCATAAAATTCAAATACCGCTCCAAAAATACTCATAAACATTAAATAACCATTTTTGGTGGCTTATTTCTGTATTTGACGATATTTGAATGAGAAATGAGGCCAAATTGGTTAAAAATGTGCATAAACATGCTTAAAAACGTTTTTGTTTCATTTTAATGCGATTTGACGTGAAATATAGGTCGTAACTTGCAAATATAAGTGCAAAAACACTCGTAAATAGTAAATAAATATATTTGGTAGCTTATTTGTGTATTTGGACGATATTTGAATGAGAAATAAGGCCAAATTGGTTAAAAATGTGCATAAACATGCTCAAACTCCTTTTTAATGCATTTTAATACTATTTGACGTGAAATATAAGTTATAAAATGAACTACCGGTCAAAAAACACTCAAAACATTAAATAAACATTTTTGATGACTTTTTTGTGTATTGGGACGATATTTGAATGAGAAATGAGGCCAAATTGATTAAAAATGTGCATAAACATGCTCAAACTCGTTTTTAATGCATTTTAATGTCATTTGACGTGAAATATAGGTCATAAAATGCAAATACCGCTACAAAAATACTTATAAACATTAAATAACCTTTTTTGGTGGCTTATTTGTGTATTTGGACGATATTTGAATGAGAAATGAGGCCAAATTGGTTAAAAATGTGCATAAATATGCTCAAACTCCTTTTTAATGCATTTTAATTCTATTTGACGTGTAATATAGGTTATAAAATGCAACTACCGGGCAAAAAACACTCATAAACATTAAATAAACATTTTTGATGTATTATTTGTGTATTTGGACGATATTTGAATGAGAAATGAGGTCAAATTGATTAAAAATGTGCATAAACATGCTCAAACTCTTTTTTAATGCATTTTAATGTCACTTAACGCGAAATATAGGTCATAAAATGCAAATACCGCTCCAAAAATACTCATAAACATTAAATAATCATTTTTGGTGGCTTATTTGTGTATTTGGACGGTATTTAAATGAGAAATGAGGCAAAATTGGTTAAAAATGTACATAAACATGCTCAAACTCGTTTTTAATGCATTTTAATGTAATTTAACATGAAATATAGGTCATAAAATTCAAATACCGCTCCAAAAATACTCATAAACATTAAATAACCATTTTTGGTGGCTTATTTCTGTATTTGACGATATTTGAATGAGAAATGAGGCCAAATTGGTTAAAAATGTGCATAAACATGCTTAAAAACGTTTTTGTTTCATTTTAATGCGATTTGACGTGAAATATAGGTCGTAACTTGCAAATATAAGTGCAAAAACACTCGTAAACAGTAAATAAATATATTTGGTAGCTTATTTGTGTATTTGGACGATATTTGAATGAGAAATGAGGCCAAACTGACTAAAAATTTGCATCAACATGCTCAAACTCGTTTTTAATGCATTTTAATCTCATTTGACGTGAAATATAGGTCATAAAACGCAAATACCGCTCCAAAAATACTCATAAACATTAAATAACCATTTTTTGGGGCTTATTTGTCTATTTGGATTATATTTGGATAAGAAATGAGGCCAAATTGGTTAAAAATTTGTATAAACATGCTAAAATTCGTTTTTAATGCATTTTAATGTTATTTGACGTGAAATATAAGTCGTAAAATGCAAATACCGCTCCTAAAACACTCATAAACATTAAATAACCATTTTTGGTGGCTTATTTGTGTATTTGGACGATATTTGAATGAGAAATGAGGCAAAATTGGTTAAAAATGTGCATAAACATGCCCAAACTCGTTTTTAATGTATTTTAATGCCATTTGACGTGAAATATAGGTCATAAAATGCAAATACCGCTCCAAAAACACTCATAAATAACCATTATTGGTGGCTTATTTGTGTATTTGGATGGTATTTGAATGAGAAATGAGACCAAATTGGTTAAAAATGTGCATAAACATGCTTAAAAACGTTTTTGTTACATTTTAACGCGATTTGACGTAAAATATAGGTCGAACTTGCAAATATAAGTGCAAAAACACTCGTAAACATTAAATAAATATTTTTTGTAGATTATTTGTGTATTTGGACGATAGTTGAAGGAGAAATGAGGCTAAATTGATTAAAAATGTGCATAAACATGCTCAAACTCGTTTTTAATGCATTTTAAAGTCATTTGACGTGAAATATAGGTCATATAATGCAAATACCGCTCCAAAAACACTCATAAACATTAGATAACCATTTTTGATGGCTTATTTGTGTATTTGGACGATATTTGAATGAAAAATGAGGTCAAATTGGTTAAAAATGTGCATAAACATGCTCAAACTCCTTTTTAATGCATTTTAATGCCATTTGACGTGAAATATAGGTCACAAAATACAAATACCGCTCCAAAAACACTCATAAACATTAAATAACCATTTTTGGTGGCTTATTTGTGTATTTGGACGATATTTGAATAAGAAATGAAGCCAAATTGGTTAAAAATGTGCATAAACATTCTCAAACTCGTTTTTAATGCATTTTAGTGTTATTTGACGTGAAATATAGGTCATAACATGCGAATACCACTCCAAAAATACTCATAAACATGAAATAACCATTTTTGGTGTCTTATTTGTGTATTTGGACGTTATATGATTGAGAAATGAGGTCATATTGGTTAAAAATGTGCATAAACACGCTCAAACTCATTTTTAATGCATTTTAATTTCATTTGACGTGAAATATAGGTCATAAAATGCAACCACCGCTCCAAAAACACTCATAAACATTAAATAAACATTTTTGGTGGCTTATTTATGTATTTGACGATATTTCAATTAGAAATGAGCCCAAATTGGTTAAAAATTGGTATAAACATGCTCAAAAACGTTTTCGTTGCATTTTAATGCGATTTGACGTGAAATATATAATATAACTTGCAAATATAAGTGCAAAAACAATCGTAAACATTAAATAAATATTTTTTGTAGATTATTTATGTATTTGGACGATAGTTGAAGGAGAAATGAGCCCAAATTGATTAAAAATGTGTATAAACATGCTCAAACTCGTTTTTAATGTATTTTAAAGTCATTTGACGTGAAATATAGGTCATAAAATGCAAATACCGCTCCAAAAACACTCATAAACATTAGATAACCATTTTTGATGGCTTATTTGTGTATTTGGACGATATTTGAATGAGAAATGAGGTCAAATTGGTTAAAAATGTGCATAAACATGCTCAAACTCCTTTTTAATGCATTTTAATGCCATTTGATATGAAATATAGGTCATAAAATACAAATACCGCTCCAAAAACACTCATAAACATTAAATAACCATTTTTGGTGGCTTATTTGTGTATTTGGACGATATTTGAATAAGAAATGAGGCCAAATTGGTTAAAAATGTGCATAAAAATTCTCAAACTCGTTTTTAATGCATTTTAGTGTTATTTGACGTGAAATATAGGTCATAACGTGCGAATACCACTCCAAAAATACTCATAAACATGAAAAAACCATTTTTGGTGGCTTATTTATGTATTTGGACGATATATGAATGAGAAATGAGGCCATATTGGTTAAAAATTTGCATAAACATGCTCAAACTCCTTTTTAATGCATTTTAAAGACATTTGATGTGAAATATAGGTCATAAAATGCAACCACCGCTCCAAAAACACTCATAAACATTAAATAAACATTTTTGGTGGCTTATTTATGTATTTGACGATATTTCAATGAGAAATGAGCCCAAATTGGTTAAAAATTGGCATAAACATGCTCGAAAACGTTTTCGTTGCATTTTAATGCGATTTGACGTGAAATATAGGATATAACTTGCAAATATAAGTGCAAAAACACTCGTAAACATTAAATAAATATTTTTTGTAGATTATTTGTGTATTTGGACGATAGTTGAAGGAGAAATGAGGCCAAATTGATTAAAAATGTGCATAAACACGCTCAAACTCATTTTTAATGCATTTTAATTTCATTTGACGTGAAATATAGGTCATAAAATGCAAATACCGCTCCAAAAATACTCGTAAACATTAAATAAATATTTTTTGTAGATTATTTGTGTATTTGGACGATAGTTGAAGGAGAAATGAGGCCAAATTGATTAAAAATGTGCATAAACATGCTCAAACTCGTTTTTAATGCATTTTAAAGTCATTTAACGTGAAATATAGGTCATAAAATTCAAATACCGCTCCAAAAACACTCATAAACATTAGATAACCATTTTTGGTGGCTTATTTGTATATTTGGACGATATTTGAATGAGAAATGAGGTCAAATTGGTTAAAAATGTGCATAAACATGCTCAAACTCCTTTTTAATGCATTTTAATGCCATTTGACGTGAAATATAGGTCACAAAATACAAATACCGCTCCAAAAACACTCATAAACATTAAATATCCATTTTTGGTGGCTTATCTGTGTATTTGGACGGTATTTGAATGAGAAATGAGGCCAAATTGGTTAAAAATGTACAAAAACATGCTCAAACTCGTTTTTAATGCATTTTAATGTCATTTAACGTGAAATATAGGTCATAAAATGCAAATACCGCTCCAAAAATACTCAGAAACATTAAATAACCATTTTTGGTGGCTTATTTGTGTGTTTGGACGATATTTGAATGAGAAATGAGGCCAAATTCGTTAAAAATGTGCATAAATATGCTCAAACTCCTTTTTAATGCATTTTAATGCTATTTGACGTGTAATATAAGTTATAAAATGCAACTACCGGTCCAAAAACACTCGTAAACATTAAATAAATATTTTTTGTAGATTATTTGTGTATTTGGACGATAGTTGAAGGTGAAATGAGGCCAAATTGGTGAAAAATGTGCATAAACACGCTTAAAAACGTTTTTGTTTCATTTTAATGCGATTTGACGTGAAATATAGGTTGTAACTTGCAAATATAAGTGCAAAAACACTCGTAAACAGTAAATAAATATATTTGGTAGCTTATTTGTGTATTTGGACGATATTTGAATGAGAAATGAGGCCAAATTGATTAAAAATGTGCATAAACATGCTCAAACTCGTTTTTAATGCATTTTAATGTCATTTGACGTGAAATATAGGTTATAAAATGCAAATACCGCTCCAAAAATACTCATAAACATTAAATAACCATTTTTGGTGGCTTATTTGTGTATTTGGACGATATTTGAATGAGAAATGAGGCCAAATTCGTTAAAAATGTGCATAAATATGCTCAAACTCTTTTTTAATGCATTTTAATGCTATTTGACGTGTAATATAAGTTATAAAATGCAACTACCGGTCCAAAAACACTCGTAAACATTAAATAAATATTTTTTGTAGATTATTTGTGTATTTGGACGATAGTTGAAGGAGAAATGAGGCCAAATTGATTAAAAATGTGCATAAACATGCTCAAACTCGTTTTTAATGCATTTTAAAGTCATTTGACGTGAAATATAGGTCATAAAATTCAAATACCGCTCCAAAAACACTCATAAACATTAGATAACCATTTTTGGTGGCTTATTTGTGTATTTGGACGATATTTGAATGAGAAATGAGGTCAAATTGGTTAAAAATGTGCATAAACATGCTCAAACTCCTTTTTAATGCATTTTAATGCCATTTGACGTGAAATATAGGTCACAAAATACAAATACCGCTCCAAAAACACTCATAAACATTAAATAACCATTTTTGGTGGCTTATTTGTGTATTTGGACGATATTTGAATGAGAAATGAAGCCAAATTGGTTAAAAATGTGCATAAACATTCTCAAACTCGTTTTTAATGCATTTTAGTGTTATTTGACGTGAAATATAGGTCATAACGTGCGAATACCGCTCCAAAAATACTCATAAACATGAAATAACCATTTTTGGTGGCTTATCTGTGTATTTGGACTATATTTGAATGAGAAATGAGGCCAAATTGGTTAAAAATGTGCATAAATCTGCTCAAACTCGTTTTTAATGCATTTTTTGTCATTTGACGTGAAATATAGGTCGTAAAATGCAAATACCGCTCCAAAAACACTCATAAACATTAAATAACCATTTTTGGTGGCTTATTTTTGTATTTGGACGATATTGGAATGAGAAATGAGGCCAAATTGGTTAAAAATGTGCATAAACATGCTCAAACTCTTTTTTAATGCATTTTTATGTCATTTGACGTGAAATATAGGTCGTAAAATGCAAATACCGCTCCAAAAACACTCATAAACATTAAATATCCATTTTTGGTGGCTTATCTGTGTATTAGGACTATATTTGAATGAGAAATGAGTTCAAATTGGTTAAAAATGTGCATAAAAATGCTCAAACTCGTTTTTAATTCATTTTAATGCTATTTAACATGAAATATAGGTCAAAAATGCAAATACCGCTCCAAAAATACGCACAACCATTAAATAATCATTTTTGGTGGCTTATCTGTGTATTTGGACGATATTCGAATGAGAAATAAAGCGAAATTGGATACAAATGTGCATAAACATGCTTAAACTCGTTTTGAATTCATTTTAATGTAATTTGACGTGAATTATAGGTCAAAAATGCAAATACCGCTCCAAAAATACTCATAAATATTAAATAATCATTTTTTGTGGCTTATTTGTGTATTTGGACGATATTTGATTTAGAAATGAGGCCAAATTGATTAAAAATGTGCATAAACATTCTAAAACTCGTTTTTAATGCATTTTAATGTCATTTGACGTGAAATATAGGTCATAAGATGCAAATACCGCTCCAAAAATACTCGTAAACATTAAATAAATATGTCTGGTGGCTTATTTGTGTTTTTGGACGATATTTGAATGAGAAATGATGCCAAATTGGTTAAAAATGTACATAAACATGCTCAAAAACATTTTTGTTGGATTTTAATGCGATTTGACGTGAAATATAGGTCATAACGTGCGAATACCGCTCCAAAAATACTCTTAAACATTAATTAACCATTTTTGGTGGCTTATTTGTATGTTTGGACGATATTTGAATGAGAAATGATCCCAAATTGACTAAAAATGTGCGTAAACATGCTCGAATTCGTTTTTAATGCCTTTTAATGTTATTTGACGTGAAATATAGGTCATAAATTGCAAATACCGTTTAAAAACACTCATAAACATCAAATAACCATTTTTGGTGGCTTATTTGTGTATTTGGATGGTATTTGAATGAGAAATGAGACCAAATTGGTTAAAAATGTGCATAAACATGCTTAAAAACGTTTTTGTTACATTTTAACGCGATTTGAAGTAAATATAGGTCGAACTTGCAAATATAAGTGCAAAAACACGCGTAAACATTAAATAAATATTTTTTGTAGATTATTTGTGTATTTGGACGATAGTTGAAGGAGAAATGAGGCCAAATTGATTAAAAATGTGCATAAACATGCTCAAACTCGTTTTCAATGCATTTTAAAGTCATTTAACGTGAAATATAGGTAATAAAATTCAAATACCGCTCCAAAAACACTCATAAACATTAGATAACCATTTTTGGTGGCTTATTTGTATATTTGGACGATATTTGAATGAGAAATGAGGTCAAATTGGTTAAAAATGTGCATGAACATGCTCAAACTCCTTTTTAATGCATTTTAATGCCATTTGACGTGAAATATAGGTCACAAAATACAAATACCGCTCCAAAAACACTCATAAACATTAAATAACCATTTTTGGTGGCTTATTTGTGTATTTGGACGATATTTGAATAAGAAATGAGGCCAAATTGGTTAAAAATGTGCTTAAACATGGCCAAACTCGTTTTTAATGTATTTTAATGCCATTTGACGTGAAATATAGGTCATAAAATGCAAATACCGCTCCAAAAACACTCATAAATAACAATTTTTGGTGGCTTATTTGTTTATTTGGACAACATTTGAATGAGAAATGAGGCCAAATTGGTTAAAAATGTACATAAACATGCTCAAAAACGTTTTTGTTGAATTTTAATGCGATTTGACGTGAAATATAGGTCATAACGTGCGAATACCGCTCCAAAAATACTCTTAAACATTAATTAACCATTTTTGGTGGCTTATTTGTATGTTTGGACGATATTTTAATGAGAAATAATCCCAAATTGACTAAAAATGTCCGTCAACATGCTCGAACTCGTTTTTAATGCCTTTTAATGTTATTTGACATGAAATATAGGTCATAAATTGCAAATACCACTCCAAAAACACTCATAAACATTAAATAACCATTTTTGGTGGCTTATTTGTGTATTTGGACGATATTTGAATAAGAAATGAAGCCAAATTGGTTAAAAATGTGCATAAACATTCTCAAACTCGTTTTTAATGCATTTTAGGGTTATTTGACGTGAAATATAGGTCATAACGGGCGAATACCGCTCCAAAAATTCTCATAAACATGAAAAAACCATTTTTGGTGGCTTATTTATGTATTTGGACGATATATGAATGAGAAATGAGGCCATATTGGTTAAAAATGTGCATAAACATGCTCAAACTCCTTTTTAATGCATTTTAAAGCCATTTGATGTGAAATATAGGTCATAAAATGCAACCACCGCTCCAAAAACACTCATAAACATTAAATAAACATTTTTGGTGGCTTATTTATGTATTTGACGATATTTCAATGAGAAATGAGCCCAAATTGGTTAAAAATTGGCATAAACATGCTCGAAAACGTTTTCGTTGCATTTTAATGCGATTTGACGTGAAATATAGGATATAACTTGCAAATATAAGTGCAAAAACACTCGTAAACATTAAATAAATATTTTTTGTAGATTATTTGTGTATTTGGACGATAGTTGAAGGAGAAATTAGGACAAATTGATTAAAAATGTGCATAAACATGCTCAAACTCGTTTTTAATGCATTTTAATTTCATTTGACGTGAAATATAGGTCATAAAATGCAAATACCGCTCCAAAAATACTCATAAACATTAAATAATCATTTTTGGTGGCTTATTTGTGTATTTGGACGGTATTTAAATGAGAAATGAGGCAAAATTGGTTAAAAATGTACATAAACATGCTCAAACTCGTTTTTAATGCATTTTAATGTAATTTAACATGAAATATAGGTCATAAAATTCAAATACCGCTCCAAAAATACTCATAAACATTAAATAACCATTTTTGGTGGCTTATTTCTGTATTTGACGATATTTGAATGAGAAATGAGGCCAAATTGGTTAAAAATGTGCATAAACATGCTTAAAAACGTTTTTGTTTCATTTTAATGCGATTTGACGTGAAATATAGGTCGTAACTTGCAAATATAAGTGCAAAAACACTCGTAAACAGTAAATAAATATATTTGGTAGCTTATTTGTGTATTTGGACGATATTTGAATGAGAAATGAGGCCAAACTGACTAAAAATTTGCATCAACATGCTCAAACTCGTTTTTAATGCATTTTAATCTCATTTGACGTGAAATATAGGTCATAAAACGCAAATACCGCTCCAAAAATACTCATAAACATTAAATAACCATTTTTTGGGGCTTATTTGTCTATTTGGATTATATTTGGATAAGAAATGAGGCCAAATTGGTTAAAAATTTGTATAAACATGCTAAAATTCGTTTTTAATGCATTTTAATGTTATTTGACGTGAAATATAAGTCGTAAAATGCAAATACCGCTCCTAAAACACTCATAAACATTAAATAACCATTTTTGGTGGCTTATTTGTGTATTTGGACGATATTTGAATGAGAAATGAGGCAAAATTGGTTAAAAATGTGCATAAACATGCCCAAACTCGTTTTTAATGTATTTTAATGCCATTTGACGTGAAATATAGGTCATAAAATGCAAATACCGCTCCAAAAACACTCATAAATAACCATTATTGGTGGCTTATTTGTGTATTTGGATGGTATTTGAATGAGAAATGAGACCAAATTGGTTAAAAATGTGCATAAACATGCTTAAAAACGTTTTTGTTACATTTTAACGCGATTTGACGTAAAATATAGGTCGAACTTGCAAATATAAGTGCAAAAACACTCGTAAACATTAAATAAATATTTTTTGTAGATTATTTGTGTATTTGGACGATAGTTGAAGGAGAAATGAGGCTAAATTGATTAAAAATGTGCATAAACATGCTCAAACTCGTTTTTAATGCATTTTAAAGTCATTTGACGTGAAATATAGGTCATATAATGCAAATACCGCTCCAAAAACACTCATAAACATTAGATAACCATTTTTGATGGCTTATTTGTGTATTTGGACGATATTTGAATGAAAAATGAGGTCAAATTGGTTAAAAATGTGCATAAACATGCTCAAACTCCTTTTTAATGCATTTTAATGCCATTTGACGTGAAATATAGGTCACAAAATACAAATACCGCTCCAAAAACACTCATAAACATTAAATAACCATTTTTGGTGGCTTATTTGTGTATTTGGACGATATTTGAATAAGAAATGAAGCCAAATTGGTTAAAAATGTGCATAAACATTCTCAAACTCGTTTTTAATGCATTTTAGTGTTATTTGACGTGAAATATAGGTCATAACATGCGAATACCACTCCAAAAATACTCATAAACATGAAATAACCATTTTTGGTGTCTTATTTGTGTATTTGGACGTTATATGATTGAGAAATGAGGTCATATTGGTTAAAAATGTGCATAAACACGCTCAAACTCATTTTTAATGCATTTTAATTTCATTTGACGTGAAATATAGGTCATAAAATGCAACCACCGCTCCAAAAACACTCATAAACATTAAATAAACATTTTTGGTGGCTTATTTATGTATTTGACGATATTTCAATTAGAAATGAGCCCAAATTGGTTAAAAATTGGTATAAACATGCTCAAAAACGTTTTCGTTGCATTTTAATGCGATTTGACGTGAAATATATAATATAACTTGCAAATATAAGTGCAAAAACAATCGTAAACATTAAATAAATATTTTTTGTAGATTATTTATGTATTTGGACGATAGTTGAAGGAGAAATGAGCCCAAATTGATTAAAAATGTGTATAAACATGCTCAAACTCGTTTTTAATGTATTTTAAAGTCATTTGACGTGAAATATAGGTCATAAAATGCAAATACCGCTCCAAAAACACTCATAAACATTAGATAACCATTTTTGATGGCTTATTTGTGTATTTGGACGATATTTGAATGAGAAATGAGGTCAAATTGGTTAAAAATGTGCATAAACATGCTCAAACTCCTTTTTAATGCATTTTAATGCCATTTGATATGAAATATAGGTCATAAAATACAAATACCGCTCCAAAAACACTCATAAACATTAAATAACCATTTTTGGTGGCTTATTTGTGTATTTGGACGATATTTGAATAAGAAATGAGGCCAAATTGGTTAAAAATGTGCATAAAAATTCTCAAACTCGTTTTTAATGCATTTTAGTGTTATTTGACGTGAAATATAGGTCATAACGTGCGAATACCACTCCAAAAATACTCATAAACATGAAAAAACCATTTTTGGTGGCTTATTTATGTATTTGGACGATATATGAATGAGAAATGAGGCCATATTGGTTAAAAATTTGCATAAACATGCTCAAACTCCTTTTTAATGCATTTTAATGACATTTGATGTGAAATATAGGTCATAAAATGCAACCACCGCTCCAAAAACACTCATAAACATTAAATAAACATTTTTGGTGGCTTATTTATGTATTTGACGATATTTCAATGAGAAATGAGCCCAAATTGGTTAAAAATTGGCATAAACATGCTCGAAAACGTTTTCGTTGCATTTTAATGCGATTTGACGTGAAATATAGGATATAACTTGCAAATATAAGTGCAAAAACACTCGTAAACATTAAATAAATATTTTTTGTAGATTATTTGTGTATTTGGACGATAGTTGAAGGAGAAATGAGGCCAAATTGATTAAAAATGTGCATAAACACGCTCAAACTCATTTTTAATGCATTTTAATTTCATTTGACGTGAAATATAGGTCATAAAATGCAAATACCGCTCCAAAAATACTCGTAAACATTAAATAAATATTTTTTGTAGATTATTTGTGTATTTGGACGATAGTTGAAGGAGAAATGAGGCCAAATTGATTAAAAATGTGCATAAACATGCTCAAACTCGTTTTTAATGCATTTTAAAGTCATTTAACGTGAAATATAGGTCATAAAATTCAAATACCGCTCCAAAAACACTCATAAACATTAGATAACCATTTTTGGTGGCTTATTTGTATATTTGGACGATATTTGAATGAGAAATGAGGTCAAATTGGTTAAAAATGTGCATAAACATGCTCAAACTCCTTTTTAATGCATTTTAATGCCATTTGACGTGAAATATAGGTCACAAAATACAAATACCGCTCCAAAAACACTCATAAACATTAAATATCCATTTTTGGTGGCTTATCTGTGTATTTGGACGGTATTTGAATGAGAAATGAGGCCAAATTGGTTAAAAATATACAAAAACATGCTCAAACTCGTTTTTAATGCATTTTAATGTCATTTAACGTGAAATATAGGTCATAAAATGCAAATACCGCTCCAAAAATACTCAGAAACATTAAATAACCATTTTTGGTGGCTTATTTGTGTGTTTGGACGATATTTGAATGAGAAATGAGGCCAAATTCGTTAAAAATGTGCATAAATATGCTCAAACTCCTTTTTAATGCATTTTAATGCTATTTGACGTGTAATATAAGTTATAAAATGCAACTACCGGGCCAAAAACACTCGTAAACATTAAATAAATATTTTTTGTAGATTATTTGTGTATTTGGACGATAGTTGAAGGTGAAATGAGGCCAAATTGGTGAAAAATGTGCATAAACACGCTTAAAAACGTTTTTGTTTCATTTTAATGCGATTTGACGTGAAATATAGGTTGTAACTTGCAAATATAAGTGCAAAAACACTCGTAAACAGTAAATAAATATATTTGGTAGCTTATTTGTGTATTTGGACGATATTTGAATGAGAAATGAGGCCAAATTGATTAAAAATGTGCATAAACATGCTCAAACTCGTTTTTAATGCATTTTAATGTCATTTGACGTGAAATATAGGTTATAAAATGCAAATACCGCTCCAAAAATACTCATAAACATTAAATAACCATTTTTGGTGGCTTATTTGTGTATTTGGACGATATTTGAATGAGAAATGAGGCCAAATTCGTTAAAAATGTGCATAAATATGCTCAAACTCTTTTTTAATGCATTTTAATGCTATTTGACGTGTAATATAAGTTATAAAATGCAACTACCGGTCCAAAAACACTCGTAAACATTAAATAAATATTTTTTGTAGATTATTTGTGTATTTGGACGATAGTTGAAGGAGAAATGAGGCCAAATTGATTAAAAATGTGCATAAACATGCTCAAACTCGTTTTTAATGCATTTTAAAGTCATTTGACGTGAAATATAGGTCATAAAATTCAAATACCGCTCCAAAAACACTCATAAACATTAGATAACCATTTTTGGTGGCTTATTTGTGTATTTGGACGATATTTGAATGAGAAATGAGGTCAAATTGGTTAAAAATGTGCATAAACATGCTCAAACTCCTTTTTAATGCATTTTAATGCCATTTGACGTGAAATATAGGTCACAAAATACAAATACCGCTCCAAAAACACTCATAAACATTAAATAACCATTTTTGGTGGCTTATTTGTGTATTTGGACGATATTTGAATAAGAAATGAAGCCAAATTGGTTAAAAATGTGCATAAACATTCTCAAACTCGTTTTTAATGCATTTTAGTGTTATTTGACGTGAAATATAGGTCATAACATGCGAATACCACTCCAAAAATACTCATAAACATGAAATAACCATTTTTGGTGTCTTATTTGTGTATTTGGACGTTATATGATTGAGAAATGAGGTCATATTGGTTAAAAATGTGCATAAACACGCTTAAACTCATTTTTAATGCATTTTAATTTCATTTGACGTGAAATATAGGTCATAAAATGCAACCACCGCTCCAAAAACACTCATAAACATTAAATAAACATTTTTGGTGGCTTATTTATGTATTTGACGATATTTCAATTAGAAATGAGCCCAAATTGGTTAAAAATTGGTATAAACATGCTCAAAAACGTTTTCGTTGCATTTTAATGCGATTTGACGTGAAATATATAATATAACTTGCAAATATAAGTGCAAAAACAATCGTAAACATTAAATAAATATTTTTTGTAGATTATTTATGTATTTGGACGATAGTTGAAGGAGAAATGAGCCCAAATTGATTAAAAATGTGTATAAACATGCTCAAACTCGTTTTTAATGTATTTTAAAGTCATTTGACGTGAAATATAGGTCATAAAATGCAAATACCGCTCCAAAAACACTCATAAACATTAGATAACCATTTTTGATGGCTTATTTGTGTATTTGGACGATATTTGAATGAGAAATGAGGTCAAATTGGTTAAAAATGTGCATAAACATGCTCAAACTCCTTTTTAATGCATTTTAATGCCATTTGATATGAAATATAGGTCATAAAATACAAATACCGCTCCAAAAACACTCATAAACATTAAATAACCATTTTTGGTGGCTTATTTGTGTATTTGGACGATATTTGAATAAGAAATGAGGCCAAATTGGTTAAAAATGTGCATAAAAATTCTCAAACTCGTTTTTAATGCATTTTAGTGTTATTTGACGTGAAATATAGGTCATAACGTGCGAATACCACTCCAAAAATACTCATAAACATGAAAAAACCATTTTTGGTGGCTTATTTATGTATTTGGACGATATATGAATGAGAAATGAGGCCATATTGGTTAAAAATTTGCATAAACATGCTCAAACTCCTTTTTAATGCATTTTAAAGACATTTGATGTGAAATATAGGTCATAAAATGCAACCACCGCTCCAAAAACACTCATAAACATTAAATAAACATTTTTGGTGGCTTATTTATGTATTTGACGATATTTCAATGAGAAATGAGCCCAAATTGGTTAAAAATTGGCATAAACATGCTCGAAAACGTTTTCGTTGCATTTTAATGCGATTTGACGTGAAATATAGGATATAACTTGCAAATATAAGTATAAAAACACTCGTAAACATTAAATAAATATTTTTTGTAGATTATTTGTGTATTTGGACGATAGTTGAAGGAGAAATGAGGCCAAATTGATTAAAAATGTGCATAAACACGCTCAAACTCATTTTTAATGCATTTTAATTTCATTTGACGTGAAATATAGGTCATAAAATGCAAATACCGCTCCAAAAATACTCGTAAACATTAAATAAATATTTTTTGTAGATTATTTGTGTATTTGGACGATAGTTGAAGGAGAAATGAGGCCAAATTGATTAAAAATGTGCATAAACATGCTCAAACTCGTTTTTAATGCATTTTAAAGTCATTTAACGTGAAATATAGGTCATAAAATTCAAATACCGCTCCAAAAACACTCATAAACATTAGATAACCATTTTTGGTGGCTTATTTGTATATTTGGACGATATTTGAATGAGAAATGAGGTCAAATTGGTTAAAAATGTGCATAAACATGCTCAAACTCCTTTTTAATGCATTTTAATGCCATTTGACGTGAAATATAGGTCACAAAATACAAATACCGCTCCAAAAACACTCATAAACATTAAATATCCATTTTTGGTGGCTTATCTGTGTATTTGGACGGTATTTGAATGAGAAATGAGGCCAAATTGGTTAAAAATATACAAAAACATGCTCAAACTCGTTTTTAATGCATTTTAATGTCATTTAACGTGAAATATAGGTCATAAAATGCAAATACCGCTCCAAAAATACTCAGAAACATTAAATAACCATTTTTGGTGGCTTATTTGTGTGTTTGGACGATATTTGAATGAGAAATGAGGCCAAATTCGTTAAAAATGTGCATAAATATGCTCAAACTCCTTTTTAATGCATTTTAATGCTATTTGACGTGTAATATAAGTTATAAAATGCAACTACCGGGCCAAAAACACTCGTAAACATTAAATAAATATTTTTTGTAGATTATTTGTGTATTTGGACGATAGTTGAAGGTGAAATGAGGCCAAATTGGTGAAAAATGTGCATAAACACGCTTAAAAACGTTTTTGTTTCATTTTAATGCGATTTGACGTGAAATATAGGTTGTAACTTGCAAATATAAGTGCAAAAACACTCGTAAACAGTAAATAAATATTTTTGGTGGCTTATTTGTGTATTTGGACGATATTTGAATAAGAAATGAAGCCAAATTGGTTAAAAATGTGCATAAACATTCTCAAACTCGTTTTTAATGCATTTTAGTGTTATTTGACGTGAAATATAGGTCATAACATGCGAATACCACTCCAAAAATACTCATAAACATGAAATAACCATTTTTGGTGTCTTATTTGTGTATTTGGACGTTATATGATTGAGAAATGAGGTCATATTGGTTAAAAATGTGCATAAACACGCTTAAACTCATTTTTAATGCATTTTAATTTCATTTGACGTGAAATATAGGTCATAAAATGCAACCACCGCTCCAAAAACACTCATAAACATTAAATAAACATTTTTGGTGGCTTATTTATGTATTTGACGATATTTCAATTAGAAATGAGCCCAAATTGGTTAAAAATTGGTATAAACATACTCAAAAACGTTTTCGTTGCATTTTAATGCGATTTGACGTGAAATATATAATATAACTTGCAAATATAAGTGCAAAAACAATCGTAAACATTAAATAAATATTTTTTGTAGATTATTTATGTATTTGGACGATAGTTGAAGGAGAAATGAGCCCAAATTGATTAAAAATGTGTATAAAATGCTCAAACTCGTTTTTAATGTATTTTAAAGTCATTTGACGTGAAATATAGGTCATAAAATGCAAATACCGCTCCAAAAACACTCATAAACATTAGATAACCATTTTTGATGGCTTATTTGTGTATTTGGACGATATTTGAATGAGAAATGAGGTCAAATTGGTTAAAAATGTGCATAAACATGCTCAAACTCCTTTTTAATGCATTTTAATGCCATTTGATATGAAATATAGGTCATAAAATACAAATACCGCTCCAAAAACACTCATAAACATTAAATAACCATTTTTGGTGGCTTATTTGTGTATTTGGACGATATTTGAATAAGAAATGAGGCCAAATTGGTTAAAAATGTGCATAAAAATTCTCAAACTCGTTTTTAATGCATTTTAGTGTTATTTGACGTGAAATATAGGTCATAACGTGCGAATACCACTCCAAAAATACTCATAAACATGAAAAAACCATTTTTGGTGGCTTATTTATGTATTTGGACGATATATGAATGAGAAATGAGGCCATATTGGTTAAAAATTTGCATAAACATGCTCAAACTCCTTTTTAATGCATTTTAAAGACATTTGATGTGAAATATAGGTCATAAAATGCAACCACCGCTCCAAAAACACTCATAAACATTAAATAAACATTTTTGGTGGCTTATTTATGTATTTGACGATATTTCAATGAGAAATGAGCCCAAATTGGTTAAAAATTGGCATAAACATGCTCGAAAACGTTTTCGTTGCATTTTAATGCGATTTGACGTGAAATATAGGATATAACTTGCAAATATAAGTATAAAAACACTCGTAAACATTAAATAAATATTTTTTGTAGATTATTTGTGTATTTGGACGATAGTTGAAGGAGAAATGAGGCCAAATTGATTAAAAATGTGCATAAACACGCTCAAACTCATTTTTAATGCATTTTAATTTCATTTGACGTGAAATATAGGTCATAAAATGCAAATACCGCTCCAAAAATACTCGTAAACATTAAATAAATATTTTTTGTAGATTATTTGTGTATTTGGACGATAGTTGAAGGAGAAATGAGGCCAAATTGATTAAAAATGTGCATAAACATGCTCAAACTCGTTTTTAATGCATTTTAAAGTCATTTAACGTGAAATATAGGTCATAAAATTCAAATACCGCTCCAAAAACACTCATAAACATTAGATAACCATTTTTGGTGGCTTATTTGTATATTTGGACGATATTTGAATGAGAAATGAGGTCAAATTGGTTAAAAATGTGCATAAACATGCTCAAACTCCTTTTTAATGCATTTTAATGCCATTTGACGTGAAATATAGGTCACAAAATACAAATACCGCTCCAAAAACACTCATAAACATTAAATATCCATTTTTGGTGGCTTATCTGTGTATTTGGACGGTATTTGAATGAGAAATGAGGCCAAATTGGTTAAAAATATACAAAAACATGCTCAAACTCGTTTTTAATGCATTTTAATGTCATTTAACGTGAAATATAGGTCATAAAATGCAAATACCGCTCCAAAAATACTCAGAAACATTAAATAACCATTTTTGGTGGCTTATTTGTGTGTTTGGACGATATTTGAATGAGAAATGAGGCCAAATTCGTTAAAAATGTGCATAAATATGCTCAAACTCCTTTTTAATGCATTTTAATGCTATTTGACGTGTAATATAAGTTATAAAATGCAACTACCGGGCCAAAAACACTCGTAAACATTAAATAAATATTTTTTGTAGATTATTTGTGTATTTGGACGATAGTTGAAGGTGAAATGAGGCCAAATTGGTGAAAAATGTGCATAAACACGCTTAAAAACGTTTTTGTTTCATTTTAATGCGATTTGACGTGAAATATAGGTTGTAACTTGCAAATATAAGTGCAAAAACACTCGTAAACAGTAAATAAATATTTTTGGTGGCTTATTTGTGTATTTGGACGATATTTGAATAAGAAATGAAGCCAAATTGGTTAAAAATGTGCATAAACATTCTCAAACTCGTTTTTAATGCATTTTAGTGTTATTTGACGTGAAATATAGGTCATAACATGCGAATACCACTCCAAAAATACTCATAAACATGAAATAACCATTTTTGGTGTCTTATTTGTGTATTTGGACGTTATATGATTGAGAAATGAGGTCATATTGGTTAAAAATGTGCATAAACACGCTTAAACTCATTTTTAATGCATTTTAATTTCATTTGACGTGAAATATAGGTCATAAAATGCAACCACCGCTCCAAAAACACTCATAAACATTAAATAAACATTTTTGGTGGCTTATTTATGTATTTGACGATATTTCAATTAGAAATGAGCCCAAATTGGTTAAAAATTGGTATAAACATACTCAAAAACGTTTTCGTTGCATTTTAATGCGATTTGACGTGAAATATATAATATAACTTGCAAATATAAGTGCAAAAACAATCGTAAACATTAAATAAATATTTTTTGTAGATTATTTATGTATTTGGACGATAGTTGAAGGAGAAATGAGCCCAAATTGATTAAAAATGTGTATAAAATGCTCAAACTCGTTTTTAATGTATTTTAAAGTCATTTGACGTGAAATATAGGTCATAAAATGCAAATACCGCTCCAAAAACACTCATAAACATTAGATAACCATTTTTGATGGCTTATTTGTGTATTTGGACGATATTTGAATGAGAAATGAGGTCAAATTGGTTAAAAATGTGCATAAACATGCTCAAACTCCTTTTTAATGCATTTTAATGCCATTTGATATGAAATATAGGTCATAAAATACAAATACCGCTCCAAAAACACTCATAAACATTAAATAACCATTTTTGGTGGCTTATTTGTGTATTTGGACGATATTTGAATAAGAAATGAGGCCAAATTGGTTAAAAATGTGCATAAAAATTCTCAAACTCGTTTTTAATGCATTTTAGTGTTATTTGACGTGAAATATAGGTCATAACGTGCGAATACCACTCCAAAAATACTCATAAACATGAAAAAACCATTTTTGGTGGCTTATTTATGTATTTGGACGATATATGAATGAGAAATGAGGCCATATTGGTTAAAAATTTGCATAAACATGCTCAAACTCCTTTTTAATGCATTTTAAAGACATTTGATGTGAAATATAGGTCATAAAATGCAACCACCGCTCCAAAAACACTCATAAACATTAAATAAACATTTTTGGTGGCTTATTTATGTATTTGACGATATTTCAATGAGAAATGAGCCCAAATTGGTTAAAAATTGGCATAAACATGCTCGAAAACGTTTTCGTTGCATTTTAATGCGATTTGACGTGAAATATAGGATATAACTTGCAAATATAAGTGCAAAAACACTCGTAAACATTAAATAAATATTTTTTGTAGATTATTTGTGTATTTGGACGATAGTTGAAGGAGAAATGAGGCCAAATTGATTAAAAATGTGCATAAACACGCTCAAACTCATTTTTAATGCATTTTAATTTCATTTGACGTGAAATATAGGTCATAAAATGCAAATACCGCTCCAAAAATACTCGTAAACATTAAATAAATATTTTTTGTAGATTATTTGTGTATTTGGACGATAGTTGAAGGAGAAATGAGGCCAAATTGATTAAAAATGTGCATAAACATGCTCAAACTCGTTTTTAATGCATTTTAAAGTCATTTAACGTGAAATATAGGTCATAAAATTCAAATACCGCTCCAAAAACACTCATAAACATTAGATAACCATTTTTGGTGGCTTATTTGTATATTTGGACGATATTTGAATGAGAAATGAGGTCAAATTGGTTAAAAATGTGCATAAACATGCTCAAACTCCTTTTTAATGCATTTTAATGCCATTTGACGTGAAATATAGGTCACAAAATACAAATACCGCTCCAAAAACACTCATAAACATTAAATATCCATTTTTGGTGGCTTATCTGTGTATTTGGACGGTATTTGAATGAGAAATGAGGCCAAATTGGTTAAAAATATACAAAAACATGCTCAAACTCGTTTTTAATGCATTTTAATGTCATTTAACGTGAAATATAGGTCATAAAATGCAAATACCGCTCCAAAAATACTCAGAAACATTAAATAACCATTTTTGGTGGCTTATTTGTGTGTTTGGACGATATTTGAATGAGAAATGAGGCCAAATTCGTTAAAAATGTGCATAAATATGCTCAAACTCCTTTTTAATGCATTTTAATGCTATTTGACGTGTAATATAAGTTATAAAATGCAACTACCGGGCCAAAAACACTCGTAAACATTAAATAAATATTTTTTGTAGATTATTTGTGTATTTGGACGATAGTTGAAGGTGAAATGAGGCCAAATTGGTGAAAAATGGGCATAAACACGCTTAAAAACGTTTTTGTTTCATTTTAATGCGATTTGACGTGAAATATAGGTTGTAACTTGCAAATATAAGTGCAAAAACACTCGTAAACAGTAAATAAATATATTTGGTAGCTTATTTGTGTATTTGGACGATATTTGAATGAGAAATGAGGCCAAATTGATTAAAAATGTGCATAAACATGCTCAAACTCGTTTTTAATGCATTTTAATGTCATTTGACGTGAAATATAGGTTATAAAATGCAAATACCGCTCCAAAAATACTCATAAACATTAAATAACCATTTTTGGTGGCTTATTTGTGTATTTGGACGATATTTGAATGAGAAATGAGGCCAAATTCGTTAAAAATGTGCATAAATATGCTCAAACTCTTTTTTAATGCATTTTAATGCTATTTGACGTGTAATATAAGTTATAAAATGCAACTACCGGTCCAAAAACACTCGTAAACATTAAATAAATATTTTTTGTAGATTATTTGTGTATTTGGACGATAGTTGAAGGAGAAATGAGGCCAAATTGATTAAAAATGTGCATAAACATGCTCAAACTCGTTTTTAATGCATTTTAAAGTCATTTGACGTGAAATATAGGTCATAAAATTCAAATACCGCTCCAAAAACACTCATAAACATTAGATAACCATTTTTGGTGGCTTATTTGTGTATTTGGACGATATTTGAATGAGAAATGAGGTCAAATTGGTTAAAAATGTGCATAAACATGCTCAAACTCCTTTTTAATGCATTTTAATGCCATTTGACGTGAAATATAGGTCACAAAATACAAATACCGCTCCAAAAACACTCATAAACATTAAATAACCATTTTTGGTGGCTTATTTGTGTATTTGGACGATATTTGAATAAGAAATGAAGCCAAATTGGTTAAAAATGTGCATAAACATTCTCAAACTCGTTTTTAATGCATTTTAGTGTTATTTGACGTGAAATATAGGTCATAACATGCGAATACCACTCCAAAAATACTCATAAACATGAAATAACCATTTTTGGTGTCTTATTTGTGTATTTGGACGTTATATGATTGAGAAATGAGGTCATATTGGTTAAAAATGTGCATAAACACGCTTAAACTCATTTTTAATGCATTTTAATTTCATTTGACGTGAAATATAGGTCATAAAATGCAACCACCGCTCCAAAAACACTCATAAACATTAAATAAACATTTTTGGTGGCTTATTTATGTATTTGACGATATTTCAATTAGAAATGAGCCCAAATTGGTTAAAAATTGGTATAAACATGCTCAAAAACGTTTTCGTTGCATTTTAATGCGATTTGACGTGAAATATATAATATAACTTGCAAATATAAGTGCAAAAACAATCGTAAACATTAAATAAATATTTTTTGTAGATTATTTATGTATTTGGACGATAGTTGAAGGAGAAATGAGCCCAAATTGATTAAAAATGTGTATAAACATGCTCAAACTCGTTTTTAATGTATTTTAAAGTCATTTGACGTGAAATATAGGTCATAAAATGCAAATACCGCTCCAAAAACACTCATAAACATTAGATAACCATTTTTGATGGCTTATTTGTGTATTTGGACGATATTTGAATGAGAAATGAGGTCAAATTGGTTAAAAATGTGCATAAACATGCTCAAACTCCTTTTTAATGCATTTTAATGCCATTTGATATGAAATATAGGTCATAAAATACAAATACCGCTCCAAAAACACTCATAAACATTAAATAACCATTTTTGGTGGCTTATTTGTGTATTTGGACGATATTTGAATAAGAAATGAGGCCAAATTGGTTAAAAATGTGCATAAAAATTCTCAAACTCGTTTTTAATGCATTTTAGTGTTATTTGACGTGAAATATAGGTCATAACGTGCGAATACCACTCCAAAAATACTCATAAACATGAAAAAACCATTTTTGGTGGCTTATTTATGTATTTGGACGATATATGAATGAGAAATGAGGCCATATTGGTTAAAAATTTGCATAAACATGCTCAAACTCCTTTTTAATGCATTTTAAAGACATTTGATGTGAAATATAGGTCATAAAATGCAACCACCGCTCCAAAAACACTCATAAACATTAAATAAACATTTTTGGTGGCTTATTTATGTATTTGACGATATTTCAATGAGAAATGAGCCCAAATTGGTTAAAAATTGGCATAAACATGCTCGAAAACGTTTTCGTTGCATTTTAATGCGATTTGACGTGAAATATAGGATATAACTTGCAAATATAAGTATAAAAACACTCGTAAACATTAAATAAATATTTTTTGTAGATTATTTGTGTATTTGGACGATAGTTGAAGGAGAAATGAGGCCAAATTGATTAAAAATGTGCATAAACACGCTCAAACTCATTTTTAATGCATTTTAATTTCATTTGACGTGAAATATAGGTCATAAAATGCAAATACCGCTCCAAAAATACTCGTAAACATTAAATAAATATTTTTTGTAGATTATTTGTGTATTTGGACGATAGTTGAAGGAGAAATGAGGCCAAATTGATTAAAAATGTGCATAAACATGCTCAAACTCGTTTTTAATGCATTTTAAAGTCATTTAACGTGAAATATAGGTCATAAAATTCAAATACCGCTCCAAAAACACTCATAAACATTAGATAACCATTTTTGGTGGCTTATTTGTATATTTGGACGATATTTGAATGAGAAATGAGGTCAAATTGGTTAAAAATGTGCATAAACATGCTCAAACTCCTTTTTAATGCATTTTAATGCCATTTGACGTGAAATATAGGTCACAAAATACAAATACCGCTCCAAAAACACTCATAAACATTAAATATCCATTTTTGGTGGCTTATCTGTGTATTTGGACGGTATTTGAATGAGAAATGAGGCCAAATTGGTTAAAAATATACAAAAACATGCTCAAACTCGTTTTTAATGCATTTTAATGTCATTTAACGTGAAATATAGGTCATAAAATGCAAATACCGCTCCAAAAATACTCAGAAACATTAAATAACCATTTTTGGTGGCTTATTTGTGTGTTTGGACGATATTTGAATGAGAAATGAGGCCAAATTCGTTAAAAATGTGCATAAATATGCTCAAACTCCTTTTTAATGCATTTTAATGCTATTTGACGTGTAATATAAGTTATAAAATGCAACTACCGGGCCAAAAACACTCGTAAACATTAAATAAATATTTTTTGTAGATTATTTGTGTATTTGGACGATAGTTGAAGGTGAAATGAGGCCAAATTGGTGAAAAATGTGCATAAACACGCTTAAAAACGTTTTTGTTTCATTTTAATGCGATTTGACGTGAAATATAGGTTGTAACTTGCAAATATAAGTGCAAAAACACTCGTAAACAGTAAATAAATATATTTGGTAGCTTATTTGTGTATTTGGACGATATTTGAATGAGAAATGAGGCCAAATTGATTAAAAATGTGCATAAACATGCTCAAACTCGTTTTTAATGCACTTTAATGTCATTTGACGTGAAATATAGGTTATAAAATGCAAATACCGCTCCAAAAATACTCATAAACATTAAATAACCATTTTTGGTGGCTTATTTGTGTATTTGGACGATATTTGAATGAGAAATGAGGCCAAATTCGTTAAAAATGTGCATAAATATGCTCAAACTCTTTTTTAATGCATTTTAATGCTATTTGACGTGTAATATAAGTTATAAAATGCAACTACCGGTCCAAAAACACTCGTAAACATTAAATAAATATTTTTTGTAGATTATTTGTGTATTTGGACGATAGTTGAAGGAGAAATGAGGCCAAATTGATTAAAAATGTGCATAAACATGCTCAAACTCGTTTTTAATGCATTTTAAAGTCATTTGACGTGAAATATAGGTCATAAAATTCAAATACCGCTCCAAAAACACTCATAAACATTAGATAACCATTTTTGGTGGCTTATTTGTGTATTTGGACGATATTTGAATGAGAAATGAGGTCAAATTGGTTAAAAATGTGCATAAACATGCTCAAACTCCTTTTTAATGCATTTTGATGCCATTTGACGTGAAATATAGGTCACAAAATACAAATACCGCTCCAAAAACACTCATAAACATTAAATAACCATTTTTGGTGGCTTATTTGTGTATTTTGGACGATATTTGAATGAGAAATGAAGCCAAATTGGTTAAAAATGTGCATAAACATTCTCAAACTCGTTTTTAATGCATTTTAGTGTTATTTGACGTGAAATATAGGTCATAACGTGCGAATACCGCTCCAAAAATACTCATAAACATGAAATAACCATTTTTGGTGGCTTATCTGTGTATTTGGACTATATTTGAATGAGAAATGAGGCCAAATTGGTTAAAAATGTGCATAAATCTGCTCAAACTCGTTTTTAATGCATTTTTTGTCATTTGACGTGAAATATATGTCGTAAAATGCAAATACCGCTCCAAAAACACTCATAAACATTAAATAACCATTTTTGGTGGCTTATTTTTGTATTTGGACGATATTGGAATGAGAAATGAGGCCAAATTGGTTAAAAATGTGCATAAACATGCTCAAACTCTTTTTTAATGCATTTTTATGTCATTTGACGTGAAATATAGGTCGTAAAATGCAAATACCGCTCCAAAAACACTCATAAACATTAAATATCCATTTTTGGTGGCTTATCTGTGTATTAGGACTATATTTGAATGAGAAATGAGTTCAAATTGGTTAAAAATGTGCATAAAAATGCTCAAACTCGTTTTTAATTCATTTTAATGCTATTTAACATGAAATATAGGTCAAAAATGCAAATACCGCTCCAAAAATACGCACAACCATTAAATAATCATTTTTGGTGGCTTATCTGTGTATTTGGACGATATTCGAATGAGAAATAAAGCGAAATTGGATACAAATGTGCATAAACATGCTTAAACTCGTTTTGAATTCATTTTAATGTAATTTGACGTGAAATATAGGTCAAAAATGCAAATACCGCTCCAAAAATACTCATAAATATTAAATAATCATTTTTTGTGGCTTATTTGTGTATTTGGACGATATTTGATTTAGAAATGAGGCCAAATTGATTAAAAATGTGCATAAACATTCTAAAACTCGTTTTTAATGCATTTTAATGTCATTTGACGTGAAATATAGGTCATAAGATGCAAATACCGCTCCAAAAATACTCGTAAACATTAAATAAATATGTCTGGTGGCTTATTTGTGTTTTTGGACGATATTTGAATGAGAAATGATGCCAAATTGGTTAAAAATGTACATAAACATGTTCAAAAACATTTTTGTTGGATTTTAATGCGATTTGACGTGAAATATAGGTCATAACGTGCGAATACCGCTCCAAAAATACTCTTAAACATTAATTAACCATTTTTGGTGGCTTATTTGTATGTTTGGACGATATTTGAATGAGAAATGATCCCAAATTGACTAAAAATGTGCGTAAACATGCTCGAATTCGTTTTTAATGCCTTTTAATGTTATTTGACGTGAAATATAGGTCATAAATTGCAAATACCGTTTAAAAACACTCATAAACATCAAATAACCATTTTTGGTGGCTTATTTGTGTATTTGGATGGTATTTGAATGAGAAATGAGACCAAATTGGTTAAAAATGTGCATAAACATGCTTAAAAACGTTTTTGTTACATTTTAACGCGATTTGAAGTAAATTTAGGTCGAACTTGCAAATATAAGTGCAAAAACACTCGTAAACATTAAATAAATATTTTTTGTAGATTATTTGTGTATTTGGACGATAGTTGAAGGAGAAATGAGGCCAAATTGATCAAAAATGTGCATAAACATGCTCAAACTCGTTTTTAATGCATTTTAAAGTCATTTGACGTGAAATATAGGTCATAAAATTCAAATACCGCTCCAAAAACACTCATAAACATTAGATAACCATTTTTGGTGGCTTATTTGTGTATTTGGACGATATTTGAATGAGAAATGAGGTCAAATTGGTTAAAAATGTGCATAAACATGCTCAAACTCCTTTTTAATGCATTTTGATGCCATTTGACGTGAAATATAGGTCACAAAATACAAATACCGCTCCAAAAACACTCATAAACATTAAATAACCATTTTTGGTGGCTTATTTGTGTATTTTGGACGATATTTGAATGAGAAATGAAGCCAAATTGGTTAAAAATGTGCATAAACATTCTCAAACTCGTTTTTAATGCATTTTAGTGTTATTTGACGTGAAATATAGGTCATAACGTGCGAATACCGCTCCAAAAATACTCATAAACATGAAATAACCATTTTTGGTGGCTTATCTGTGTATTTGGACTATATTTGAATGAGAAATGAGGCCAAATTGGTTAAAAATGTGCATAAATCTGCTCAAACTCGTTTTTAATGCATTTTTTGTCATTTGACGTGAAATATATGTCGTAAAATGCAAATACCGCTCCAAAAACACTCATAAACATTAAATAACCATTTTTGGTGGCTTATTTTTGTATTTGGACGATATTGGAATGAGAAATGAGGCCAAATTGGTTAAAAATGTGCATAAACATGCTCAAACTCTTTTTTAATGCATTTTTATGTCATTTGACGTGAAATATAGGTCGTAAAATGCAAATACCGCTCCAAAAACACTCATAAACATTAAATATCCATTTTTGGTGGCTTATCTGTGTATTAGGACTATATTTGAATGAGAAATGAGTTCAAATT
Source organism: x Bolboschoenoplectus mariqueter (assembly GCA_037678475.1). NCBI lineage: Eukaryota > Viridiplantae > Streptophyta > Magnoliopsida > Poales > Cyperaceae > x Bolboschoenoplectus > x Bolboschoenoplectus mariqueter. The sequence continues at coordinate 3,066,376 of CM075281.1, forward strand.
GGTTAAAAATGTGCATAAAAATGCTCAAACTCGTTTTTAATTCATTTTAATGCTATTTAACATGAAATATAGGTCAAAAATGCAAATACCGCTCCAAAAATACGCACAACCATTAAATAATCATTTTTGGTGGCTTATCTGTGTATTTGGACGATATTCGAATGAGAAATAAAGCGAAATTGGATACAAATGTGCATAAACATGCTTAAACTCGTTTTGAATTCATTTTAATGTAATTTGACGTGAAATATAGGTCAAAAATGCAAATACCGCTCCAAAAATACTCATAAATATTAAATAATCATTTTTTGTGGCTTATTTGTGTATTTGGACGATATTTGATTTAGAAATGAGGCCAAATTGATTAAAAATGTGCATAAACATTCTAAAACTCGTTTTTAATGCATTTTAATGTCATTTGACGTGAAATATAGGTCATAAGATGCAAATACCGCTCCAAAAATACTCGTAAACATTAAATAAATATGTCTGGTGGCTTATTTGTGTTTTTGGACGATATTTGAATGAGAAATGATGCCAAATTGGTTAAAAATGTACATAAACATGTTCAAAAACATTTTTGTTGGATTTTAATGCGATTTGACGTGAAATATAGGTCATAACGTGCGAATACCGCTCCAAAAATACTCTTAAACATTAATTAACCATTTTTGGTGGCTTATTTGTATGTTTGGACGATATTTGAATGAGAAATGATCCCAAATTGACTAAAAATGTGCGTAAACATGCTCGAATTCGTTTTTAATGCCTTTTAATGTTATTTGACGTGAAATATAGGTCATAAATTGCAAATACCGTTTAAAAACACTCATAAACATCAAATAACCATTTTTGGTGGCTTATTTGTGTATTTGGATGGTATTTGAATGAGAAATGAGACCAAATTGGTTAAAAATGTGCATAAACATGCTTAAAAACGTTTTTGTTACATTTTAACGCGATTTGAAGTAAATTTAGGTCGAACTTGCAAATATAAGTGCAAAAACACTCGTAAACATTAAATAAATATTTTTTGTAGATTATTTGTGTATTTGGACGATAGTTGAAGGAGAAATGAGGCCAAATTGATCAAAAATGTGCATAAACATGCTCAAACTCGTTTTCAATGCATTTTAAAGTCATTTAACGTGAAATATAGGTCATAAAATTCAAATACCGCTCCAAAAACACTCATAAACATTAGATAACCATTTTTGGTGGCTTATTTGTATATTTGGACGATATTTGAATGAGAAATGAGGTCAAATTGGTTAAAAATGTGCATGAACATGCTCAAACTCCTTTTTAATGCATTTTAATGCCATTTGACGTGAAATATAGGTCACAAAATACAAATACCGCTCCAAAAACACTCATAAACATTAAATAACCATTTTTGGTGGCTTATTTGTGTATTTGGACGATATTTGAATAAGAAATGAGGCCAAATTTGTTAAAAATGTGCATAAAAATTCTCAAACTCTTTTTTAATGCATTTTAGTGTTATTTGACGTGAAATATAGGTCATAACGTGCAAATACCGCTCCAAAAATACTCATAAACATGAAATAACCATTTTTGGTGGCTTATTTGCGTATTTGGACGATATTTGAATGAGAAATGAGGCCAAATTGGTTAAAAATGTGCTTAAACATGGCCAAACTCGTTTTTAATGTATTTTAATGCAATTTGACGTGAAATATAGGTCATAAAATGCAAATACCGCTCCAAAAACACTCATAAATAACAATTTTTGGTGGCTTATTTGTTTATTTGGACAACATTTGAATGAGAAATGAGGCCAAATTGGTTAAAAATGTACATAAACATGCTCAAAAACGTTTTTGTTGAATTTTAATGCGATTTGACGTGAAATATAGGTCATAACGTGCGAATACCGCTCCAAAAATACTCTTAAACATTAATTAACCATTTTTGGTGGCTTATTTGTATGTTTGGACGATATTTTAATGAGAAATAATCCCAAATTGACTAAAAATGTCCGTCAACATGCTCGAACTCGTTTTTAATGCCTTTTAATGTTATTTGACATGAAATATAGGTCATAAATTGCAAATACCACTCCAAAAACACTCATAAACATTAAATAACCATTTTTGGTGGCTTATTTGTGTATTTGGACGATATTTGAATAAGAAATGAAGCCAAATTGGTTAAAAATGTGCATAAACATTCTCAAACTCGTTTTTAATGCATTTTAGGGTTATTTGACGTGAAATATAGGTCATAACGTGCGAATACCGCTCCAAAAATTCTCATAAACATGAAAAAACCATTTTTGGTGGCTTATTTATGTATTTGGACGATATATGAATGAGAAATGAGGCCATATTGGTTAAAAATGTGCATAAACATGCTCAAACTCCTTTTTAATGCATTTTAAAGCCATTTGATGTGAAATATAGGTCATAAAATGCAACCACCGCTCCAAAAACACTCATAAACATTAAATAAACATTTTTGGTGGCTTATTTATGTATTTGACGATATTTCAATGAGAAATGAGCCCAAATTGGTTAAAAATTGGCATAAACATGCTCGAAAATGTTTGGACGATATTTTAATGAGAAATAATCCCAAATTGACTAAAAATGTCCGTCAACATGCTCGAACTCGTTTTTAATGCCTTTTAATGTTATTTGACATGAAATATAGGTCATAAATTGCAAATACCACTCCAAAAACACTCATAAACATTAAATAACCATTTTTGGTGGCTTATTTGTGTATTTGGACGATATTTGAATAAGAAATGAAGCCAAATTGGTTAAAAATGTGCATAAACATTCTCAAACTCGTTTTTAATGCATTTTAGGGTTATTTGACGTGAAATATAGGTCATAACGTGCGAATACCGCTCCAAAAATTCTCATAAACATTAAATAAACATTTTTGGTAGCGTATCTGTGTATTTGGACTATATTTGAATGAGAAATTAGGCCAAATTGGTTAAAAATGTGCATAAATCTGCTCAAACTCGTTTTTAATGCATTTTTATGTCATTTGACGTGAAATATAGGTCGTAAAATGCATATACCGCTCCAAAAACACTCATAAACATTAAATAACCATTTTTGGTGACTTATTTGTGTATTTGGACGATATTTGAATGAGAAATGAGGCCAAATTGGTTAAAAATGTGCATAAACATGCTCAAACTCTTTTTTAATGCATTTTTATGTAATTTGACGTGAAATATAGGTCGTAAAATGCCAATACCGCTCCAAAAACACTCATAAACATTAAATATCCATTTTTGGTGGCTTATCTGTGTATTTGGACGGTATTTGAATGAGAAATGAGGCCAAATTGGTTAAAAATGTACAAAAACATGCTCAAACTCGTTTTTAATGCATTTTAATGTCATTTAACGTGAAATATAGGTCATAAAATGCAAATACCGCTCCAAAAATACTCATAAACATTAAATAACCATTTTTGGTGGCTTATTTGTGTATTTGGACGATATTTGAATGAGAAATGAGGCCAAATTCGTTAAAAATGTGCATAAATATGCTCAAACTCCTTTTTAATGCATTTTAATGCTATTTGACGTGTAATATAAGTTATAAAATGCAACTACCGGTCCAAAAACACTCGTAAACATTAAATAAATATTTTTTGTAGATTATTTGTGTATTTGGACGATAGTTGAAGGTGAAATGAGGCCAAATTGGTGAAAAATGTGCATAAACACGCTTAAAAACGTTTTTGTTTCATTTTAATGCGATTTGACGTGAAATATAGGTTGTAACTTGCAAATATAAGTGCAAAAACACTCGTAAACAGTAAATAAATATATTTGGTAGCTTATTTGTGTATTTGGACGATATTTGAATGAGAAATGAGGCCAAATTGATTAAAAATGTGCATAAACATGCTCAAACTCGTTTTTAATGCATTTTAATTCATTTGACGTGAAATATAGGTTATAAAATGCAAATACCGCTCCAAAAATACTCATAAACATTAAATAACCATTTTTGGTGGCTTATTTGTGTATTTGGATGATATTTGAATGAGAAATGAGGCCAAATTCGTTAAAAATGTGCATAAATATGCTCAAACTCCTTTTTAATGCATTTTAATGCTATTTGACGTGTAATATAAGTTATAAAATGCAACTACCGGTCCAAAAACACTCGTAAACATTAAATAAATATTTTTTGTAGATTATTTGTGTATTTGGACGATAGTTGAAGGAGAAATGAGGCCAAATTGATTAAAAATGTGCATAAACATGCTCAAACTCGTTTTTAATGCATTTTAAAGTCATTTGACGTGAAATATAGGTCATAAAATTCAAATACCGCTCCAAAAACACTCATAAACATTAGATAACCATTTTTGGTGGCTTATTTGTGTATTTGGACGATATTTGAATGAGAAATGAGGTCAAATTGGTTAAAAATGTGCATAAACATGCTCAAACTCCTTTTTAATGCATTTTAATGCCATTTGACGTGAAATATAGGTCACAAAATACAAATACCGCTCCAAAAACACTCATAAACATTAAATAACCATTTTTGGTGGCTTATTTGTGTATTTGGACGATATTTGAATAAGAAATGAGGCCAAATTGGTTAAAAATGTGCATAAAAATTCTCAAACTCGTTTTTAATGCATTTTAGTGTTATTTGACGTGAAATATAGGTCATAACGTGCGAATACCGCTCCAAAAATACTCATAAACATGAAATAACCATTTTTGGTGGCTTATTTGTGTATTTGGACGATATTTTAATGAGAAATGAGGCCATATTGGTTAAAAATGTGCATAAACATGCTCAAACTCCTTTTTAATGCATTTTAAAGCCATTTGATGTGAAATATAGGTCATAAAATGCAACCACCGCTCCAAAAAACACTCATAAACATTAAATAAACATTTTTGGTGGCTTATTTATGTATTTGACGATATTTCAATGAGAAATGAGTCCAAATTGGTTAAAAATTGGCATAAACATGCTCGAAAACGTATTCGTTGCATTTTAATGCGATTTGACGTGAAATATATGATATAACTTGCAAATATAAGTGCAAAAACACTCGTAAACATTAAATAAATATTTTTTGTAGATTATTTGTGTATTTGGACGATAGTTGAAGGAGAAATGAGGCCAAATTGATTAAAAATGTCCATAAACACGCTCAAACTAATTTTTAATGTATTTTAATTTCATTTGACGTGAAATATAGGTCATGAAATGCAAATACCGCTCCAAAAATATTCATAAAATTAAATAAATATTTTTGGTGGCGTATCTGTGTATTTGGACTATATTTGATTGAGAAATGAGGCCAAATTGGTTAAAAATGTGCATAAATCTGCTCAAACTCGTTTTTAATGCATTTTTATGTCATTTGACGTGAAATATAGGTCGTAAAATGCAAATACCGCTCCAAAAACACTCATAAACATTAAATAACCATTTTTGGTGGCTTATTTTTGTATTTGGACGATATTGGAATGAGAAATGAGGCCAAATTGGTTAAAAATGTGCATAAACATGCTCAAACTCTTTTTTAATGCATTTTTATGTCATTTGACGTGAAATATAGGTCGTAAAATGCAAATACCGCTCCAAAAACACTCATAAACATTAAATATCCATTTTTGGTGGCTTATCTGTGTATTAGGACTATATTTGAATGAGAAATGAGTTCAAATTGGTTAAAAATGTGCATAAAAATGCTCAAACTCGTTTTTAATTCATTTTAATGCTATTTAACATGAAATATAGGTCAAAAATGCAAATACCGCTCCAAAAATACGCACAACCATTAAATAATCATTTTTGGTGGCTTATCTGTGTATTTGGACGATATTCGAATGAGAAATAAAGCGAAATTGGATACAAATGTGCATAAACATGCTTAAACTCGTTTTGAATTCATTTTAATGTAATTTGACGTGAAATATAGGTCAAAAATGCAAATACCGCTCCAAAAATACTCATAAATATTAAATAATCATTTTTTGTGGCTTATTTGTGTATTTGGACGATATTTGATTTAGAAATGAGGCCAAATTGATTAAAAATGTGCATAAACATTCTAAAACTCGTTTTTAATGCATTTTAATGTCATTTGACGTGAAATATAGGTCATAAGATGCAAATACCGCTCCAAAAATACTCGTAAACATTAAATAAATATGTCTGGTGGCTTATTTGTGTTTTTGGACGATATTTGAATGAGAAATGATGCCAAATTGGTTAAAAATGTACATAAACATGCTCAAAAACATTTTTGTTGGATTTTAATGCGATTTGACGTGAAATATAGGTCATAACGTGCGAATACCGCTCCAAAAATACTCTTAAACATTAATTAACCATTTTTGGTGGCTTATTTGTATGTTTGGACGATATTTGAATGAGAAATGATCCCAAATTGACTAAAAATGTGCGTAAAAATGCTCGAATTCGTTTTTAATGCCTTTTAATGTTATTTGACGTGAAATATAGGTCATAAATTGCAAATACCGTTTAAAAACACTCATAAACATCAAATAACCATTTTTGGTGGCTTATTTGTGTATTTGGATGGTATTTGAATGAGAAATGAGACCAAATTGGTTAAAAATGTGCATAAACATGCTTAAAAACGTTTTTGTTACATTTTAACGCGATTTGAAGTAAATATAGGTCGAACTTGCAAATATAAGTGCAAAAACACTCGTAAACATTAAATAAATATTTTTTGTAGATTATTTGTGTATTTGGACGATAGTTGAAGGAGAAATGAGGCCAAATTGATTAAAAATGTGCATAAACATGCTCAAACTCGTTTTTAATGCATTTTAAAGTCATTTAACGTGAAATATAGGTCATAAAATTCAAATACCGCTCCAAAAACACTCATAAACATTAGATAACCATTTTTGGTGGCTTATTTGTATATTTGGACGATATTTGAATGAGAAATGAGGTCAAATTGGTTAAAAATGTGCATGAACATGCTCAAACTCCTTTTTAATGCATTTTAATGCCATTTGACGTGAAATATAGGACACAAAATACAAATACCGCTCCAATAACACTCATAAACATTAAATAACCATTTTTGGTGGCTTATTTGTGTATTTGGACGATATTTTAATGAGAAATGAGGCCAAATTGATTAAAAATGTGCATAAACATTCTAAAACTCGTTTTTAATGCATTTTAATGTCATTTGACGTGAAATATAGGTCATAAGATGCAAATACCGCTCCAAAAATACTCGTAAACATTAAATAAATATGTCTGGTGGCTTATTTGTGTTTTTGGACGATATTTGAATGAGAAATGATACCAAATTGGTTAAAAATATACATAAACATGCTCAAAAACATTTTTGTTGGATTTTAATGCGATTTGACGTGAAATATAGGTCATAACGTGCGAATACCGCTCCAAAAATACTCTTAAACATTAATTAACCATTTTTGGTGGCTTATTTGTATGTTTGGACGATATTTGAATGAGAAATGATCCCAAATTGACTAAAAATGTGCGTAAACATGCTCGAATTCGTTTTTAATGCCTTTTAATGTTATTTGACGTGAAATATAGGTCATAAATTGCAAATACCGTTTAAAAACACTCATAAACATCAAATAACCATTTTTGGTGGCTTATTTGTGTATTTGGATGGTATTTGAATGAGAAATGAGACCAAATTGGTTAAAAATGTGCATAAACATGCTTAAAAACGTTTTTGTTACATTTTAACGCGATTTGAAGTAAATATAGGTCGAACTTGCAAATATAAGTGCAAAAACACTCGTAAACATTAAATAAATATTTTTTGTAGATTATTTGTGTATTTGGACGATAGTTGAAGGAGAAATGAGGCCAAATTGATTAAAAATGTGCATAAACATGCTCAAACTCGTTTTCAATGCATTTTAAAGTCATTTAACGTGAAATATAGGTCATAAAATTCAAATACCGCTCCAAAAACACTCATAAACATTAGATAACCATTTTTGGTGGCTTATTTGTATATTTGGACGATATTTGAATGAGAAATGAGGTCAAATTGGTTAAAAATGTGCATGAACATGCTCAAACTCCTTTTTAATGCATTTTAATGCCATTTGACGTGAAATATAGGTCACAAAATACAAATACCGCTCCAAAAACACTCATAAACATGAAATAACCATTTTTGGTGGCTTATCTGTGTATTTGGACTATATTTGAATGAGAAATGAGGCCAAATTGGTTAAAAATGTGCATAAATCTGCTCAAACTCGTTTTTAATGCATTTTTTGTCATTTGACGTGAAATATATGTCGTAAAATGCAAATACCGCTCCAAAAACACTCATAAACATTAAATAACCATTTTTGGTGGCTTATTTTTGTATTTGGACGATATTGGAATGAGAAATGAGGCCAAATTGGTTAAAAATGTGCATAAACATGCTCAAACTCTTTTTTAATGCATTTTTATGTCATTTGACGTGAAATATAGGTCGTAAAATGCAAATACCGCTCCAAAAACACTCATAAACATTAAATATCCATTTTTGGTGGCTTATCTGTGTATTAGGACTATATTTGAATGAGAAATGAGTTCAAATTGGTTAAAAATGTGCATAAAAATGCTCAAACTCGTTTTTAATTCATTTTAATGCTATTTAACATGAAATATAGGTCAAAAATGCAAATACCGCTCCAAAAATACGCACAACCATTAAATAATCATTTTTGGTGGCTTATCTGTGTATTTGGACGATATTCGAATGAGAAATAAAGCGAAATTGGATACAAATGTGCATAAACATGCTTAAACTCGTTTTGAATTCATTTTAATGTAATTTGACGTGAAATATAGGTCAAAAATGCAAATACCGCTCCAAAAATACTCATAAATATTAAATAATCATTTTTTGTGGCTTATTTGTGTATTTGGACGATATTTGATTTAGAAATGAGGCCAAATTGATTAAAAATGTGCATAAACATTCTAAAACTCGTTTTTAATGCATTTTAATGTCATTTGACGTGAAATATAGGTCATAAGATGCAAATACCGCTCCAAAAATACTCGTAAACATTAAATAAATATGTCTGGTGGCTTATTTGTGTTTTTGGACGATATTTGAATGAGAAATGATGCCAAATTGGTTAAAAATGTACATAAACATGCTCAAAAACATTTTTGTTGGATTTTAATGCGATTTGACGTGAAATATAGGTCATAACGTGCGAATACCGCTCCAAAAATACTCTTAAACATTAATTAACCATTTTTGGTGGCTTATTTGTATGTTTGGACGATATTTGAATGAGAAATGATCCCAAATTGACTAAAAATGTGCGTAAACATGCTCGAATTCGTTTTTAATGCCTTTTAATGTTATGTGACGTGAAATATAGGTCATAAATTGCAAATACCGTTTAAAAACACTCATAAACATCAAATAACCATTTTTGGTGGCTTATTTGTGTATTTGGATGGTATTTGAATGAGAAATGAGACCAAATTGGTTAAAAATGTGCATAAACATGCTTAAAAACGTTTTTGTTACATTTTAACGCGATTTGAAGTAAATATAGGTCGAACTTGCAAATATAAGTGCAAAAACACTCGTAAACATTAAATAAATATTTTTTGTAGATTATTTGTGTATTTGGACGATAGTTGAAGGAGAAATGAGGCCAAATTGATTAAAAATGTGCATAAACATGCTCAAACTCGTTTTCAATGCATTTTAAAGTCATTTAACGTGAAATATAGGTCATAAAATTCAAATACCGCTCCAAAAACACTCATAAACATTAGATAACCATTTTTGGTGGCTTATTTGTATATTTGGACGATATTTGAATGAGAAATGAGGTCAAATTGGTTAAAAATGTGCATAAACATGCTCAAACTCCTTTTTAATGCATTTTAATGCCATTTGACGTGAAATATAGGTCACAAAATACAAATACCGCTCCAAAAACACTCATAAACATTAAATAACCATTTTTGGTGGCTTATTTGTGTATTTGGACGATATTTGAATAAGAAATGAGGCCAAATTGGTTAAAAATGTGCATAAAAATTCTCAAACTCGTTTTTAATGCATTTTAGTGTTATTTGACGTGAAATATAGGTCATAACGTGCGAATACCGCTCCAAAAATACTCATAAACATGAACTAACCATTTTTGGTGGCTTATTTGTGTATTTGGACGATATTTTAATGAGAAATGAGGCCATATTGGTTAAAAATGTGCATAAACATTCTCAAACTCTTTTTTAATGCATTTTTATGTCATTTGACGTGAAATATAGGTCGTAAAATGCAAATACCGCTCCAAAAACACTCATAAACATTAAATATCCATTTTTGGTGGCTTATCTGTGTATTAGGACTATATTTGAATGAGAAATGAGTTCAAATTGGTTAAAAATGTGCATAAAAATGCTCAAACTCGTTTTTAATTCATTTTAATGCTATTTAACATGAAATATAGGTCAAAAATGCAAATACCGCTCCAAAAATACGCACAACCATTAAATAATCATTTTTGGTGGCTTATCTGTGTATTTGGACGATATTCGAATGAGAAATAAAGCGAAATTGGATACAAATGTGCATAAACATGCTTAAACTCGTTTTGAATTCATTTTAATGTAATTTGACGTGAAATATAGGTCAAAAATGCAAATACCGCTCCAAAAATACTCATAAATATTAAATAATCATTTTTTGTGGCTTATTTGTGTATTTGGACGATATTTGATTTAGAAATGAGGCCAAATTGATTAAAAATGTGCATAAACATTCTAAAACTCGTTTTTAATGCATTTTAATGTCATTTGACGTGAAATATAGGTCATAAAATGCAAATACCGCTCCAAAAATACTCGTAAACATTAAATAAATATGTCTGGTGGCTTATTTGTGTTTTTGGACGATATTTGAATGAGAAATGATGCCAAATTGGTTAAAAATGTACATAAACATGCTCAAAAACATTTTTGTTGGATTTTAATGCGATTTGACGTGAAATATAGGTCATAACGTGCGAATACCGCTCCAAAAATACTCTTAAACATTAATTAACCATTTTTGGTGGCTTATTTGTATGTTTGGACGATATTTGAATGAGAAATGATCCCAAATTGATTAAAAATGTGCGTAAAAATGCTCGAATTCGTTTTTAATGCCTTTTAATGTTATTTGACGTGAAATATAGGTCATAAATTGCAAATACCGTTTAAAAACACTCATAAACATCAAATAACCATTTTTGGTGGCTTATTTGTGTATTTGGATGGTATTTGAATGAGAAATGAGACCAAATTGGTTAAAAATGTGCATAAACATGCTTAAAAACGTTTTTGTTACATTTTAACGCGATTTGAAGTAAATATAGGTCGAACTTGCAAATATAAGTGCAAAAACACTCGTAAACATTAAATAAATATTTTTTGTAGATTATTTGTGTATTTGGACGATAGTTGAAGGAGAAATGAGGCCAAATTGATTAAAAATGTGCATAAACATGCTCAAACTCGTTTTCAATGCATTTTAAAGTCATTTCACGTGAAATATAGGTCATAAAATTCAAATACCGCTCCAAAAACACTCATAAACATTAGATAACCATTTTTGGTGGCTTATTTGTATATTTGGACGATATTTGAATGAGAAATAAGGTCAAATTGGTTAAAAATGTGCATGAACATGCTCAAACTCCTTTTTAATGCATTTTAATGCCATTTGACGTGAAATATAGGTCACAAAATACAAATACCGCTCCAAAAACACTCATAAACATTAAATAACCATTTTTGGTGGCTTATTTGTGTATTTGGACGATATTTCAATGAGAAATGAGCCCAAATTGGTTAAAAATTGGCATAAACATGCTCGAAAACGTTTTCGTTGCATTTTAATGCGATTTGACGTGAAATATAGGATATAACTTGCAAATATAAGTGCAAAAACACTCGTAAACATTAAATAAATATTTTTTGTAGATTATTTGTGTATTTGGACGATAGTTGAAGGAGAAATGAGGCCAAATTGATTAAAAATGTGCATAAACACGCTCAAACTCATTTTTAATGCATTTTAATTTTATTTGACGTGAAATATAGGTCATAAAATGCAAATACCGCTCCAAAAATACTCATAAACATTAAATAAACATTTTTGGTAGCGTATCTGTGTATTTGGACTATATTTGAATGAGAAATGAGGCCAAATTGGTTAAAAATGTGCATAAATCTGCTCAAACTCGTTTTTAATGCATTTTTATGTCATTTGACGTGAAATATAGGTCATAACGTGCGAATACCGCTCCAAAAATACTCTTAAACATTAATTAACCATTTTTGGTGGCTTCTTTGTATGTTTGGACGATATTTTAATGAGAAATAATCCCAAATTGACTAAAAATGTCCGTCAACATGCTCGAACTCGTTTTTAATGCCTTTTAATGTTATTTGACGTGAAATATAGGTCATAAATTGCAAATACCGCTCCAAAAACACTCATAAACATTAAATAACCATTTTTGGTGGCTTATTTGTGTATTTGGACGATATTTGAATAAGAAATGAAGCCAAATTGGTTAAAAATGTGCATAAACATTCTCAAACTCGTTTTTAATGCATTTTAGGGTTATTTGACGTGAAATATAGGTCATAACGTGCGAATACCGCTCCAAAAATACTCATAAACATGAAAAAACCATTTTTGGTGGCTTATTTATGTATTTGGACGATATATGAATGAGAAATGAGGCCATATTGGTTAAAAATGTGCATAAACATGCTCAAACTCCTTTTTAATGCATTTTAAAGCCATTTGATGTGAAATATAGGTCATAAAATGCAACCACCGCTCCAAAAACACTCATAAACATTAAATAAACATTTTTGGTGGCTTATTTATGTATTTGACGATATTTCAATGAGAAATGAGCCCAAATTGGTTAAAAATTGGCATAAACATGCTCGAAAACGTTTTCGTTGCATTTTAATGCGATTTGACGTGAAATATAGGATATAACTTGCAAATATAAGTGCAAAAACACTCGTAAACATTAAATAAATATTTTTTGTAGATTATTTGTGTATTTGGACGATAGTTGAAGGAGAAATTAGGCCAAATTGATTAAAAATGTGCATAAACACGCTCAAACTCATTTTTAATGCATTTTAATTTTATTTGACGTGAAATATAGGTCATAAAATGCAAATACCGCTCCAAAAATACTCATAAACATTAAATAAACATTTTTGGTAGCGTATCTGTGTATTTGGACTATATTTGAATGAGAAATGAGGCCAAATTGGTTAAAAATGTGCATAAATCTGCTCAAACTTGTTTTTAATGCATTTTTATGTCATTTGACGTGAAATATAGGTCGTAAAATGCATATACCGCTCCAAAAACACTCATAAACATTAAATAACCATTTTTGGTGGCTTATGTGTGTATTTGGACGATATTTGAATGAGAAATGAGGCCAAATTGGTTAAAAATGTGCATAAACATGCTCAAACTCTTTTTTAATGCATTTTTATGTAATTTGACGTGAAATATAGGTCGTAAAATGCCAATACCGCTCCAAAAACACTCATAAACATTAAATATCCATTTTTGGTGGCTTATCTGTGTATTTGGACGGTATTTGAATGAGAAATGAGGCCAAATTGGTTAAAAATGTACAAAAACATGCTCAAACTCGTTTTTAATGCATTTTAATGTCATTTAACGTGAAATATAGGTCATAAAATGCAAATACCGATCCAAAAATACTCATAAACATTAAATAACCATTTTTGGTGGCTTATTTGTGTATTTGGACGATATTTGAATGAGAAATGAGGCCAAATTCGTTAAAAATGTGCATAAATATGCTCAAACTCCATTTTAATGCATTTTAATGCTATTTGACGTGTAATATAAGTTATAAAATGCAACTACCGGTCCAAAAACACTCGTAAACATTAAATAAATATTTTTTGTAGATTATTTGTGTATTTGGACGATAGTTGAAGGTGAAATGAGGCCAAATTGGTGAAAAATGTGCATAAACACGCTTAAAAACGTTTTTGTTTCATTTTAATGCGATTTGACGTGAAATATAGGTTGTAACTTGCAAATATAAGTGCAAAAACACTCGTAAACAGTAAATAAATATATTTGGTAGCTTATTTGTGTATTTGGACGATATTTGAATGAGAAATGAGGCCAAATTGATTAAAAATGTGCATAAACATGCTCAAACTCGTTTTTAATGCATTTTAATTCATTTGACGTGAAATATAGGTTATAAAATGCAAATACCGCTCCAAAAATACTCATAAACATTAAATAACCATTTTTGGTGGCTTATTTGTGTATTTGGACGATATTTGACTGAGAAATGAGGCCAAATTCGTTAAAAATGTGCATAAATATGCTCAAACTCCTTTTTAATGCATTTTAATGCTATTTGACGTGTAATATAAGTTATAAAATGCAACTACCGGTCCAAAAACACTCGTAAACATTAAATAAATATTTTTTGTAGATTATTTGTGTATTTGGACGATAGTTGAAGGAGAAATGAGACCAAATTGATTAAAAATGTGCATAAACATGCTCAAACTCGTTTTTAATGCATTTTAAAGTCATTTGACGTGAAATATAGGTCATAAAATTCAAATACCGCTCCAAAAACACTCATAAACATTAGATAACCATTTTTGGTGGCTTATTTGTGTATTTGGACGATATTTGAATGAGAAATGAGGTCAAATTGGTTAAAAATGTGCATAAACATGCTCAAACTCCTTTTTAATGCATTTTAATGCCATTTGATTTGAAATATAGGTCATAAAATACAAATACCGCTCCAAAAACACTCATAAACATTAAATAACCATTTTTGGTGGCTTATTTGTGTATTTGGACGATATTTCAATAAGAAATGAGGCCAAATTGGTTAAAAATGTGCATAAAAATTCTCAAACTCGTTTTTAATGCATTTTAGTGTTATTTGACGTGAAATATAGGTCATAACGTGCGAATACCGCTCCAAAAATACTCATAAACATGAAATAACCATTTTTGGTGGCTTATTTGTGTATTTGGACGATATTTTAATGAGAAATGAGGCCATATTGGTTAAAAATGTGCATAAACATGCTCAAACTCTTTTTTAATGCATTTTAAAGCCATTTGATGTGAAATATAGGTCATAAAATGCAACCACCGCTCCAAAAAACACTCATAAATATTAAATAAACATTTTTGGTGGCTTATTTATGTATTTGACGATATTTCAATGAGAAATATATGATAAACATGCTCGAAAACTCGTTTGGTGGCTTATTTGTGTATTTGGACGATATTTGAATAAGAAATGAAGCCAAATTTGTTAAAAATGTGCATAAACATTCTCAAACTCGTTTTTAATGCATTTTAGGGTTATTTGACGTGAAATATAGGTCATAACGTGCGAATACCGCTCCAAAAATACTCATAAACATTAAATAACCATTTTTGGTGGCTTATTTGTGTATTTGGACGATATTTGAAAGAGAAATGAGGCCAAATTGGTTAAAAATGTGCATAAACATGGCCAAACTCGTTTTAATGTATTTTAATGCCATTTGACGTGAAATATAGGTCATAAAATGCAAATACCGCTCCAAAAACACTCATAAATAACAATTTTTGGTGGCTTATTTGTTTATTTGGACAACATTTGAATGAGAAATGAGGCCAAATTGGTTAAAAATGTACATAAACATGCTCAAAAATGTTTTTGTTGCATTTTAATGCGATTTGACGTGAAATATAGGTCGTAACGTGCGAATACCGCTCCAAAAATACTCTTAAACATTAATTAACCATTTTTGGTGGCTTATTTGTATGTTTGGACGATATTTTAATGAGAAATGATCCCAAATTGACTAAAAATGTCCGTCAACATGCTCGAACTCGTTTTTAATGCCTTTTAATGTTATTTGACGTGAAATATAGGTCATAAATTGCAAATACCGCTCCAAAAATACTCATAAACATTAAATAACCATTTTTGGTGGCTTAATTGTGTATATTGGACGATATTTGAATGAGAAATGAGGCCAAATTGGTTAAAAATGTGCATAAACATGCCCAAACTCGTTTTTAATGCATTTTTATGTCAATTGACGTGAAATATAGGTCGTAAAATGCAAATACCGCTCCAAAAACACTCGTAAACATTAAATAACCATTTTTGGTGGCTTATTTTTGTATTTGGACGATATTGGAATGAGAAATGAGGCCAAATTGGTTAAAAATGTGCATAAACATGCTCAAACTCTTTTTTAATGCATTTTTATGTCATTTGACGTTAAATATAGGTCGTAAAATGCAAATACCGCTCCAAAAACACTCATAAACATTAAATATCCATTTTTGGTGGCTTATCTGTGTATTAGGACTATATTTGAATGAGAAATGAGTTCAAATTGGTTAAAAATGTGCATAAAAATGCTCAAACTCGTTTTTAATTCATTTTAATGCTATTTAACATGAAATATAGGTCAAAAATGCAAATACCGCTCCAAAAATACGCTCAACCATTAAATAATCATTTTTGGTGGCTTATCTGTGTATTTGGACGATATTCGAATGAGAAATAAAGCGAAATTGGATACAAATGTGCATAAACATGCTTAAACTCGTTTTGAATTCATTTTAATGTAATTTGACGTGAAATATAGGTCAAAAATGCAAATACCGCTCCAAAAATACTCATAAATATTAAATAATCATTTTTTGTGGCTTATTTGTGTATTTGGACGATATTTGATTTAGAAATGAGGCCAAATTGATTAAAAATGTGCATAAACATTCTAAAACTCGTTTTTAATGCATTTTAATGTCATTTGACGTGAAATATAGGTCATAAGATGCAAATACCGCTCCAAAAATATTCGTAAACATTAAATAAATATGTCTGGTGGCTTATTTGTGTTTTTGGATGATATTTGAATGAGAAATGATGCCAAATTGGTTAAAAATGTACATAAACATGCTCAAAAACATTTTTGTTGGATTTTAATGCGATTTGACGTGAAATATAGGTCATAACGTGCGAATACCGCTCCAAAAATACTCTTAAACATTAATTAACCATTTTTGGTGGCTTATTTGTATGTTTGGACGATATTTGAATGAGAAATGATCCCAAATTGACTAAAAATGTGCGTAAACATGCTCGAATTCGTTTTTAATGCCTTTTAATGTTATTTGACGTGAAATATAGGTCATAAATTGCCAATACCGTTTAAAAACACTCATAAACATCAAATAACCATTTTTGGTGGCTTATTTGTGTATTTGGATGGTATTTGAATGAGAAATGAGACCAAATTGGTTAAAAATGTGCATAAACATGCTTAAAAACGTTTTTGTTACATTTTAACGCGATTTGAAGTAAATATAGGTCGAACTTGCAAATATAAGTGCAAAAACACTCGTAAACATTAAATAAATATTTTTTGTAGATTATTTGTGTATTTGGACGATAGTTGAAGGAGAAATGAGGCCAAATTGATTAAAAATGTGCATAAACATGCTCAAACTCGTTTTTAATGCATTTTAAAGTCATTTAACGTGAAATATAGGTCATAAAATTCAAATACCGCTCCAAAAACACTCATAAACATTAGATAACCATTTTTGGTGGCTTATTGGTATATTTGGACGATATTTGAATGAGAAATGAGGTCAAATTGGTTAAAAATGTGCATAAACATGCTCAAACTCCTTTTTAATGCATTTTAATGCCATTTGACGTGAAATATAGGTCACAAAATACAAATACCGCTCCAAAAACACTCATAAACATTAAATAACCTTTTTTTGGGGCTTATTTGTCTATTTGGATTATATTTGGATAAGAAATGAGGCCAAATTGGTTAAAAATGTGCATAAACATGCTCAAACTCCTTTTTAATGCATTTTAATGTTATTTGACGTGAAATATAAGTCGTAAAATGCAAATACCGCTCCTAAAACACTCATAAACATTAAATAACCATTTTTGGTGGCTTATTTGTGTATTTGGACGATATTTGAATGAGAAATGAGGCCAAATTGGTTAAAAATGTGCATAAACATGCCCAAACTCGTTTTTAATGTATTTTAATGCCATTTGACGTGAAATATAGGTCATAAAATGCAAATACCGCTCCAAAAACACTCATAAATAACAATTGTTGGTGGCTTATTTGTTTATTTGGACAACATTTGAATGAGAAATGAGGCCAAATTGGTTAAAAATGTACATAAACATGCTCAAAAAAGTTTTTATTGGATTTTAATGCGATTTGACGTGAAATATAGGTCATAACGTGCGAATACCGCTCCAAAAATACTCTTAAACATTAATTAACCATTTTTGGTGGCTTATTTGTATGTTTGGACGATATTTTAATGAGAAATGATCCCAAATTGACTAAAAATTTGCGTAAACATGCTCGAATTCGTTTTTAATGCCTTTTAATGTTATTTGACGTGAAATATAGGTCATAAATTGCAAATACCGCTTCAAAAACACTCATAAACAATAAATAACCATTTTTGGTGGCTTATTTGTGTATTTGGATGGTATTTGAATGAGAAATTAGACCAAATTGGTTAAAAATGTGCATAAACATGCTTCAAAACGTTTTTGTTAGATTTTAACGCGATTTGACGTAAAATATAGGTCGAACTTGAAAATATAAGTGCAAAAACACTCGTAAACATTAAATAAATATTTTTTGTAGATTATTTGTGTATTTGGACGATAGTTGAAGGAGAAATGAGGCCAAATTGATTAAAAATGTGCATAAACATGCTCAAACTCGTTTTAAATGCATGTTAAAGTCATTTGACGTGAAATATAGGTCATAAAATTCAAATACCGCTCCAAAAACACTCATAAACATTAGATAACCATTTTTGGTGGCTTATTTGTGTATTTGGACGATATTTGAATGAGAAATGAGGCCAAATTGGTTAAAAATGTGCATAAACATGCTCAAACTCCTTTTTAATGCATTTTAATGTTATTTGACGTGAAATATAAGTCGTAAAATGCAAATACCGCTCCTAAAACACTCATAAACATTAAATAACCATTTTTGGTGGCTTATTTGTGTATTTGGACGATATTTGAATGAGAAATGAGGCCAAATTGGTTAAAAATGTGCATAAACATGCCCAAACTCGTTTTTAATGTATTTTAATGCCATTTGACGTGAAATATAGGTCATAAAATGCAAATACCGCTCCAAAAACACTCATAAATAACAATTGTTGGTGGCTTATTTGTTTATTTGGACAACATTTGAATGAGAAATGAGGCCAAATTGGTTAAAAATGTACATAAACATGCTCAAAAACATTTTTGTTGGATTTTAATGCGATTTGACGTGAAATATAGGTCATAACGTGCGAATACCGCTCCAAAAATACTCTTAAACATTAATTAACCATTTTTGGTGGCTTATTTGTATGTTTGGACGATATTTGAATGAGAAATGATCCCAAATTGACTAAAAATGTGCGTAAACATGCTCGAATTCGTTTTTAATGCCTTTTAATGTTATTTGACGTGAAATATAGGTCATAAATTGCCAATACCGTTTAAAAACACTCATAAACATCAAATAACCATTTTTGGTGGCTTATTTGTGTATTTGGATGGTATTTGAATGAGAAATGAGACCAAATTGGTTAAAAATGTGCATAAACATGCTTAAAAACGTTTTTGTTACATTTTAACGCGATTTGAAGTAAATATAGGTCGAACTTGCAAATATAAGTGCAAAAACACTCGTAAACATTAAATAAATATTTTTTGTAGATTATTTGTGTATTTGGACGATAGTTGAAGGAGAAATGAGGCCAAATTGATTAAAAATGTGCATAAACATGCTCAAACTCGTTTTTAATGCATTTTAAAGTCATTTAACGTGAAATATAGGTCATAAAATTCAAATACCGCTCCAAAAACACTCATAAACATTAGATAACCATTTTTGGTGGCTTATTGGTATATTTGGACGATATTTGAATGAGAAATGAGGTCAAATTGGTTAAAAATGTGCATAAACATGCTCAAACTCCTTTTTAATGCATTTTAATGCCATTTGACGTGAAATATAGGTCACAAAATACAAATACCGCTCCAAAAACACTCATAAACATTAAATAACCTTTTTTTGGGGCTTATTTGTCTATTTGGATTATATTTGGATAAGAAATGAGGCCAAATTGGTTAAAAATGTGCATAAACATGCTCAAACTCCTTTTTAATGCATTTTAATGTTATTTGACGTGAAATATAAGTCGTAAAATGCAAATACCGCTCCTAAAACACTCATAAACATTAAATAACCATTTTTGGTGGCTTATTTGTGTATTTGGACGATATTTGAATGAGAAATGAGGCCAAATTGGTTAAAAATGTGCATAAACATGCCCAAACTCGTTTTTAATGTATTTTAATGCCATTTGACGTGAAATATAGGTCATAAAATGCAAATACCGCTCCAAAAACACTCATAAATAACAATTGTTGGTGGCTTATTTGTTTATTTGGACAACATTTGAATGAGAAATGAGGCCAAATTGGTTAAAAATGTACATAAACATGCTCAAAAAAGTTTTTATTGGATTTTAATGCGATTTGACGTGAAATATAGGTCATAACGTGCGAATACCGCTCCAAAAATACTCTTAAACATTAATTAACCATTTTTGGTGGCTTATTTGTATGTTTGGACGATATTTTAATGAGAAATGATCCCAAATTGACTAAAAATTTGCGTAAACATGCTCGAATTCGTTTTTAATGCCTTTTAATGTTATTTGACGTGAAATATAGGTCATAAATTGCAAATACCGCTTCAAAAACACTCATAAACAATAAATAACCATTTTTGGTGGCTTATTTGTGTATTTGGATGGTATTTGAATGAGAAATTAGACCAAATTGGTTAAAAATGTGCATAAACATGCTTCAAAACGTTTTTGTTAGATTTTAACGCGATTTGACGTAAAATATAGGTCGAACTTGAAAATATAAGTGCAAAAACACTCGTAAACATTAAATAAATATTTTTTGTAGATTATTTGTGTATTTGGACGATAGTTGAAGGAGAAATGAGGCCAAATTGATTAAAAATGTGCATAAACATGCTCAAACTCGTTTTAAATGCATGTTAAAGTCATTTGACGTGAAATATAGGTCATAAAATTCAAATACCGCTCCAAAAACACTCATAAACATTAGATAACCATTTTTGGTGGCTTATTTGTGTATTTGGACGATATTTGAATGAGAAATGAGGTCAAATTGGTTAAAAATGTGCATAAACATGCTCAAACTCCTTTTTAATGCATTTTAATGCCATTTGACGTGAAATATAGGTCACAAAATACAAATACCGCTCCAAAAACACTCATAAACATTAAATAACCTTTTTTTGGGGCTTATTTGTCTATTTGGATTATATTTGGATAAGAAATGAGGCCAAATTGGTTAAAAATGTGCATAAACATGCTCAAACTCCTTTTTAATGCATTTTAATGTTATTTGACGTGAAATATAAGTCGTAAAATGCAAATACCGCTCCTAAAACACTCATAAACATTAAATAACCATTTTTGGTGGCTTATTTGTGTATTTGGACGATATTTGAATGAGAAATGAGGCCAAATTGGTTAAAAATGTGCATAAACATGCCCAAACTCGTTTTTAATGTATTTTAATGCCATTTGACGTGAAATATAGGTCATAAAATGCAAATACCGCTCCAAAAACACTCATAAATAACAATTGTTGGTGGCTTATTTGTTTATTTGGACAACATTTGAATGAGAAATGAGGCCAAATTGGTTAAAAATGTACATAAACATGCTCAAAAAAGTTTTTATTGGATTTTAATGCGATTTGACGTGAAATATAGGTCATAACGTGCGAATACCGCTCCAAAAATACTCTTAAACATTAATTAACCATTTTTGGTGGCTTATTTGTATGTTTGGACGATATTTTAATGAGAAATGATCCCAAATTGACTAAAAATTTGCGTAAACATGCTCGAATTCGTTTTTAATGCCTTTTAATGTTATTTGACGTGAAATATAGGTCATAAATTGCAAATACCGCTTCAAAAACACTCATAAACAATAAATAACCATTTTTGGTGGCTTATTTGTGTATTTGGATGGTATTTGAATGAGAAATTAGACCAAATTGGTTAAAAATGTGCATAAACATGCTTCAAAACGTTTTTGTTAGATTTTAACGCGATTTGACGTAAAATATAGGTCGAACTTGAAAATATAAGTGCAAAAACACTCGTAAACATTAAATAAATATTTTTTGTAGATTATTTGTGTATTTGGACGATAGTTGAAGGAGAAATGAGGCCAAATTGATTAAAAATGTGCATAAACATGCTCAAACTCGTTTTAAATGCATGTTAAAGTCATTTGACGTGAAATATAGGTCATAAAATTCAAATACCGCTCCAAAAACACTCATAAACATTAGATAACCATTTTTGGTGGCTTATTTGTGTATTTGGACGATATTTGAATGAGAAATGAGGTCAAATTGGTTAAAAATGTGCATAAACATGCTCAAACTCCTTTTTAATGCATTTTAATGCCATTTGACGTGAAATATAGGTCACAAAATACAAATACCGCTCCAAAAACACTCATAAACATTAAATAACCATTTTTGGTGGCTTATTTGTGTATTTGGACGATATTTGAATAAGAAATGAAGCCAAATTGGTTAAAAATGTGCATAAACATTCTCAAACTCGTTTTTAATGCATTTTAGTGTTATTTTACGTGAAATATAGGTCATAACGTGCGAATACAGCTCCAAAAATACTCATAAACATGAAATAACCATTTTTGGTGGCTTATTTGTGTATTTGGACGATATTTGAATGAGAAATGAGGCCAAATTGGTTAAAAATGTGCATAAATATGGCCAAACTCGTTTTTAATGTATTTTAATGCCATTTGACGTGAAATATAGGTCATAAAATGCAAATACCGCTCCAAAAACACTCATAAATAACAATTTTTGGTGGCTTATTTGTTTATTTGGACAACATTTGAATGAGAAATGAGGCCAAATTAGTTAAAAATGTACATAAACATGCTCAAAAACGTTTTTTTTGCATTTTAGTGCGATTTGACGTGAAATATAGGTCATAACGTGCGAATACCGCTCCAAAAATACTCTTAAACATTAATTAACCATTTTTGGTGGCTTGTTTGTATGTTTGGACGATATTTTAATGAGAAATGATCCCAAATTGACTAAAAATGTCCGTCAACATGCTCAAACTCGTTTTTAATGCCTTTTAATGTTATTTGACGTGAAATATAGGTCATAAATTACAAATACCGCTTCAAAAACACTCATAAACAATAAATAACCATTTTTGGTGGCTTATTTGTGTATTTGGATGGTATTTGAATGAGAAATTAGACCAAATTGATTAAAAATGTGCATAAACATGCTTCAAAACGTTTTTGTTACATTTTAACGCGATTTGACGTAAAATATAGGTCCAACTTGCAAATATAAGTGCAAAAACACTCGTAAACATTAAATAAATATTTTTTGTAGATTATTTGTGTATTTGGACGATAGTTGAAGGAGAAATGAGGCCAAATTGATTAAAAATGTGCATAAACATGCTCAAACTCGTTTTAAATGCATTTTAAAGTCATTTGACGTGACATATAGGTCATAAAATTCAAATACCGCTCCAAAAACACTCATAAACATTAGATAACCATTTTTGGTGGCTTATTTGTGTATTTGGACGATATTTGAATGAGAAATGAGGTCAAATTGGTTAAAAATGTGCATAAACATGCTAAAACTCCTTTTTAATGCATTTTAATGCCATTTGACGTGAAATATAGGTCATAAAATTCAAATACCGCTCCAAAAACACTCATAAACATTAGATAACCATTTTTGGTGGCTTATTTGTGTATTTGGACGATATTTGAAGGAGAAATGAGACCAAATTGATTAAAAATGTGTTTAAACATGCTCAAACTCCTTTTTAATGTATTTTAATGTCATTTGACGTGAGATATAGGTCATAAAATGCAAATACCGCTCCAAAAACACTCATAAACATTAGATAACCATTTTTGATGGCTTATTTGTGTATTTGGACGATATTTGAATGAGAAATGAGGTCAAATTGGTTAAAAATGTGCATAAACATGCTCAAACTCTTTTTTAATGCATTTTAATCTCATTTGATGTGAAATATACGTCACAAAATACAAATACCGCTCCAAAAACACTCATAAACATTAAATAACCATTTTTGGTGGCTTATTTGTGTATTTGGACGATATTTGAATGAGAAATGAGGCCAAATTGGTTAAAAATGTGCATAAAAATTCTCAAACTCGTTTTTAATGCATTTTAGTGTTATTTGACGTGAAATATAGGTCACAACGTGCGAATACCGCTCCAAAAATACTCATAAACATTAAATAACCATTTTTGGTGGCTTATTTGTGTATTTGGACGATATATGAATAAGAAATGAGGCAATATTGGTTAAAAATGTGCATAAACATGCTCAAACTCCTTTTTAATGCATTTTAAAGCCATTTGATGTGAAATATAGGTCATAAAATGCAACCACCATGCCAAAAACACTCATAAACATTAAATAAACATTTTTGGTGGCTTATTTATGTATTTGACGATATTTCAATGAGAAATGAGCCCAAATTGGTTAAAAATTGGCATAAACATGCTCGAAAACGTTTTCGTTGCAATTTAATGCGATTTGACGTGAAATATATGATATAACTTGCAAATATAAGTGCAAAAACACTCGTAAACATTAAATAAATATTTTTTGTAGATTATTTGTGTATTTGGACGATAGTTGAAGGAGAAATGAGGCCAAATTGAATAAAAATGTGCATAAACACGCTCAAACTCATTTTTAATGCATTTTAATATTATTTGACGTGAAATATAGGTCATGAAATGCAAATACCGCTCCAAAAATACTCATAAACATTAAATAAATATTTTTGGTGGCGTATCTGTGTATTTGGACTATATTTGAATGAGAAATGAAGCCAAATTGGTTAAAAATGTGCATAAACATTCTCAAACTCGTTTTTAATGCATTTTAGTGTTATTTGACGTGAAATATAGGTCATAACGTGCGAATACCGCTCCAAAAATTCTCTTAAACATTAATTAACCATTTTTGGTGGCTTATTTGTATGTTTGGACGATATTTTAATGAGAAAATAATCCCAAATTTACTAAAAATGTCCGTCAACATGCTCGAACTCGTTTTTAATGCCTTTTAATGTTATTTGACGTGAAATATAGGTCATAAATTGCAAATACCGTTTCAAAAATACTCATAAAAAATAAATAACCATTTTTGGTGGCTTATTTGTGTATTTGGATGGTATTTGAATGAGAAATTAGACCAAATTGGTTAAAAATGTGCATAAACATGCTTAAAAACGTTTTTGTTACATTTTAACGCGATTTTACGTAAAATATAGGTCGAACATGCAAATATAAGTGCAAAAACACTCGTAAACATTAAATAAATATTTTTTGTAGATTATTTGTGTATTTGGACGATAGTTGAAGGAGAAATGAGGCCAAATTGATTAAAAATGTGCATAAACATGCTCAAACTCGTTTTTAATGCATTTTAAAGTCATTTGACGTGAAATATAGGTCATAAAATTCAAATACCGCTCCAAAAACACTCATAAACATTAGATAACCATTTTTGGTGGCTTATTTGTGTATTTGGACGATATTTGAATGAGAAATGAGGTCAAATTGGTTAAAAATGTGCATAAACATGCTCAAACTCCTTTTTAATGCATTTTAATGCCATTTGACGTGAAATATAAGTCACAAAATACAAATACCGCTCCAAAAACACTCATAAACATTAAATAACCATTTTTGATGGCTTATTTGTGTATTTGGACGATATTTGAATGAGAAATGAGATCAAATTGGTTAAAAATGTGCATAAACATGCTCAAACTCCTTTTTAATGCATTTTAATGCCATTTGATATGAAATATAGGTCATAAAATACAAATACCGCTCCAAAAACACTCATAAACATTAAATAACCATTTTTGGTGGCTTATTTGTGTATTTGGACGATATTTGAATAAGAAATGAGGCCAAATTGGTTAAAAATGTGCATAAAAATTCTCAAACTCGTTTTTAATGCATTTTAGTGTTATTTGACGTGAAATATAGATCATAACGTGCGAATACCGCTCCAAAAATACTCATAAACATGAAAAAACCATTTTTGGTGGCTTATTTATGTATTTGGACGATATATGAATGAGAAATGAGGCCATATTGGTTAAAAATGTGCATAAACATGCTCAAACTCCTTTTTAATGCATTTTAAAGGCATTTGATGTGAAATATAGGTCATAAAATGCAACCACCGCTCCAAAAACACTCATAAACATTAAATAAACATTTTTGATGGCTTATTTGTGTATTTGGACGATATTTGAATGAGAAATGAGATCAAATTGGTTAAAAATGTGCATAAACATGCTCAAACTCCTTTTTAATGCATTTTAATGCCATTTGATATGAAATATAGGTCATAAAATACAAATACCGCTCCAAAAACACTCATAAACATTAAATAACCATTTTTGGTGGATTATTTGTGTATTTGGACGATATTTGAATAAGAAATGAGGCCAAATTGGTTAAAAATGTGCATAAAAATTCTCAAACTCGTTTTTAATGCATTTTAGTGTTATTTGACGTGAAATATAGATCATAACGTGCGAATACCGCTCCAAAAATACTCATAAACATGAAAAAACCATTTTTGGTGGCTTATTTATGTATTTGGACGATATATGAATGAGAAATGAGGCCATATTGGTTAAAAATGTGCATAAACATGCTCAAACTCCTTTTTAATGCATTTTAAAGGCATTTGATGTGAAATATAGGTCATAAAATTCAAATACCGCTCCAAAAACACTCATAAACATTAGATAACCATTTTTGGTGGCTTATTTGTGTATTTGGACGATATTTGAATGAGAAATGAGGTCAAATTGGTTAAAAATGTGGATAAACATGCTCAAACTCCTTTTTAATGCATTTTAATGCAATTTGACGTGAAATATAGGTCACAAAATACAAATACCGCTCCAAAAACACTCATAAACATTAGATAACCATTTTTGATGGCTTATTTGTGTATTTGGACGATATTTGAATGAGAAATGAGGTCAAATTGGTTAAAAATGTGCATAAACATGCTAAAACTCCTTTTTAATGCATTTTAATGCCATTTGATATGAAATATAGGTCATAAAATACAAATACCGCTCCAAAAACACTCATAAACATTAAATAACCATTTTTGGTGGCTTATTTGTGTATTTGGACGATATTTGAATAAGAAATGAGGTCAAATTGGTTAAAAATGTGCATAAACATGCTCAAACTCCTTTTTAATGCATTTTAATCTCATTTGATGTGAAATATACGTCACAAAATACAAATACCGCTCCAAAAACACTCATAAACATTAAATAACCATTTTTGGTGGCTTATTTGTGTATTTGGACGATATTTGAATAAGAAATGAGGCCAAATTGGTTAAAAATGTGCATAAAAATTCTCAAACTCGTTTTTAATGCATTTTAGTGTTATTTCACGTGAAATATAGGTCACAACGTGCGAATACCGCTCCAAAAATACTCATAAACATTAAATAACCATTTTTGGTGGCTTATTTGTGTATTTGGACGATATATGAATAAGAAATGAGGCAATATTGGTTAAAAATGTGCATAAACATGCTCAAACTCCTTTTTAATGCATTTTAAAGCCATTTGATGTGAAATATAGGTCATAAAATGCAACCACCATGCCAAAAACACTCATAAACATTAAATAAACATTTTTGGTGGCTTATTTATGTATTTGACGATATTTCAATGAGAAATGAGCCCAAATTGGTTAAAAATTGGCATAAACATGCTCGAAAACGTTTTCGTTGCAATTTAATGCGATTTGACGTGAAATATATGATATAACTTGCAAATATAAGTGCAAAAACACTCGTAAACATTAAATAAATATTTTTTGTAGATTATTTGTGTATTTGGACGATAGTTGAAGGAGAAATGAGGCCAAATTGAATAAAAATGTGCATAAACACGCTCAAACTCATTTTTAATGCATTTTAATATTATTTGACGTGAAATATAGGTCATGAAATGCAAATACCGCTCCAAAAATACTCATAAACATTAAATAAATATTTTTGGTGGCGTATCTGTGTATTTGGACTATATTTGAATGAGAAATGAAGCCAAATTGGTTAAAAATGTGCATAAACATTCTCAAACTCGTTTTTAATGCATTTTAGTGTTATTTGACGTGAAATATAGGTCATAACGTGCGAATACCGCTCCAAAAATTCTCTTAAACATTAATTAACCATTTTTGGTGGCTTATTTGTATGTTTGGACGATATTTTAATGAGAAAATAATCCCAAATTTACTAAAAATGTCCGTCAACATGCTCGAACTCGTTTTTAATGCCTTTTAATGTTATTTGACGTGAAATATAGGTCATAAATTGCAAATACCGCTTCAAAAACACTCATAAACAATAAATAACCATTTTTGGTGGCTTATTTGTGTATTTGGATGGTATTTGAATGAGAAATTAGACCAAATTGGTTAAAAATGTGCATAAACATGCTTAAAAACGTTTTTGTTATATTTTAACGCGATTTTACGTAAAATATAGGTCGAACATGCAAATATAAGTGCAAAAACACTCGTAAACATTAAATAAATATTTTTTGTAGATTATTTGTGTATTTGGACGATAGTTGAAGGAGAAATGAGGCCAAATTGATTAAAAATGTGCATAAACATGCTCAAACTCGTTTTGAATGCATTTTAAAGTCATTTGACGTGAAATATAGGTCATAAAATTCAAATACCGCTCCAAAAACACTCATAAACATTAGATAACCATTTTTGGTGGCTTATTTGTGTATTTGGACGATATTTGAATGAGAAATGAGGTCAAATTGGTTAAAAATGTGCATAAACATGCTCAAACTCTTTTTTAATGCATTTTAATGCCATTTGACGTGAAATATAAGTCACAAAATACAAATACCGCTCCAAAAACACTCATAAACATTAAATAACCATTTTTGGTGGCTTATTTGTGTATTTGGACGATATTTGAATGAGAAATGAAGCCAAATTGGTTAAAAATGTGCATAAACATTCTCAAACTCGTTTTTAATGCATTTTAGTGTTATTTGACGTGAAATATAGGTCATAACGTGCGAATACCGCTCCAAAAATACTCATAAACATGAAATAACCATTTTTGGTGGCTTATTTGTGTATTTGGACGATATATGATTGAGAAATGAGGCCATATTGGTTAAAAATGTGCATAAACATGCTCAAACTCCTTTTTAATGCATTTTAAAGGCATTTGATGTGAAATATAGGTCATAAAATGCAACCACCGCTCCAAAAACACTCATAAACATTAAATAAACATTTTTGATGGCTTATTTATGTATTTGACGATATTTCAATTAGAAATGAGCCCAAATTGGTTAAAAATTGGCATAAACATGCTCAAAAACGTTTTCGTTGCATTTTAATGCGATTTGACGTGAAATATATGATATAACTTGCAAATATAAGTGCAAAAACACTCGTAAACATTAAATAAATATTTATTGTAGATTATTTGTGTATTTGGACGATAGTTGAAGGAGAAATGAGCCCAAATTGATTAAAAATGTGTATAAACATGCTCAAACTCGTTTTTAATGTATTTTAAAGTTATTTGACGTGAAATATAGGTCATAACGTGCGAATACCGCTCCAAAAATGCTCATAAACATTAAATAAACATTTTTGGTGGCGTATCTGTGTATTTGGACTATATTTGAATGAGAAATGAGGCCAAATTGGTTAAAAATGTGCATAAACATTCTCAAACTCGTTTTTAATGCATTTTAGTGTTATTTGACGTGAAATATATGTCATAACGTGCAAATACCGCTCCAAAAACACTCATAAACATTAAATAACCATTTTTGGTGGCTTATTTGTGTATTTGGACGATATTTGAATAAGAAATGAGGCCAAATTGGTTAAAAATGTGCATAAAAATTCTCAAACTCGTTTTTAATGCATTTTAGTGTTATTTGACGTGAAATATAGGTCGTAACGTGCGAATACCGCTTCAAAAATACTCATAAACATGAAATAACCATTTTTGGTGGCTTATTTGTGTATTTGGACGATATATGAATGAGAAATGAGGCCATATTGGTTAAAAATGTGCATAAACATGCTCAAACTCCTTTTTAATGCATTTTAAAGCCATTTGATGTGAAATATAGGTCATAAAATGCAACAACCACTCCAAAAAACACTCATAAACATTAAATAAACATTTTTTGTGGCTTATTTATGTATTTGACGATATTTCAATGAGAAATGAGGCCAAATTGGTTAAAAATTGGCATAAACATGCTCGAAAACGTTTTCGTTGCATTTTAATGCGATTTGACGTGAAATATATGATATAACTTGCAAATATAAGTGCAAAAACACTCGTAAACATTAAATAAATATTTTTTGTAGATTATTTGTGTATTTGGACGATAGTTGAAAGGATAAATGAGGCCAAATTGATTAAAAATGTGCATAAACACGCTCAAAGTCATTTTTAATGCATTTTAATTTCATTTCACGTGAAATATAGGTCATGAAATGCAAATACCGCTCCAAAAATACTCATAAACATTAAATAAATATTTTTGGTGGCGTATCTGTGTATTTGCACCATATTTATATGAGAAATGAGGCCAAATTGGTTAAA
The DNA here is from genome assembly GCA_037678475.1 of x Bolboschoenoplectus mariqueter. Classification (NCBI taxonomy): domain Eukaryota; kingdom Viridiplantae; phylum Streptophyta; class Magnoliopsida; order Poales; family Cyperaceae; genus x Bolboschoenoplectus; species x Bolboschoenoplectus mariqueter. The sequence continues at coordinate 3,097,371 of CM075281.1, forward strand.
AATGTGCATAAATCTGCTCAAACTCGTTTTTAATGCATTTTTATGTCATTTGACGTGAAATATAGGTCGTAAAATTCAAATATCGCTCCAAAAACACTCATAAACATTAAATAACCATTTTTGGTGGCTTATTTTTGTATTTGGACGATATTTGAATGAGAAATGAGGCCAAATTGGTTAAAAATGTGCATAAACATGCTCAAACTCTTTTTTAATGCATTTTTATGTCATTTAACGTGAAATATAGGTCGTAAAATGCAAATACCGCTCCAAAAACACTCATAAACATTAGATAACCATTTTTGGTGGCTTATCTGTGTATTTGGACGATATTTGAATAAGAAATGAGGTCAAATTGGTTAAAAATGTGCATAAACATGCTTAAAAAAGTTTTTGTTACATTTTAACGCGATTTGACGTAAAATATAGGTCGAACTTGCAAATATAAGTGCAAAAATACTCGTAAACATTAAATAAATATTTTTTGTAGATTATTTGTGTATTTGGACGATAGTTGAAGGAGAAATGAGGCCAAATTGATTAAAAATGTGCATAAACATGCTCAAACTCGTTTTTAATGCATTTTAAAGTCATTTGACGTGAAATATATGTCATAAAATTCAAATACCGCTCCAAAAACACTCATAAACATTAGATAACCATTTTTGGTGGCTTATTTGTGTATTTGTACGATATTTGAATGAGAAATGAGGTCAAATTGGTTAAAAATGTGCATAAACATGCTCAAACTCCTTTTTAATGCATTTTAATGCAATTTGACGTGAAATATAGGTTACAAAATACAAATACCGCTCCAAAAACACTCATAAACATTAAATAACCATTTTTGGTGGCTTATTTGTGTATTTGGACGATATTTGAATAAGAAATGAAGCCAAATTGGTTAAAAATGTGCATAAACATTCTCAAACTCGTTTTTAATGCATTTTAGTGTTATTTGACGTGAAATATAGGTCATAACGTGCGAATACCGCTCCAAAAATACTCATAAACATGAAATAACCATTTTTGGTGGCTTATTTGTGTATTTGGACGATATATGATTGAGAAATGAGGCCATATTGGTTAAAAATGTGCATAAACATGCTCAAACTCCTTTTTAATGCATTTTAAAGCCATTTGATGTGAAATATAGGCCATAAAATGCAACCACCGCGCCAAAAACACTCATAAACATTAAATAAACATTTTTGGTGGCTTATTTATGTATTTGACGATATTTCAATGAGAAATGAGGCCAAATTGGTTAAAAATTGGCATAAACATGCTCGAAAACGTTTTCGTTGCATTTTAATGCGATTTGACGTGAAATATATGATATAACTTGCAAATATAAATGCAAAAACACTCGTAAACATTAAATAAATATTTTTTGTAGATTATTTGTGTATTTGGACGATAGTGGAAGGATAAATGAGGCCAAATTGATTAAAAATGTGCATAAACACGCTCAAACTCATTTTTAATGCATTTTAATTTCATTTGACGTGAAATATAGGTCATAAATTGCAAATACCGTTTAAAAACACTCATTAACATTAAATAACCATTTTTGGTGGCTTATTTGTGTATTTGGATGGTATTTGAATGAGAAATGAGACCAAATTGGTTAAAAATGTGCATAAACATGCTTAAAAACGTTTTTGTTACATTTTAACGCGATTTGACGTAAAATATAGGTCGAACTTGCAAATATAAGTGCAAAAACACTCGTAAACATTAAATAAATATTTTTTGTAGATTATTTGTGTATTTGGACGATAGTTGAAGGAGAAATGAGGCCAAATTGATTAAAAATGTGCATAAACATGCTCAAACTCGTTTTTAATGCATTTTAAAGTCATTTAACGTGAAATATAGGTCATAAAATTCAAATACCGCTCCAAAAACACTCATAAACATTAAATAATCATTTTTGGTGGCTTATCTGTGTATTTGGACGATGTTCGAATGAGAAATAAAGCGAAATTGGATACAAATGTGCATAAACATGCTTAAACTCGTTTTGAATTCATTTTAATGTAATTTGACATGAAATATAGGTCAAAAATGCAAATACCGCTCCAAAAATACTCATAAATATTAAATAATCATTTTTTGTGGCTTATTTGTGTATTTGGACGATATTTGATTTAGAAATGAGGCCAAATTGATTAAAAATGTGCATAAACATTCTAAAACTCGTTTTTAATGCATTTTAATGTCATTTGACGTGAAATATAGGTCATAAGATGCAAATACCGCTCCAAAAATACTCGTAAACATTAAATAAATATGTCTGGTGGCTTATTTGTGTTTTTGGACGATATTTGAATGAGAAATGATGCCAAATTGGTTAAAAATGTACATAAACATGCTCAAAAACATTTTTGTTGGATTTTAATGCGATTTGACGTGAAATATGAGTCATAACGTGCGAATACCGCTCCAAAAATACTCTTAAACATTAATTAACCATTTTTGGTGGCTTATTTGTATGTTTGGACGATATTTCAATGAGAAATGATCCCAAATTGACTAAAAATGTGCGTAAACATGCTCGAACTCGTTTTTAATGCCTTTTAATGTTATTTGACGTGAAATATAGGTCATAAATTGCAAATACCGTTTAAAAACACTCATAAACATTAAATAACCATTTTTGGTGGCTTATTTGTGTATTTGGATGGTATTTGAATGAGAAATGAGACCAAATTGGTTAAAAATGTGCATAAACACGCTCAAAAACGTTTTCGTTGCATTTTAATGCGATTTGACGTGAAATATATGATATAACTTGCAAATATAAGTGCAAAAACACTCGTAAACATTAAATAAATATTTTTTGTAGATTATTTGTGTATTTGGAGGATAGTTGAAGAAGAAATGAACCCAAATTGATTAAAAATGTGTATAAACATGCTCAAACTCGTTTTTAATGCATTTTAAAGTCATTTGACGTGAAATATAGGTCATAAAATTCAAATACCGCTCCAAAAACACTCATAAACATTAGATAACCATTTTTGATGGCTTATTTGTGTATTTGGACGATATTTGAATGAGAAATGAGGTCAAATTGGTTAAAAATGTGCATAAACATGCTCAAACTCCTTTTTAATGCATTTTAATGCCATTTGATGTGAAATATAGGTCATAAAATACAAATACCGCTCCAAAAACACTCATAAACATTAAATAACCATTTTTGGTGGCTTATTTGTGTATTTGGACGATATATGAATGAGAAATGAGGCCATATTGGTTAAAAATGTGCATAAACATGCTCAAACTCCTTTTTAATGCATTTTAAAGCCATTTGATGTGAAATATAGGTCATAAAATGCAACCACCGCTCCAAAAAACACTCATAAACATTAAATAAACATTTTTGGTGGCTTATTTATGTATTTGACGATATTTCAATGAGAAATGAGGCCAAATTGTTAAAAATTGGCATAAACATGCTCGAAAACGTTTTCGTTGCATTTTAATGCGATTTGACGTGAAATATATGATATAACTTGCAAAAATAAGTGCAAAAACACTCGTAAACATTAAATAAATATTTTTTGTAGATTATTTGTGTATTTGGACGATAGTTGAAGGATAAATGAGGCCAAATTGATTAAAAATGTGCATAAACACGCTCAAACTCATTTTTAATGCATTTTAATTTCATTTGACGTGAAATATAGGTCATGAAATGCAAATACCGCTCCAAAAATACTCATAAACATTAAATAAATATTTTTGGTGGCGTATCTGTGTATTTGGACTATATTTGAATGAGAAATGAGGCCAAATTGATTAAAAATTTGCATAAACACGCTCAAACTCATTTTTAATGCATTTTAATTTCATTTGACGTGAAATATAGGTCATGAAATGCAAATACCGCTCCAAAAATACTCATAAACATTAAATAAATATTTTTGGTGGCGTATCTGTGTATTTGGACTATATTTGAATGAGAAATGAGGCCAAATTGGTTAAAAATGTGCATAAATCTGCTCAAACTCGTTTTTAATGCATTTTTATGTCATTTGACGTGAAATATAGGTCGTAAAATGCAAATACCGCTCCAAAAACACTCATAAACATTAAATAACCATTTTTGGTGGCTTAATTTTGTATTTGGACGATATTTGAATGAGAAATGAGGCCAAATTGGTTAAAAATGTGCATAAACATGCTCAAGCTCTTTTTTAATGCATTTTTATGTTATTTGACGTGAAATATAGGTCGTAAAATGCAAATACCGCTCCAAAAACACTCATAAACATTAAATATCCATTTTTGGTGGCTTATCTGTGTATTTGGACGATATTTGAATAAGAAATGAGGGCAAATTGGTTAAAAATGTGCATAAAAATTCTCAAACTCGTTTTTAATGCTTTTTAGTGTTATTTGACGTGAAATATAGGTCATAACGTGCGAATACCGCTCCAAAAATACTCAAAAACATGAAATAATCATTTTTGGTGTCGTATCTGTGTATTTGGACTATATTTGAATGAGAAATGAGGTCAAATTGGTTAAAAATGTGCATAAAGATGCTCAAACTCGTTTTTAATTCATTTTAATGCTATTTAACATGAAATATAGGTCAAAAATGCAAATACCGCTCCAAAAATACGCACAACCATTAAATAATCATTTTTGGTGGCTTATCTGTGTATTTGGACGATATTTGAATGAGAAATAAAGCGAAATTGGATACAAATGTGCATAAACATGCTTAAACTCGATTTGAATTCATTTTAATGTAATTTGACGTGAAATATAGGTCAAAAATGCAAACACCGCTCCAAAAATACTCATAAACATTAAATAATCATTTTTTGTGGCTTATTTGTGTATTTGGACGATATTTGATTTAGAAATGAGGCCAAATTGATTAAAAATGTGCATAAACATTCTAAAACTCGTTTTTTATGCATTTTAATGTCATTTGACGTGAAATATAGGTCATAAGATGCAAATACCGCTCCAAAAATACTCGTAAACATTAAATAAATATGTCTGGTGGCTTATTTGTGTTTTTGGACGATATTTGAATGAGAAATGATGCCAAATTGGTAAAAAATGTACATAAACATGCTCAAAAACATTTTTGTTGGATTTTAATGCGATTTGACGTGAAATATAGGTCATAACGTGCGAATACCGCTCCAAAAATACTCTTAAACATTAATTAACCATTTTTGGTGGCTTATTTGTATGTTTGGACGATATTTCAATGAGAAATGATCCCAAATTGACTAAAAATGTGCGTAAACATGCTCGAACTCGTTTTTAATGCCTTTTAATGTAATTTGACGTGAAATATAGGTCATAAATTGCAAATACCGTTTAAAAACACTCATAAACATTAAATAACCATTTTTGGTGGCTTATTTTTGTATTTGGATGGTATTTGAATGAGAAATGAGACCAAATTGGTTAAAAATGTGCATAAACATGCTCAAAAACGTTTTTGTTACATTTTAACGCAATTTGACGTAAAATATAGGTCGAACTTGCAAATATAAGTGCAAAAACACTCGTAAACATTAAATAAATATTTTTTGTAGATTATTTGTGTATTTGGACGATAGTTGAAGGAGAAATGAGGCCAAATTGATTAAAAATGTGCATAAACATGCTCAAACTCGTTTTTAATGCATTTTAAAGTCATTTAACGTGAAATATAGGTCATAAAATTCAAATACCGCTCCAAAAACACTCATAAACATTAGATAACCATTTTTGGGGGCTTATTTGTGTATTTGGACGATAGTTGAAGGAGAAATGAGGCCAAATTGATTAAAAATGTGCATAAACATGCTCAAACTCGTTTTTAATGCATTTTAAAGTCATTTGACGTGAAATATAGGTCATAAAATTCAAATACCGCTCCAAAAACACTCATAAACATTAGATAACCATTTTTGGTGGCTTATTTGTGTATTTGGACGATATTTGAATGAGAAATGAGGTCAAATTGGTTAAAAATGTGCATAAACATGCTCAAACTCCTTTTTAATGCATTTTAATGCCATTTGACGTGAAATATAGGTCACAAAATACAAATACCGCTCCAAAAACACTTATAAACATTAAATATCCATTTTTGGTGGCTTATCTGTGTATTTGGACGATATTTGAATAAAAAATGAGGCCAAATTGGTTAAAAATGTGCATAAAAATTCTCAAACTCGTTTTTAATGCATTTTAGTGTTATTTGACGTGAAATATAGGATGTAAAATGCAAATACCGCTCCAAAAATACGCACAACCATTAAATAATCATTTTTGGTGGCTTATCTGTGTATTTGGACGATGTTCGAATGAGAAATAAAGCGAAATTGGATACAAATGTGCATAAACATGCTTAAACTTGTTTTGAATTCATTTTAATGTAATTTCACGTGAAATATAGGTCAAAAATGCAAATACCGCTCCAAAAATACTCATAAACATTAAATAATCATTTTTTGTGGCTTATTTGTGTATTTGGACGATATTTGATTTAGAAATGAGGCCAAATTGATTAAAAATGTGCATAAACATTCTAAAACTCGTTTTTAATGCATTTTAATGTCATTTGACGTGAAATATAGGTCATAAGATGCAAATACCGCTCCAAAAATACTCGTAAACATTAAATAAATATGTCTGGTGGCTTATTTGTGTTTTTGGACAATATTTGAATGAGAAATGATGCCAAATTGGTTAAAAATGTACATAAACATGCTCAAAAACATTTTTGTTGGATTTTAATGCGATTTGACGTGAAATATGAGTCATAACGTGCGAATACCGCTCCAAAAATACTCTTAAACATTAATTAACCATTTTTGGTGGCTTATTTGTATGTTTGGACGATATTTCAATGAGAAATGATCCCAAATTGACTAAAAATGTGCGTAAACATGCTCGAACTCGTTTTTAATGCCTTTTAATGTTATTTGACGTGAAATATAGGTCATAAATTGCAAATACCGTTTAAAAACACTCATAAACATTAAATAACCATTTTTGGTGGCTTATTTGTGTATTTGGATGGTATTTGAATGAGAAATGAGACCAAATTGGTTAAAAATGTGCATAAACACGCTCAAAAACGTTTTCGTTGCATTTTAATGCGATTTGACGTGAAATATATGATATAACTTGCAAATATAAGTGCAAAAACACTCGTAAACATTAAATAAATATTTTTTGTAGATTATTTGTGTATTTGGAGGATAGTTGAAGAAGAAATGAACCCAAATTGATTAAAAATGTGTATAAACATGCTCAAACTCGTTTTTAATGCATTTTAAAGTCATTTGACGTGAAATATAGGTCATAAAATTCAAATACCGCTCCAAAAACACTCATAAACATTAGATAACCATTTTTGATGGCTTATTTGTGTATTTGGACGATATTTGAATGAGAAATGAGGTCAAATTGGTTAAAAATGTGCATAAACATGCTCAAACTCCTTTTTAATGCATTTTAATGCCATTTGATGTGAAATATAGGTCATAAAATACAAATACCGCTCCAAAAACACTCATAAACATTAAATAACCATTTTTGGTGGCTTATTTGTGTATTTGGACGATATATGAATGAGAAATGAGGCCATATTGGTTAAAAATGTGCATAAACATGCTCAAACTCCTTTTTAATGCATTTTAAAGCCATTTGATGTGAAATATAGGTCATAAAATGCAACCACCGCTCCAAAAAACACTCATAAACATTAAATAAACATTTTTGGTGGCTTATTTATGTATTTGACGATATTTCAATGAGAAATGAGGCCAAATTGTTAAAAATTGGCATAAACATGCTCGAAAACGTTTTCGTTGCATTTTAATGCGATTTGACGTGAAATATATGATATAACTTGCAAAAATAAGTGCAAAAACACTCGTAAACATTAAATAAATATTTTTTGTAGATTATTTGTGTATTTGGACGATAGTTGAAGGATAAATGAGGCCAAATTGATTAAAAATGTGCATAAACACGCTCAAACTCATTTTTAATGCATTTTAATTTCATTTGACGTGAAATATAGGTCATGAAATGCAAATACCGCTCCAAAAATACTCATAAACATTAAATAAATATTTTTGGTGGCGTATCTGTGTATTTGGACTATATTTGAATGAGAAATGAGGCCAAATTGATTAAAAATTTGCATAAACACGCTCAAACTCATTTTTAATGCATTTTAATTTCATTTGACGTGAAATATAGGTCATGAAATGCAAATACCGCTCCAAAAATACTCATAAACATTAAATAAATATTTTTGGTGGCGTATCTGTGTATTTGGACTATATTTGAATGAGAAATGAGGCCAAATTGGTTAAAAATGTGCATAAATCTGCTCAAACTCGTTTTTAATGCATTTTTATGTCATTTGACGTGAAATATAGGTCGTAAAATGCAAATACCGCTCCAAAAACACTCATAAACATTAAATAACCATTTTTGGTGGCTTAATTTTGTATTTGGACGATATTTGAATGAGAAATGAGGCCAAATTGGTTAAAAATGTGCATAAACATGCTCAAGCTCTTTTTTAATGCATTTTTATGTTATTTGACGTGAAATATAGGTCGTAAAATGCAAATACCGCTCCAAAAACACTCATAAACATTAAATATCCATTTTTGGTGGCTTATCTGTGTATTTGGACGATATTTGAATAAGAAATGAGGGCAAATTGGTTAAAAATGTGCATAAAAATTCTCAAACTCGTTTTTAATGCTTTTTAGTGTTATTTGACGTGAAATATAGGTCATAACGTGCGAATACCGCTCCAAAAATACTCAAAAACATGAAATAATCATTTTTGGTGTCGTATCTGTGTATTTGGACTATATTTGAATGAGAAATGAGGTCAAATTGGTTAAAAATGTGCATAAAGATGCTCAAACTCGTTTTTAATTCATTTTAATGCTATTTAACATGAAATATAGGTCAAAAATGCAAATACCGCTCCAAAAATACGCACAACCATTAAATAATCATTTTTGGTGGCTTATCTGTGTATTTGGACGATATTTGAATGAGAAATAAAGCGAAATTGGATACAAATGTGCATAAACATGCTTAAACTCGATTTGAATTCATTTTAATGTAATTTGACGTGAAATATAGGTCAAAAATGCAAACACCGCTCCAAAAATACTCATAAACATTAAATAATCATTTTTTGTGGCTTATTTGTGTATTTGGACGATATTTGATTTAGAAATGAGGCCAAATTGATTAAAAATGTGCATAAACATTCTAAAACTCGTTTTTTATGCATTTTAATGTCATTTGACGTGAAATATAGGTCATAAGATGCAAATACCGCTCCAAAAATACTCGTAAACATTAAATAAATATGTCTGGTGGCTTATTTGTGTTTTTGGACGATATTTGAATGAGAAATGATGCCAAATTGGTAAAAAATGTACATAAACATGCTCAAAAACATTTTTGTTGGATTTTAATGCGATTTGACGTGAAATATAGGTCATAACGTGCGAATACCGCTCCAAAAATACTCTTAAACATTAATTAACCATTTTTGGTGGCTTATTTGTATGTTTGGACGATATTTCAATGAGAAATGATCCCAAATTGACTAAAAATGTGCGTAAACATGCTCGAACTCGTTTTTAATGCCTTTTAATGTAATTTGACGTGAAATATAGGTCATAAATTGCAAATACCGTTTAAAAACACTCATAAACATTAAATAACCATTTTTGGTGGCTTATTTTTGTATTTGGATGGTATTTGAATGAGAAATGAGACCAAATTGGTTAAAAATGTGCATAAACATGCTCAAAAACGTTTTTGTTACATTTTAACGCAATTTGACGTAAAATATAGGTCGAACTTGCAAATATAAGTGCAAAAACACTCGTAAACATTAAATAAATATTTTTTGTAGATTATTTGTGTATTTGGACGATAGTTGAAGGAGAAATGAGGCCAAATTGATTAAAAATGTGCATAAACATGCTCAAACTCGTTTTTAATGCATTTTAAAGTCATTTAACGTGAAATATAGGTCATAAAATTCAAATACCGCTCCAAAAACACTCATAAACATTAGATAACCATTTTTGGGGGCTTATTTGTGTATTTGGACGATAGTTGAAGGAGAAATGAGGCCAAATTGATTAAAAATGTGCATAAACATGCTCAAACTCGTTTTTAATGCATTTTAAAGTCATTTGACGTGAAATATAGGTCATAAAATTCAAATACCGCTCCAAAAACACTCATAAACATTAGATAACCATTTTTGGTGGCTTATTTGTGTATTTGGACGATATTTGAATGAGAAATGAGGTCAAATTGGTTAAAAATGTGCATAAACATGCTCAAACTCCTTTTTAATGCATTTTAATGCCATTTGACGTGAAATATAGGTCACAAAATACAAATACCGCTCCAAAAACACTTATAAACATTAAATATCCATTTTTGGTGGCTTATCTGTGTATTTGGACGATATTTGAATAAAAAATGAGGCCAAATTGGTTAAAAATGTGCATAAAAATTCTCAAACTCGTTTTTAATGCATTTTAGTGTTATTTGACGTGAAATATAGGATGTAAAATGCAAATACCGCTCCAAAAATACGCACAACCATTAAATAATCATTTTTGGTGGCTTATCTGTGTATTTGGACGATGTTCGAATGAGAAATAAAGCGAAATTGGATACAAATGTGCATAAACATGCTTAAACTTGTTTTGAATTCATTTTAATGTAATTTCACGTGAAATATAGGTCAAAAATGCAAATACCGCTCCAAAAATACTCATAAACATTAAATAATCATTTTTTGTGGCTTATTTGTGTATTTGGACGATATTTGATTTAGAAATGAGGCCAAATTGATTAAAAATGTGCATAAACATTCTAAAACTCGTTTTTAATGCATTTTAATGTCATTTGACGTGAAATATAGGTCATAAGATGCAAATACCGCTCCAAAAATACTCGTAAACATTAAATAAATATGTCTGGTGGCTTATTTGTGTTTTTGGACGATATTTGAATGAGAAATGATGCCAAATTGGTAAAAAATGTACATAAACATGCTCAAAAACATTTTTGTTGGATTTTAATGCGATTTGACGTGAAATATAGGTCATAACGTGCGAATACCGCTCCAAAAATACTCTTAAACATTAATTAACCATTTTTGGTGGCTTATTTGTATGTTTGGACGATATTTCAATGAGAAATGATCCCAAATTGACTAAAAATGTGCGTAAACATGCTCGAACTCGTTTTTAATGCCTTTTAATGTAATTTGACGTGAAATATAGGTCATAAATTGCAAATACCGTTTAAAAACACTCATAAACATTAAATAACCATTTTTGGTGGCTTATTTTTGTATTTGGATGGTATTTGAATGAGAAATGAGACCAAATTGGTTAAAAATGTGCATAAACATGCTCAAAAACGTTTTTGTTACATTTTAACGCAATTTGACGTAAAATATAGGTCGAACTTGCAAATATAAGTGCAAAAACACTCGTAAACATTAAATAAATATTTTTTGTAGATTATTTGTGTATTTGGACGATAGTTGAAGGAGAAATGAGGCCAAATTGATTAAAAATGTGCATAAACATGCTCAAACTCGTTTTTAATGCATTTTAAAGTCATTTAACGTGAAATATAGGTCATAAAATTCAAATACCGCTCCAAAAACACTCATAAACATTAGATAACCATTTTTGGGGGCTTATTTGTGTATTTGGACGATATTTGAATGAGAAATGAGGCCAAATTGATTAAAAATGTGCATAAACACGCTCAAACTCATTTTTAATGCATTTTAATTTATTTGATGTGAAATATATGTCGTAAAATGCAAATACCGCTCCAAAAATACTCATAAACATTAAATAACCATTTTTGGTGGCGTATCTGTGTATTTGGACTATATTTGAATGAGAAATGAGGCCAAATTGGTTAAAAATGTGCATAAATCTGCTCAAACTCGTTTTTAATGCATTTTTATGTCATTTGACGTGAAATATAGGTCGTAAAATGCAAATACCGCTCCAAAAACACTCATAAATAACCATTTTTGGTGGCTTATTTTTGTATTTGGACGATATTTGAATGAGAAATGAGGCTAAATTGGTTAAAAATGTACATAAACATGCTCAAAAACGTTTTTGTTGCATTTTAATCCGATTTGACGTGAAATATAGGTCATAACGTGCGAATACCGCTCCAAAAATACTCATAAACATTAAATAAACATTTTTGGTGGCTTATTTTTGTATTTGGACTATATTTGAATGAGAAATGAGGCCAAATTGGTTAAAAATGTGCATAAATTTGCTCAAACTCGTTTTTAATTCATTTTAATGCCATTTAACATGAAATATAGGTCAAAAATGCAAATACCGCTCCAAAAATACGCACAACTATTAAATAATCATTTTTGGTGGCTTATCTGTGTATTTGGACAAAATTTGAATGAGAAATAAAGCGAAATTGGATACAAATATGCATAAACATGCTCAAACTCTTTTGTATTGCATTTTACTGTTATTTGACGTGAAATATAGGTCATAAAATGCAAATATCGCTCCGAAAACACTCATAAACATTACATAACTATTTTTGATGGCTTATTTGTGTTTTTGGACGATATTTAAATGAGAAATGAGGCCAAATTGATTAAAAATGTGCATAAACATGCCCAAACTCGTTTTTAATGTATTTTAATGCCATTTGACGTGAAATATAGGTCATAAAATACAAATACCGCTCCGAAAACACTCATAAATAACAATTTTTGGTGGCTTATTTGTTTATTTGGACGACATTTGAATGAGAAATGAGGCCAAATTGGTTAAAAATGTACATAAACATGCTCAAAAACGTTTTTGTTGCATTTTAATGCGATTTTACGTGAAATATAGGAAATAACGTGCGAATACTGCTTCAAAAATACTCTTAAACATTAATTAACCATTTTTGGTGGCTTATTTGTATGTTTGGACGATATTTGAATGAGAAATGATCCCAAATTGACTAAAAATGTGCGTAAACATGCTCGAACTCGTTTTTAATGCCTTTTAATGTTATTTGACGTGAAATATAGGTCATAAATTGCAAATACCATTTAAAAACACTCATAAACATTAAATAACCATTTTTGGTGGCTTATTTGTGTATTTGGATGGTATTTGAATGAGAAATGAGACCAAATTGGTTAAAAATGTGCATAAACATGCTCAAAAACGTTTTTTTACATTTTAACGCGATTTAACGTGAAATATATGATATAACTTGCAAATATAAGTGCAAAAACACTCGTAAACCTTAAATAAATATTTTTTGTCGATTATTTGTGTATTTGGACGATAGTTGAAAGAGAAATGAGGCCAAATTGATTAAAAATGTGCATAAACACGCTCCAACTCGTTTTTAATGCATTTTAATGCCATTTGATATGAAATATTGTTCATAAAATGCAAATACCGCTCCAAAAACACTCATAAATAACCATTTTTGGTGGCTTATTTTTGTATTTGGACGGTATTTGAATGAGAAATGAGGCCAAATTGGTTAAAAATATACATAAACATGCTCAAAAACGTTTTTGTTGCATTTTAATGCGATTTGACGTGAAATATATGTCATAACGTGCGAATATCGCTCCAAAAATACTCATAAACATTAAATAATCATTTTTGGTGGCGTATCTGTGTATTTGGACGGTATTTGAATGAGAAATGACGCCAAATTGGCTAAAAATGTGCATAAACATGCTCAAACTCTTTTGTATTGCATTTTACTGTTATTTGACGTGAAATATAGGTCCTATAATGCAACTACCGCTCCATAAACACTCATAAACATTAGATAACCATTTTTGGTGGCTTATTTGTATATTTGGACGATATTTGAATGAGAAATGAGGCCAAATTGGTTAAAAATGTACATAAACATGCTCAAAAACGTTTTTGTTGCATTTTAATGCGATTTGACGTGAAATATATGTCATAACGTGCGAATACCGCTCCAAAAATACTCATAAACATTAAATAACCTTTGTTGGTGGCTTATTTGTGTTTTTGGACGATATTTGAATGAGAAATGAGGCCAAATTGATTAAAAATTTGCATAAACATGCTCAAACTCGTTTTTAATACATTTTCATGTCATTTGACGTGAAATATATGTCGTAAAATGCAAATACCGCTCCAAAAATACTCATAAACATTAAATAACCATTTTTGGTGGCTTATTTGTGTTTTTGGACGATATTTGAATGAGAAATGAGGCCAAATTGATTAAAAATTTGCATAAACATGCTCAAACTCGTTTTTAATACATTTTCATGTCATTTGACGTGAAATATATGTCGTAAAATGCAAATACCGCTCCAAAAATACTCATAAACATTAAATAACCATTTTTGGTGGTTTATTTGTGTATTTGGACGATATATGAATGAGAAATGAGACCATATTGGTTAAAAATGTGCATAAACATGCTCAAACTCCTTTTTAATGCATTTTAAAGCCATTTGATGTGAAATATAGGTCATAAAATGCAACCACCGTTCCAAAAACACTCATAAACATTAAATAAACATTTTTGGTGACTTATTTATGTATTTGATGATATTTCAATGAGAACTGAGGCCAAATTGGTTAAAAATGGGCATAAACATGCTCAAAAACTTTTTCGTTGCATTTTAATGCGATTTGACGTGAAATATATGATATAACTTGCAAATATAAGTGTAAAAATACTCGTAAACATTAAATAAATATTTTTTGTAGATTATTTGTGTATTTAGACGATAGTTGAAGAAGAGATGAGGCCAAATTGATTAAAAATGTGCATAAACACGCTCAAACTCGTTTTTAATGCATTTTAATGCCATTTGACATGAAATATTGGTCATAAAATGCAAATACCGCTCCAAAAACACTCATAAACATTAAATAAACATTTTTGGTGGCTTATCTGTGTATTTGGACTACATTTGAATGAGAAATGAGGCCAAATTGGTTAAAAATGTACAAAAACATGCTCAAACTCGTTTTTAATGCATTTTAATGTCATTTAACGTGAAATGTAGGTCGTAAAATGCAAATACCGCTCCAAAAACACTCATAAATAACCATTTTTGGTGGCTTATTTTTGTATTTGGACGATATTTCAATGAGAAATGAGGCCAAATTGGTTAGAAATGTACATAAACATGCTCAAAAACGTTTTTGTTGCATTTTAATGCGATTTGACGTGAAATATAGGTCATAACGTGCGAATACCGCTCCAAAAATACTCATAAACATTAAATAAACATTTTTGCTGGCGTATCTGTGTATTTGGACTATATTTGAATGAGAAATTAGGCCAAATTGGTTAAAAATGTGCATAAACATTCTCAAACTCGTTTTTAATGCATTTTAGTGTTATTTGACGTGAAATATATGTCATAACGTGCGAATACAGCTCCATAAATACTCATAAACATGAAATAACCATTTTTGGTGGCTTATTTGTGTATTTGGACGATATATGAATGAGAAATGAGGCCATATTGGCTAAAAATGTGCATAAACATACTCAAACTCCTTTTTAATGCATTTTAATGCGATTTGATGTGAAATATAGGTCATAAAATGCAACCACCGCTCCAAAAACACTCATAAACATTAAATAAACATTTTTGGTGACTAATTTGTGTTTTTGAACGATATTTGATTGAGAAATAAGGCCAAATTGCTTAAAGATGTGCACAAACATGCTCAAAAACGTTTTCGTTGCATTTTAATGCGATTTGACGTGAAATATATGATATAACTTGCAAATATAAGTGCAAAAACACTCGTAAACATTAAATAAATATTTTTTGTAGATTATTTGTGTATTTGGACGATAGTTGAAGGAGAAATGAGGCCAAATTGATTAAAAATGTGCATAAACACGCTCAAACTCGTTTTTAATGCATTTTAATGCCATTTGACATGAAATATTGGTCATAAAATGCAAATACCGCTCCAAAAATACTCATAAACAATAAATAAACATTTTTGGTGGCTTATCTGTGTATTTGGACGGTATTTGAATGAGAAATGAGGCCAAATTGGTTAAAAATGTGCATAAATCTGCTCAAACTCGTTTTTAATGCATTTTTATGTAATTTGAAGTGAAATATAGGTCGTAAAATGCAAATACCGCTCCAAAAACACTCATAAATAACCATTTTTGGTGGCTTATTTTTGTATTTGGACGATATTTGAATGAGAAATGAGGCCAAATTGGTTAAAAATGTACATAAACATGCTCAAAAACGTTTTTGTTGCATTTTAAAGCGATTAGACGTGAAATATAGGTCATAACGTGCGAATACCGCTCCAAAAATACTCATAAACATTAAATAAACATTTTTGGTGGCGTATCTGTGTATTTGGACTATATTTGAATGAGAAATGAGGCCAAATTGGTTAAAAATATGCACAAACATTCTCAAACACGTTTTTAATGCATTTTAGTGTTATTTGACGTGAAATATATGTCATAACGTGCGAATACCGCTCCAAAAACACTCATAAACATTAAATAAACATTTTTGGTGGCGTATCTGTGTATTTGGACTATATTTGAATGAGAAATGAGGCCAAATTGGTTAAAAATGTGCATAAATCTGCTCAAACTCGTTTTTAAAGCATTTTTATGTTATTTGACGTGAAATATAGATCATAAAATGCAAATACCGCTCCAAAAACACTCATAAATAACCATTTTTGGTGGCTTATTTTTTATTTGAACGATATTTGAATGAGAAATGAGGCCAAATTGGTTAAAAATGTACATAAACATGCTCAAAAACGTTTTTGTTACATTTTAATGCGATTTGACGTGAAATATAGGTCATAACGTGCGAATACCGCTCCAAAAATACTCATAAACATTAAATAAACATTTTTGGTTGCGTATCTGTGTATTTGGACTATATTTGATTTAGAAATGAGGCCAAATTGGTTAAAAATGTGCATAAACATTTTCAAACTCGTTTTTAATGCATTTTAGTGTTATTTGACATGAAATATATGTCATAACGTGCGAATACCGCTCCAAGAACACTCATAAACATTAAATAAACATTTTTGGTGGCGTATCTGTGTATTTGGACTATATTTGAATGAGAAATGAGGCCAAATTGGTTAAAAATGTGCATAAACATTCTCAAACTCGTTTTTAATGTATTTTAGTGTTATTTGACGTGAAATATATGTCATAACGTGCGAATACCGCTCCAAAAATACTCATAAACATGAAATAACCATTTTTGGTGGCTTATTTGTGTATTTGGACGATATATGAATGAGAAATGAGGCCATATTGGTTAAAAATGTGCATAAACATGCTCAAACTCCTTTTTAAAGCATTTTAATGCGATTTGATGTGAAATATTGGTCATAAAATGCAACCACCGCTCCAAAAACACTCATAAACATTAAATAAACATTTTTGGTGGCGTATCTGTGTATTTGGACTATATTTGAATGAGAAATAAGGCCAAATTGGTTAAAAATTTGCATAAACATGCTCAAAAACGTTTTTGTTGCATTTTAATGCAATTTGACGTGAAATATAGGTCATAACGTGCGAATACCGCTCCAAACATACTCTTAATCATTAATTAACCATTTTTGGTGGCTTATTTGTGTATTTGGACGATATTTGAATGAGAAATAACGCCAAATTGGTTAAAAATGTGCATAAACATGCTCAAACTCTTTTGTATTGCATTTTACTGTTATTTGACGTGAAATATAGGTCATATAATGCAACTACCGCTCCAAAAATACTCATAAACATTAAATAACCATTTTTGGTGGCTTATTTGTGTATTTGGACGATATTTGAATAAGAAATGAGGCCAAATTAGTTAAAAATGTGCATAAACATTCTCAAAAACGTTTTTAATGCATTTTAGTGTTATTTGACGTGAAATATATGTCATAACGTGCGAATACCGCTCCAAAAATACTCAGAAACATGAAATAACCATTTTTGGTGGCTTATTTGTGTATTTGGACGATATATGAATGAGAAATGAGGTCATATTGGTTAAAAATGTGCATAAACATGCTCAAACTCCTTTTTAATGCATTTTAATGCGATTTGATTTGAAATATAGGTCATAAAATGCAACCACCGCTCCAAAAACACTCATAAACATTAAAAAAACATTTTTGGTGACTTATTTATGTATTTGAATGATATTTGATTGAGAAATGAGGCCAAATTGGTTAAAGATCTGAACAAACATGCTTAAAAACGTTTTCGTTGCATTTTAATGCGATTTAACGTGAAATATATGATATAACTTAAAAATATAAGTGCAAAAACACTCGTAAACATTAAATAAATATTTTTGGTGGCTTATTTTTGTATTTGGACGATATTCGAATGAGAAATGAGGCCAAATTGGTTAAAAATTTGCATAAACATGCTCAAAAACATTTTTGTTGCATTTTAATGCGATTTGACGTGAAATATAGGTCATAATGTGCGAATACCGCTCCAAAGATACTCTTAAACATTAAATAAACATTTTTGGTGGCGTATCTGTGTATTTGGACTATATTTGAATGAGAAATGAGGCCAAATTGGTTAAAAATGTGCATAAACATTCTCAAACTCGTTTTTAATGCATTTTAGTGTTATTTGACGTGAAATATATGTCATAACGTGCGAATACCGCTCCAAAAATACTCATAAACATGAAATAACCATTTTTGGTGGCTTATTTGTGTATTTGGACGATATATGAATGAGAAATGAGGCCATATTGGTTAAAAATGTGCATAAACATGCTCAAACTCCTTTTTAAAGCATTTTAATGCGATTTGATATGAAATATTGGTCATAAAATGCAACCACCGCTCCAAAAACACTCATAAACATTAAATAAACATTTTTGGTGGCTTATTTATGTATTTGGCGATATTTCAATGAGAAATGAGGCCAAATTGGTTAAAAATGGGCATAAACATGCTAAAAAACGTTTTCGTTGCATTTTAATGCGATTTTACGTGAAATATATGATATAACTTACAAATATAAGTGCAAAAACACTCGAAAACATTAAATAAATATTTTTTGTAGATTATTTGTGTATTTGGACGATAGTTGAAGGTGAAATGAGGCCAAATTGATTAAAAATGTGCATAAACACGCTCAAACTCGTTTTTAATGCATTTTAATGCCATTTGACATGAAATATTGGTCGTAAAATGCAAATACCGCTCCAAAAACACTCATAAACATTAAATAAACATTTTTGGTGGCGTATCTTTGTATTTGGACTATATTTGAGTGAGAAATGAGCCCAAATTGGTTAAAAATGTACAAAAACATGCTCAAACTCGTTTTTAATGCATTTTAATGTTATTTAACGTGAAATATAGGTCATAAAATGCAAATACCGCTCCAAAAACACTCATAAATAACCATTTTTGGTGGCTTATTTTTGTATTTGGACGATATTTGAATGAGAAATGAGGCCAAATTGGTTAAAAATGTACATAAACATGCTCAAATACGTTTTTGTTGCATTTTAATGCGATTTGACGTGAAATATAGGTCATAACGTGCGAATACCGCTCCAAAAATACTCATAAACATTAAATAAACATTTTTGGTGGCGTATCTGTGTATTTGGACTATATTTGAATGAGAAATGAGGCCAAATTGGTTAAAAATGTCCCTAAACATTCTCAAACTCGTTTTTAATGCATTTTAGTGTTATTTGACGTGAAATATATGTCATAACTTGCGAATACCGCTCCAAAAATACTCATAAACATGAAATAACCATTTTTGGTGGCTTATTTGTGTATTTGGACGATATATGAATGGGAAATGAGGCCATATTGGTTTAAAATGTGCATAAAAATGCTCGAACTCCTTTTTAATGCATTTTAAAGCCATTTGATGTGAAATATAGGTCATAAAATGCAACCACCGCTCCAAAAACACTCATAAACATTAAATAAATATTTTTGGTGACTTATTTATGTATTTGATTATATTTCAATGAGAAATGAGGCCAAATTGGTTAAAAATGGGCATAAACATGCTAAAAAACGTTTTCGTTGCATTTTAATGCGATTTGACGTGAAATATATGATATAACTTACAAATATAAGTGCAAAAACACTCGTAAACATTAAATAAATATTTTTTGTAGATTATTTGTGTATTTGGACGATAGTTGAAGGTGAAATGATGCCAAATTGATTAAAAATGTGCATAAACACGCTCAAACTCGTTTTTAATGCATTTTAATGCCATTTGACATGAAATATTGGTCATAAAATGCAAATACCGCTCCAAAAACACTCATAAACATTAAATAAACATTTTTGGTGGTTTATCTGTGTATTTGGACGGTATTTGAATGAGAAATGAGGCCAAATTGGTTAAAAATGTACAAAAATATGCTCAAACTCGTTTTTAATGCATTTTTATGTCATTTGACGTGAAATATAGGTCGTAAAATGCAAATACCGCTCCAAAAACACTCATAAATAACCATTTTTGGTGGCTTATTTTTGTATTTGGACGATATTTGAATGAGAAATGAGGCCAAATTCGTTAAAAATGTGCATAAACACGCTCAAACTCGTTTTTAATGCATTTTTATGTCATTTGACGTGAAATATAGGTCGTAAAATGCGAATACCGCTCCAAAAATGCTCATAAACATTAAATAAACATTTTTGGTGGTGTATCTGTGTATTTGGACTATATTTGAATGAGAAATGAGGCCATATTGGTTAAAAATGTGCATAAACATGCTCAAACTCCTTTTTATTGCATTTTAAAGCCATTTGATGTGAAATATAGGTCATAAAATGCAACCACCGCTCCAAAAACACTCATAAACATTAAATAAATATTTTTGGTGACTTATTTATGTATTTGATGATATTTCAATGAGAAATGAGGCCAAATTGGTTAAAAATGGGCATAAACATGCTCAAAAACGTTTTCGTTGCATTTTAATGCGATTTGACGTGAAATATATGATATAACTTGCAAATATAAGTTCAAAAATACTCGTAAACATTAAATAAATATTTTTTGTAGATTATTTGTGTATTTGGACGATAGTTGAAGGTGAAATGATGCCAAATTGATTAAAAATGTGCATAAACACGCTCAAACTCGTTTTTAATGCATTTTAATGCCATTTGACATGAAATATTGGTCATCAAATGCAAATACCGCTCCAAAAACACTTATAAACATTAAATAAACATTTTTGGTGGCTTATCTGTGTATTTGGACGGTATTTGAATGAGAAATGAGGCCAAATTGGTTAAAAATGTACATAAACATGCTCAAAAACGTTTTTGTTGCATTTTAATGCGATTTGACGTGAAATATAGGTCATAACGTGCGAATACCGCTCCAAAAATACTCATAAACATTAAATAAACATTTTTGGTGGCGTATCTGTGTATTTGGACTATATTTGAATGAGAAATGAGGCCAAATTGGTTAAAAATATGCATAAACATTCTCAAACTCGTTTTCAATGCATCTTAGTGTTATTTGACGTGAAATATATGTCATAACGTGCGAATACCGCTCCAAAAATACTCATAAACATGAAATAACCATTTTTGGTGGCTTATTTGTGTATTTGGACGATATATGAATGAGAAATGAGGCCAAATTGGTTAAAAATTTGCATAAACATTCTCAAACTCGTTTTTAATGCATTTTAGTGTTATTTGACGTGAAATATATGTCATAACGTGCGAATACCGCTCCAAAAATACTCATAAACATGAAATAACCATTTTTGGTGGCTTATTTGTGTATTTGGACGATATATGAATGAGAAATGAGGCAATATTGGTTAAAAATGTGCATAAACATGCTCAAACTCCTTTTTAATGCATTTTAATGCGATTTGATGTGAAATATAGGTCATAAAATGCAACCACCGCTCCAAAAACACTCATAAACATTAAATAAACATTTTTGGTGGCTTATTTATGTATTTGGCGATATTTCAATGAGAAATGAGGCCAAATTGGTTAAAAATGGGCATAAACATGCTCAAAAACGTTTTCGTTGCATTTTAATGCGATTTGACGTGAAATATATGATATAACTTGCAAATATAAGTGAAAAAGTGAAAAAAAACTCGTAAACATTAAATAAATATTTTTTGTAGATTATTTGTGTATTTGGACGATAGTTGAAGAAGAAATTAGGCCAAATTGTTTAAAAATGTGCATAAACACGCTCAAACTCGTTTTTAATGCATTTTAATGCCATTTGGCATGAAATATTGGTCATAAAATGCAAATACCGCTCCAAAAACACTCCTAAACATTAAATAAACATTTTTGGTGGCTTATCTGTGTATTTGGACGGTATTTGCATGAGAAATGAGGCCAAATTGGTTAAAAATGTACAAAAACATGCTCAAACTCGTTTTTAATGCATTTTAATGTCATTTAACGTGAAATATAGGTCGTAAAATGCAAATACCGCTCCAAAAACACTCATAAATAACCATATTTGGTGGCTTATTTTTGTATTTGGACGATATTTGAATGAGAAATGAGGCCAAATTGGTTAGAAATGTGCATAAACACGCTCAAACTCGTTTTTAATGCATTTTAATGCAATTTGACATGAAATATTGGTCATAACGTGCGAATACCGCTTCAAAAACACTCATAAACATTAAATAAACATTTTTGGTGGCTTATCTGTGTATTTGGACTATATTTGAATTAGAAATGAGGGCAAATTGGTTAAAAATGTGCATAAATCTGCTCAAACTCGTTTTTAATGCATTTTTATGTCATTTGACGTGAAATATAGGTCGTAAAATGCAAATACCGCTCCAAAAACACTCATAAAGAACCATTTTTGGTGGCTTATTTTTGTATTTGGACGATATTTGAATGAGAAATGAGGCCAAATTGGTTAAAAATGTGCATAAACATTCTCAAACTCGTTTTTAATGCATTTTAGTGTTATTTGACGTGAAATATATGTCATAACGTGCGAATACCGCTCCAAAAATACTCATAAACATGAAATAACCATTTTTGGTGGCTTATTTGTGTATTTGGACGACATATGAATGAGAAATGAGGCCATATTGGTTAAAAATGTGCATAAACATGCTCAAACTCATTTTAATGCATTTTAATGCGATTTAATGTGAAATATAGGTCATAAAATGCAACCACCGCTCCAAAAACACTCATAAACATTAAATAAACATTTTTGGTGGCTTATTTATGTATTTGGCGATATTTCAATGAGAAATGAGGCCAAATTGGTTAAAAATGGGCATAAACATGCTCAAAAACGTTTTCGTTGCATTTTAATTCGATTTGACGTGAAATATATGATTTAACTTGCAAATATAAGTGCAAAAACACTCGTAAACATTAAATAAATATTTTTTGTAGATTATTTGTGTATTTGGACGATAGTTGAAGGTGAAATGAGGCCAAATTGATTAAAAATGTGCATAAACACGCTCAAACTCGTTTTTAATGCATTTTAATGCCATTTGACATGAAATATTGGTCATAAAATGCAAATACCGCTCCAAAAACACTCATAAACATTAAATAAACATTTTGGTGGCTTATCTGTGTATTTGGACGATATTTGAATGAGAAATGAGGCCAAATTGGTTAAAAATGTACAAAAACATGCTCAAACTCGTTTTTAATGCATTTTAATATCATTTAACTTAAAATATAGGTCGTAAAATGCAAATACCGCTCCAAAAACACTCATAAATAACCATTTTTGGTGGCTTATTTTTGTATTTGGACGATATTTGAATGAGAAATGAGGTCAAATTGGTTAAAAATGTACATAAACATGCTCAAAAATGTTTTTGTTGCATTTTAATGCGATTTGACGTGAAATATAGGTCATAACGTGCGAATACCGCTCCAGAAACACTCATAAACATTAAATAAACATTTTTGGTGGCTTATCTGTGTATTTGGACTATATTTGAGTGAGAAATGAGGCCAAATTGGTTAAAAATGTACAAAAACATGCTCAAACTCGTTTTTAATGCATTTTAATGTCATTTAACGTGAAATATATGTCATAAAATGCAAATACCGCTACAAAAACACTCATAAATAACCATTTTTGGTGGCTTATTTTTGTATTTGGACAATATTTGAATGAGAAATGAGGCCAAATTGGTTAAAAATGTACATAAACATGCTCAAAAACGTTTTTGTTGCATTTTAACGCGATTTGACGTGAAATATAGGTCATAACGTGCGAATACCGCTCCAAAAATACTCATAAACATTAAATAAACATTTTTGGTGGCGTATCTGTGTATTTGGACTATATTTGAATGAGAAATGAGGCCAAATTGGTAAAAAATGTCCCTAAACATTCTCAAACTCGTTTTTAATGCATTTTAGTGTTATTTGACGTGAAATATATGTCATAACGTGCGAATACCGCTCCAAAAATACTCATAAACATGAAATAACCATTTTTGGTGGCTTATCTGTGTATTTGGACTATATTTGAATGAGAAATGAGGCCAAATTGGTTAAAAATGTACAAAAACATGCTCAAAAACGTTTTCGTTGCATTTTAATTCGATTTGACGTGAAATATATGATTTAACTTGCAAATATAAGTGCCAAAACACTAGTAAACATTAAATAAATATTTTTTGTAGATTATTTGTGTATTTGGACGATAGTTGAAGGTGAAATGAGGCCAAATTGATTAAAAATGTGCATAAACACGCTCAAACTCGTTTTTAATGCATTTTAATGCCATTTGACATGAAATATTGGTCATAAAATGCAAATACCGCTCCAAAAACACTCATAAACATTAAATAAACATTTTGGTGGCTTATCTGTGTATTTGGACGATATTTGAATGAGAAATGAGGCCAAATTGGTTAAAAATGTACAAAAACATGCTCAAACTCGTTTTTAATGCATTTTAATATCATTTAACTTAAAATATAGGTCGTAAAATGCAAATACCGCTCCAAAAACACTCATAAATAACCATTTTTGGTGGCTTATTTTTGTATTTGGACGATATTTGAATGAGAAATGAGGTCAAATTGGTTAAAAATGTACATAAACATGCTCAAAAATGTTTTTGTTGCATTTTAATGCGATTTGACGTGAAATATAGGTCATAACGTGCGAATACCGCTCCAAAAACACTCATAAACATTAAATAAACATTTTTGGTGGCTTATCTGTGTATTTGGACTATATTTGAATGAGAAATGAGGCCAAATTGGTTAAAAATGTACAAAAACATGCTCAAACTCGTTTTTAATGCATTTTAATGTCATTTAACGTGAAATATATGTCATAAAATGCAAATACCGCTACAAAAACACTCATAAATAACCATTTTTGGTGGCTTATTTTTGTATTTGGACAATATTTGAATGAGAAATGAGGCCAAATTGGTTAAAAATGTACATAAACATGCTCAAAAACGTTTTTGTTGCATTTTAACGCGATTTGACGTGAAATATAGGTCATAACGTGCGAATACCGCTCCAAAAATACTCATAAACATTAAATAAACATTTTTGGTGGCGTATCTGTGTATTTGGACTATATTTGAATGAGAAATGAGGCCAAATTGGTAAAAAATGTCCCTAAACATTCTCAAACTCGTTTTTAATGCATTTTAGTGTTATTTGACGTGAAATATATGTCATAACGTGCGAATACCGCTCCAAAAATACTCATAAACATGAAATAACCATTTTTGGTGGCTTATCTGTGTATTTGGACTATATTTGAATGAGAAATGAGGCCAAATTGGTTAAAAATGTACATAAACACGCTCAAACTCGTTTTTAATGCATTTTAATGCCATTTGACGTGAAATATTGGTCATAACGTGCGAATATCGCTCCCAAAACACTCATAAACATTAAATAAACATTTTTGGTGGCGTATCAGTGTATTTGGACTATATTTGAATGAGAAATGAGACCAAATTGGTTAAAAATATGCATAAACATTCTCAAACTCGTTTTTAATGCATTTTAGTGTTATTTGACGTGAAATATATGTCATAACGTGCGAATACCGCTCCAAAAATACTCATAAACATGAAATAACCATTTTTGGTGGCTTATTTGTGTATTTGGACGATATATGAATGAGAAATGAGGCCATATTGGTTAAAAATGTGCATAAACATGCTCAAACTCCTTTTTAATGCATTTTAATGCGATTTGATGTGAAATATAGGTCCTAAAATGCAACCACCGCTCCAAAAACACTCATAAACATTAAATAAACATTTTTGGTGGCTTATTTATGTATTTGGCGATATTTCAATGAGAAATGAGGCCAAATTGGTTAAAAATGGGCATAAACATGCTCAAAAACGTTTTCGTTGCATTTTAATGCGATTTGACGTGAAATATATGATATAACTTGCAAATATAAGTGAAAAAACACTCGTAAACATTAAATAAATATTTTTTGTAGATTATTTGTGTATTTGGACGATAGTTGAAGAAGAAATGAGGCCAAATTGTTTAAAAATGTGCATAAACACGCTCAAACTCGTTTTTAATGCATTTTAATGCCATTTGGCATGAAATATTGGTCATAAAATGTAAATACCGCTCCAAAAACACTCCTAAACATTAAATAAACATTTTTGGTGGCTTATCTGTGTATTTGGACGGTATTTGCATGAGAAATGAGGCCAAATTGGTTAAAAATGTACAAAAACATGCTCAAACTCGTTTTTAATGCATTTTAATGTCATTTAACGTGAAATATAGGTCGTAAAATGCAAATACCGCTCCAAAAACACTCATAAATAACCATATTTGGTGGCTTATTTTTGTATTTGGACGATATTTGAATGAGAAATGAGGCCAAATTGGTTAGAAATGTGCATAAACACGCTCAAACTCGTTTTTAATGCATTTTAATGCAATTTGACATTAAATATTGGTCATAACGTGCGAATACCGCTTCAAAAACACTCATAAACATTAAATAAACATTTTTGGTGGCTTATCTGTGTATTTGGACTATATTTGAATGAGAAATGAGGCCAAATTGGTTAAAAATGTGCATATATCTGCTCAAACTCGTTTTTAATGCATTTTTATGTCATTTGACGTGAAATATAGGTCGTAAAATGCAAATACCGCTCCAAAAACACTCATAAAGAACCATTTTTGGTGGCTTATTTTTGTATTTGGACTATATTTGAATGAGAAATGAGGCCAAATTGGTTAAAAATGTGCATAAACATTCTCAAACTCGTTTTTAATGCATTTTAGTGTTATTTGACGTGAAATATATGTCATAACGTGCGAATACCGCTCCAAAAATACTCATAAACATGAAATAACCATTTTTGGTGGCTTATTTGTGTATTTGGACGACATATGAATGAGAAATGAGGCCATATTGGTTAAAAATGTGCATAAACATGCTCAAACTCATTTTAATGCATTTTAATGCGATTTAATGTGAAATATAGGTCATAAAATGCAACCACCGCTCCAAAAACACTCATAAACATTAAATAAACATTTTTGGTGGCTTATTTATGTATTTGGCGATATTTCAATGAGAAATGAGGCCAAATTGGTTAAAAATGGGCATAAACATGCTCAAAAACGTTTTCGTTGCATTTTAATTCGATTTGACGTGAAATATATGATTTAACTTGCAAATATAAGTGCAAAAACACTCGTAAACATTAAATAAATATTTTTTGTAGATTATTTGTGTATTTGGACGATAGTTGAAGGTGAAATGAGGCCAAATTGATTAAAAATGTGCATAAACACGCTCAAACTCGTTTTTAATGCATTTTAATGCCATTTGACATGAAATATTGGTCATAAAATGCAAATACCGCTCCAAAAACACTCATAAACATTAAATAAACATTTTGGTGGCTTATCTGTGTATTTGGACGATATTTGAATGAGAAATGAGGCCAAATTGGTTAAAAATGTACAAAAACATGCTCAAACTCGTTTTTAATGCATTTTAATATCATTTAACTTAAAATATAGGTCGTAAAATGCAAATACCGCTCCAAAAACACTCATAAATAACCATTTTTGGTGGCTTATTTTTGTATTTGGACGATATTTGAATGAGAAATGAGGTCAAATTGGTTAAAAATGTACATAAACATGCTCAAAAATGTTTTTGTTGCATTTTAATGCGATTTGACGTGAAATATAGGTCATAACGTGCGAATACCGCTCCAAAAACACTCATAAACATTAAATAAACATTTTTGGTGGCTTATCTGTGTATTTGGACTATATTTGAATGAGAAATGAGGCCAAATTGGTTAAAAATGTACAAAAACATGCTCAAACTCGTTTTTAATGCATTTTAATGTCATTTAACGTGAAATATATGTCATAAAATGCAAATACCGCTACAAAAACACTCATAAATAACCATTTTTGGTGGCTTATTTTTGTATTTGGACAATATTTGAATGAGAAATGAGGCCAAATTGGTTAAAAATGTACATAAACATGCTCAAAAACGTTTTTGTTGCATTTTAACGCGATTTGACGTGAAATATAGGTCATAACGTGCGAATACCGCTCCAAAAATACTCATAAACATTAAATAAACATTTTTGGTGGCGTATCTGTGTATTTGGACTATATTTGAATGAGAAATGAGGCCAAATTGGTAAAAAATGTCCCTAAACATTCTCAAACTCGTTTTTAATGCATTTTAGTGTTATTTGACGTGAAATATATGTCATAACGTGCGAATACCGCTCCAAAAATACTCATAAACATGAAATAACCATTTTTGGTGGCTTATCTGTGTATTTGGACTATATTTGAATGAGAAATGAGGCCAAATTGGTTAAAAATGTACAAAAACATGCTCAAACTCGTTTTTAATGCATTTTAATGTCATTTAACGTGAAATATAGGTCGTAAAATGCAAATACCACTCCAAAAACACTCATAAATAACCATTTTTGGTGGCTTATTTTTGTATTTGGACGATATTTGAATGAGAAATGAGGCCAAATTGGTTAAAAATGTACATAAACATGCTCAAAAACGTTTTTAATGCATTTTAATGCGATTTGATGTGAAATATAGGTCATAAAATGCAACCACCGCTCCAAAAACACTCATAAACATTAAATAAACATTTTTGGTGGCTTATTTATGTATTTGGCGATATTTCAATGAGAAATGAGGCCAAATTGGTTAAAAATGGGCATAAACATGCTCCAAAACGTTTTCGTTGCATTTTAATGCGATTTGACGTGAAATATATAATATAACTTGCAAATATAAGTTCAAAAACACACGTAAACATTAAATAAATATTTTTTGTAGATTATTTGTTTATTTGGACGATAGTTGACGGTGGAATGAGGCCAAATTGATTAAAAATGTGCATAAACACGCTCAAACTCGTTTTTAATGCATTTTAATGCCATTTGACATTAAATATTGGTCATAACGTGCGAATACCGCTCCAAAAACACTTATAAACATTAAATAAACATTTTTGGTGGCTTATCTGTGTATTTGGACTATATTTGAATGAGAAATGAGGCCAAATTGGTTAAAAATGTACAAAAACATGCTCAAACTCGTTTTTAATGCATTTTAATGTCATTTAACGTGAAATATAGGTCGTAAAATGCAAATACCGCTCCAAAAACACTCATAAATAACCATATTTGGTGGCTTATTTTTGTATTTGGACGATATTTGAATGAGAAATGAGGCCAAATTGGTTAAAAATGTACATAAACATGCTCAAAAATGTTTTTGTTGCATTTTAATGCGATTTGACGTGAAATATAGGTCATAACGTGCGAATACCGCTCCAAAAACACTCATAAACATTAAATAAACATTTTTGGTGGCTTATCTGTGTATTTGGACTATATTTGAATGAGAAATGAGGCCAAATTGGTTAAAAATGTACAAAAACATGCTCAAACTCGTTTTTAATGCATTTTAATGTCATTTAACGTGAAATATATGTCATAAAATGCAAATACCGCTACAAAAACACTCATAAATAACCATTTTTGGTGGCTTATTTTTGTATTTGGACAATATTTGAATGAGAAATGAGGCCAAATTGGTTAAAAATGTACATAAACATGCTCAAAAACGTTTTTGTTGCATTTTAACGCGATTTGACGTGAAATATAGGTCATAACGTGCGAATACCGCTCCAAAAATACTCATAAACATTAAATAAACATTTTTGGTGGCGTATCTGTGTATTTGGACTATATTTGAATGAGAAATGAGGCCAAATTGGTAAAAAATGTCCCTAAACATTCTCAAACTCGTTTTTAATGCATTTTAGTGTTATTTGACGTGAAATATATGTCATAACGTGCGAATACCGCTCCAAAAATACTCATAAACATGAAATAACCATTTTTGGTGGCTTATCTGTGTATTTGGACTATATTTGAATGAGAAATGAGGCCAAATTGGTTAAAAATGTACATAAACACGCTCAAACTCGTTTTTAATGCATTTTAATGCCATTTGACGTGAAATATTGGTCATAACGTGCGAATATCGCTCCCAAAACACTCATAAACATTAAATAAACATTTTTGGTGGCGTATCAGTGTATTTGGACTATATTTGAATGAGAAATGAGACCAAATTGGTTAAAAATATGCATAAACATTCTCAAACTCGTTTTTAATGCATTTTAGTGTTATTTGACGTGAAATATATGTCATAACGTGCGAATACCGCTCCAAAAATACTCATAAACATGAAATAACCATTTTTGGTGGCTTATTTGTGTATTTGGACGATATATGAATGAGAAATGAGGCCATATTGGTTAAAAATGTGCATAAACATGCTCAAACTCCTTTTTAATGCATTTTAATGCGATTTGATGTGAAATATAGGTCCTAAAATGCAACCACCGCTCCAAAAACACTCATAAACATTAAATAAACATTTTTGGTGGCTTATTTATGTATTTGGCGATATTTCAATGAGAAATGAGGCCAAATTGGTTAAAAATGGGCATAAACATGCTCAAAAACGTTTTCGTTGCATTTTAATGCGATTTGACGTGAAATATATGATATAACTTGCAAATATAAGTGAAAAAACACTCGTAAACATTAAATAAATATTTTTTGTAGATTATTTGTGTATTTGGACGATAGTTGAAGAAGAAATGAGGCCAAATTGTTTAAAAATGTGCATAAACACGCTCAAACTCGTTTTTAATGCACTTTAATGCCATTTGGCATGAAATATTGGTCATAAAATGTAAATACCGCTCCAAAAACACTCCTAAACATTAAATAAACATTTTTGGTGGCTTATCTGTGTATTTGGACGGTATTTGCATGAGAAATGAGGCCAAATTGGTTAAAAATGTACAAAAACATGCTCAAACTCGTTTTTAATGCATTTTAATGTCATTTAACGTGAAATATAGGTCGTAAAATGCAAATACCGCTCCAAAAACACTCATAAATAACCATATTTGGTGGCTTATTTTTGTATTTGGACGATATTTGAATGAGAAATGAGGCCAAATTGGTTAGAAATGTGCATAAACACGCTCAAACTCGTTTTTAATGCATTTTAATGCAATTTGACATGAAATATTGGTCATAACGTGCGAATACCGCTTCAAAAACACTCATAAACATTAAATAAACATTTTTGGTGGCTTATCTGTGTATTTGGACTATATTTGAATGAGAAATGAGGCCAAATTGGTTAAAAATGTGCATATATCTGCTCAAACTCGTTTTTAATGCATTTTTATGTCATTTGACGTGAAATATAGGTCGTAAAATGCAAATACCGCTCCAAAAACACTCATAAAGAACCATTTTTGGTGGCTTATTTTTGTATTTGGACTATATTTGAATGAGAAATGAGGCCAAATTGGTTAAAAATGTGCATAAACATTCTCAAACTCGTTTTTAATGCATTTTAGTGTTATTTGACGTGAAATATATGTCATAACGTGCGAATACCGCTCCAAAAATACTCATAAACATGAAATAACCATTTTTGGTGGCTTATTTGTGTATTTGGACGACATATGAATGAGAAATGAGGCCATATTGGTTAAAAATGTGCATAAACATGCTCAAACTCATTTTAATGCATTTTAATGCGATTTAATGTGAAATATAGGTCATAAAATGCAACCACCGCTCCAAAAACACTCATAAACATTAAATAAACATTTTTGGTGGCTTATTTATGTATTTGGCGATATTTCAATGAGAAATGAGGCCAAATTGGTTAAAAATGGGCATAAACATGCTCAAAAACGTTTTCGTTGCATTTTAATTCGATTTGACGTGAAATATATGATTTAACTTGCAAATATAAGTGCAAAAACACTCGTAAACATTAAATAAATATTTTTTGTAGATTATTTGTGTATTTGGACGATAGTTGAAGGTGAAATGAGGCCAAATTGATTAAAAATGTGCATAAACACGCTCAAACTCGTTTTTAATGCATTTTAATGCCATTTGACATGAAATATTGGTCATAAAATGCAAATACCGCTCCAAAAACACTCATAAACATTAAATAAACATTTTGGTGGCTTATCTGTGTATTTGGACGATATTTGAATGAGAAATGAGGCCAAATTGGTTAAAAATGTACAAAAACATGCTCAAACTCGTTTTTAATGCATTTTAATATCATTTAACTTAAAATATAGGTCGTAAAATGCAAATACCGCTCCAAAAACACTCATAAATAACCATTTTTGGTGGCTTATTTTTGTATTTGGACGATATTTGAATGAGAAATGAGGTCAAATTGGTTAAAAATGTACATAAACATGCTCAAAAATGTTTTTGTTGCATTTTAATGCGATTTGACGTGAAATATAGGTCATAACGTGCGAATACCGCTCCAAAAACACTCATAAACATTAAATAAACATTTTTGGTGGCTTATCTGTGTATTTGGACTATATTTGAATGAGAAATGAGGCCAAATTGGTTAAAAATGTACAAAAACATGCTCAAACTCGTTTTTAATGCATTTTAATGTCATTTAACGTGAAATATATGTCATAAAATGCAAATACCGCTACAAAAACACTCATAAATAACCATTTTTGGTGGCTTATTTTTGTATTTGGACAATATTTGAATGAGAAATGAGGCCAAATTGGTTAAAAATGTACATAAACATGCTCAAAAACGTTTTTGTTGCATTTTAACGCGATTTGACGTGAAATATAGGTCATAACGTGCGAATACCGCTCCAAAAATACTCATAAACATTAAATAAACATTTTTGGTGGCGTATCTGTGTATTTGGACTATATTTGAATGAGAAATGAGGCCAAATTGGTAAAAAATGTCCCTAAACATTCTCAAACTCGTTTTTAATGCATTTTAGTGTTATTTGACGTGAAATATATGTCATAACGTGCGAATACCGCTCCAAAAATACTCATAAACATGAAATAACCATTTTTGGTGGCTTATCTGTGTATTTGGACTATATTTGAATGAGAAATGAGGCCAAATTGGTTAAAAATGTACAAAAACATGCTCAAACTCGTTTTTAATGCATTTTAATGTCATTTAACGTGAAATATAGGTCGTAAAATGCAAATACCACTCCAAAAACACTCATAAATAACCATTTTTGGTGGCTTATTTTTGTATTTGGACGATATTTGAATGAGAAATGAGGCCAAATTGGTTAAAAATGTACATAAACATGCTCAAAAACGTTTTTAATGCATTTTAATGCGATTTGATGTGAAATATAGGTCATAAAATGCAACCACCGCTCCAAAAACACTCATAAACATTAAATAAACATTTTTGGTGGCTTATTTATGTATTTGGCGATATTTCAATGAGAAATGAGGCCAAATTGGTTAAAAATGGGCATAAACATGCTCCAAAACGTTTTCGTTGCATTTTAATGCGATTTGACGTGAAATATATAATATAACTTGCAAATATAAGTTCAAAAACACACGTAAACATTAAATAAATATTTTTTGTAGATTATTTGTGTATTTGGACGATAGTTGACGGTGGAATGAGGCCAAATTGATTAAAAATGTGCATAAACACGCTCAAACTCGTTTTTAATGCATTTTAATGCCATTTGACATGAAATATTGGTCATAACGTGCGAATACCGCTCCAAAAACACTCATAAACATTAAATAAACATTTTTGGTGGCTTATCTGTGTATTTGGACTATATTTGAATGAGAAATGAGGCCAAATTGGTTAAAAATGTACAAAAACATGCTCAAACTCGTTTTTAATGCATTTTAATGTCATTTAACGTGAAATATAGGTCGTAAAATGCAAATACCGCTCCAAAAACACTCATAAATAACCATATTTGGTGGCTTATTTTTGTATTTGGACGATATTTGAATGAGAAATGAGGCCAAATTGGTTAGAAATGTGCATAAACACGCTCAAACTCGTTTTTAATGCATTTTAATGCAATTTGACATGAAATATTGGTCATAACGTGCGAATACCGCTTCAAAAACACTCATAAACATTAAATAAACATTTTTGGTGGCTTATCTGTGTATTTGGACTATATTTGAATGAGAAATGAGGCCAAATTGGTTAAAAATGTGCATATATCTGCTCAAACTCGTTTTTAATGCATTTTTATGTCATTTGACGTGAAATATAGGTCGTAAAATGCAAATACCGCTCCAAAAACACTCATAAAGAACCATTTTTGGTGGCTTATTTTTGTATTTGGACGATATTTGAATGAGAAATGAGGCCAAATTGGTTAAAAATGTACATAAACATGCTCAAAAACGTTTTTGTTGCATTTTAATGCGATTTGACGTGAAATATAGGTCATAACGTGCGAATACCGCTCCAAAAATACTCATAAACATTAAATAAACATTTTTGGTGGCGTATCAGTGTATTTGGACTATATTTGAATGAGAAATGAGACCAAATTGGTTAAAAATATGCATAAACATTCTCAAACTCGTTTTTAATGCATTTTAGTGTTATTTGACGTGAAATATATGTCATAACGTGCGAATACCGCTCCAAAAATACTCATAAACATGAAATAACCATTTTTGGTGGCTTATTTGTGTATTTGGACGACATATGAATGAGAAATGAGGCCATATTGGTTAAAAATGTGCATAAACATGCTCAAACTCATTTTAATGCATTTTAATGCGATTTAATGTGAAATATAGGTCATAAAATGCAACCACCGCTCCAAAAACACTCATAAACATTAAATAAACATTTTTGGTGGCTTATTTATGTATTTGGCGATATTTCAATGAGAAATGAGGCCAAATTGGTTAAAAATGGGCATAAACATGCTCAAAAACGTTTTCGTTGCATTTTAATTCGATTTGACGTGAAATATATGATTTAACTTGCAAATATAAGTGCAAAAACACTCGTAAACATTAAATAAATATTTTTTGTAGATTATTTGTGTATTTGGACGATAGTTGAAGGTGAAATGAGGCCAAATTGATTAAAAATGTGCATAAACACGCTCAAACTCGTTTTTAATGCATTTTAATGCCATTTGACATGAAATATTGGTCATAAAATGCAAATACCGCTCCAAAAACACTCATAAACATTAAATAAACATTTTGGTGGCTTATCTGTGTATTTGGACGATATTTGAATGAGAAATGAGGCCAAATTGGTTAAAAATGTACAAAAACATGCTCAAACTCGTTTTTAATGCATTTTAATATCATTTAACTTAAAATATAGGTCGTAAAATGCAAATACCGCTCCAAAAACACTCATAAATAACCATTTTTGGTGGCTTATTTTTGTATTTGGACGATATTTGAATGAGAAATGAGGTCAAATTGGTTAAAAATGTACATAAACATGCTCAAAAATGTTTTTGTTGCATTTTAATGCGATTTGACGTGAAATATAGGTCATAACGTGCGAATACCGCTCCAAAAACACTCATAAACATTAAATAAACATTTTTGGTGGCTTATCTGTGTATTTGGACTATATTTGAGTGAGAAATGAGGCCAAATTGGTTAAAAATTTACAAAAACATGCTCAAACTCGTTTTTAATGCATTTTAATGTCATTTAACGTGAAATATATGTCATAAAATGCAAATACCGCTACAAAAACACTCATAAACATTAAATAAATATTTTTGGTGACTTATTTATGTATTTGATGATATTTCAATAAGAAATGAGGCCAAATTGGTTAAAAATGGGCATAAACATGCTCAAAAACGTTTTCGTCGCATTTTAATGCGATTTGATGTGAAATATAGGTCATAAAATGCAACCACCGCTCCAAAAACACTCATAAACATTAAATAAACATTTTTGGTGGCTTATTTATGTATTTGGCGATATTTCAATGAGAAATGAGGCAAAATTGGTTAAAAATGGGCATAAACATGCTCCAAAACGTTTTCGTTGCATTTTAATGCGATTTGACGTGAAATATATAATATAACTTGCAAATATAAGTTCAAAAACACTCGTAAACATTAAATAAATATTTTTTGTAGATTATTTGTGTATTTGGACTATATTTGAATTAGAAATGAGGCCAAATTGGTTAAAAATGTACAAAAACATGCTCAAACTCGTTTTTAATGCATTTTAATGTCATTTAACGTGAAATATTGGTCATAAAATGCAAATACCGCTCCAAAAACACTCCTAAACATTAAATAAACATTTTTGGTGGCTTATCTGTGTATTTGGACGGTATATGCATGAGAAATGAGGCCAAATTGGTTAAAAATGTAAAAAAACATGCTCAAACTCGTTTTTAATGCATTTTAATGTCATTTCACGTGAAATATAGGTCGTAAAATGCAAATACCGCTCCAAAAACACTCATAAATAACCATTTTTGGTGGCTTATTTTTGTATTTGGACGATATTTGAATGAGAAATGAGGCCAAATTGGTTAAAAATGTGCATCAACACGCTCAAACTCGTTTTTAATGCATTTTAATGCCATTTGACATGAAATATTGGTAATAACGTGCGAATACCGCTCCAAAAACACTCATAAACATTAAATAAACATTTTTGGTGGCTTATCTGTGTATTTGGACTATATTTGAATGAGAAATGAGGTCAAATTGGTTAAAAATGTGCATAAATCTGCTCAAACTCGTTTTTAATGCATTTTTATGTCATTTGACGTGAAATATAGGTCGTAAAATGCAAATACCGCTCCAAAAACACTCATAAACATTAAATAAATATTTTTGGTGACTTATTTATGTATTTGATGATATTTCAATAAGAAATGAGGCCAAATTGGTTAAAAATGGGCATAAACATGCTCAAAAACGTTTTCGTCGCATTTTAATTCGATTTGACGTGAAATATATGATATAACTTGCAAATATAAGTGCAAAAATACTCGTAAACATTAAATAAGTATTTTTTGTAGATTATTTGTGTATTTGGATGATAGTTGAAGGTCAAATGAGGCCAAATTGATTAAAAATGTGCATAAACACGCTCAAACTCGTTTTTAATGCATTTTAATGCCATTTGACATGAAATATTGGTCATCAAATGCAAATACCGCTCCAAAAACACTCATAAACATTAAATAAACATTTTTGGTGGCTTATCTGTGTATTTGGACGGTATTTGAATGAGAAATGAGGCCAAATTGGTTAAAAATGTACAAAAACATGCTCAAACTCATTTTTAATGCATTTTAATGTTATTTAACGTGAAATATAGGTCGTAAAATGCAAATACCGCTCCAAAAACACTCATAAATAACCATTTTTGGTGGCTTATTTTTGTATTTGGACGATATTTGAATGAGAAATGAGGCCAAATTGGTTAAAA
Organism: x Bolboschoenoplectus mariqueter; assembly: GCA_037678475.1. Classification (NCBI taxonomy): domain Eukaryota; kingdom Viridiplantae; phylum Streptophyta; class Magnoliopsida; order Poales; family Cyperaceae; genus x Bolboschoenoplectus; species x Bolboschoenoplectus mariqueter. The sequence goes on from CM075281.1 coordinate 3,135,332, forward strand.
ATGTACATAAACATGCTCAAATACGCATTTGTTGCATTTTAATGCGATTTGACGTGAAATATAGGTCATAACGTGCGAATACCGCTCCAAAAATACTCATAAACATTAAATAAACTTTTTTGGTGGCGTATCTGTGTATTTGGACTACATTTGAATGAGAAATGAGGCCAAATTGGTTAAAAATATGCATAAAGATTCTCAAACTCGTTTTTAATGCATTTTAGTGTTATTTGACGTGAAATATATGTCATAACGTGCGAATACCGCTCCAAAAATACTCATAAACATGAAATAACCATTTTTGGTGGCTTATTTGTGTATTTGGACGATATATGAATGAGAAATGAGGCCAAATTGGTTAAAAATGTGTATAAACACGCTCAAACTCGTTTTTAATGCATTTTAGTGTTATTTGACGTGAAATATATGTCATAACGTGCGAATACCGCTCCAAAAATACTCATAAACATTAAATAAACATTTTTGGTGGCGTATCTGTGTATTTGGACTATATTTGAATTAGAAATGAGGCCAAATTGGTTAAAAATGTACAAAAACATGCTCAAACTCGTTTTTAATGCATTTTAATGTCATTTAACGTGAAATATAGGTCGTAAAATGCAAATACCGCTCCAAAAACACTCATAAATAACCATTTTTGGTGGCTTATTTTTGTATTTGGACGATATTTGAATGAGAAATGAGGCCAAATTGGTTAAAAATGTACATAAACATGCTCAAAAATGTTTTTGTTGCATTTTAATGCGATTTGACGTGAAATATATGTCATAACGTGCGAATACCGCTCCAAAAATACTCATAAACATTAAATAAACATTTTTGGTGGCGTATCTGTGTATTTGGACTATATTTGAATGAGAAATGAGGCCAAATTGGTTAAAAATATGCATAAACATTCTCAAACTCGTTTTCAATGCATCCTAGTGTTATTTGACGTGAAATATATGTCATAACGTGCGAATACCGCTCCAAAAATACTCATAAACATGAAATAACCATTTTTGGTGGCTTATTTGTGTATTTGGACGATATATGAATGAGAAATGAGGCCAAATTGGTTAAAAATTTGCATAAACATTCTCAAACTCGTTTTTAATCCATTTTAGTGTTGTTTGACGTGAAATATATGTCATAACGTGCGAATACCGCTCCAAAAATACTCATAAACATGAAATAACCATTTTTGGTGGCTTATTTGTGTATTTGGACGATATATGAATGAGAAATGAGGCAATATTGGTTAAAAATGTGAATAAACATGCTCAAACTCCTTTTTAATGCATTTTAATGCGATTTGATGTGAAATATAGGTCATAAAATGCAACCACCGCTCCAAAAACACTCATAAACATTAAATAAACATTTTTGGTGGCTTATTTATGTATTTGGCGATATTTCAATGAGAAATGAGGCCAAATTGGTTAAAAATGGGCATAAACATGCTCAAAAACGTTTTCGTTGCATTTTAATGCGATTTGACGTGAAATATATGATATAACTTGCAAATATAAGTGAAAAAACACTCGTAAACATTAAATAAATATTTTTTGTAGATTATTTGTGTATTTGAACGATAGTTGAAGAAGAAATGACGCCAAATTGTTTAAAAATGTGCATAAACACGCTCAAACTCGTTTTTAATGCATTTTAATGCCATTTGGCATGAAATATTGGTCATAAAATGCAAATACCGCTCCAAAAACACTCCTAAACATTAAATAAACATTTTTGGTGGCTTATCTGTGTATTTGGACGGTATTTGCATGAGAAATGAGGCCAAATTGGTTAAAAATGTACAAAAACATGCTCAAACTCGTTTTTAATGCATTTTAATGTCATTTAACGTGAAATATAGGCCGTAAAATGCAAATACCGCTCCAAAAACACTCATAAATAACCATTTTTGGTGGCTTATTTTTGTATTTGGACGATATTTGAATGAGAAATTAGGCCAAATTGGTTAAAAAAGTGCATAAACACGCTCAAACTCGTTTTTAATGCATTTTAATGCCATTTGACATGAAATATTGGTCATAACGTGCGAATACCGCTCCAAAAACACTCATAAACATTAAATAAACATTTTTGGTGGCTTATCTGTGTATTTGGACTATATTTGAATGAGAAATGATGGCAAATTGGTTAAAAATGTGCATAAATCTGCTCAAACTCGTTTTTAATGCATTTTTATGTCATTTGACGTGAAATATAGGTCGTAAAATGCAAATACCGCTCCAAAAACACTCATAAAGAACCATTTTTGGTGGCTTATTTTTGTATTTGGACGATATTTGAATGAGAAATGAGACCAAATTGGTTAAAAATATACATAAACATGCTCAAAAATGTTTTTGTTGCATTTTAATGCGATTTGACGTGAAATATAGGTCATAACGTGCGAATACCGCTCCAAAAATACTCATAAATATTAAATAAACATTTTTGGTGGCGTATCTGTGTATTTGGACTATATTTGAATGAGAAATGAGGCCAAATTGGTTAAAAATGTGCATAAACATTCTCAAACTCGTTTTTAGTGCATTTTAGTGTTATTTGACGTGAAATATATGTCATAACGTGCGAATACCGCTCCAAAAATACTCATAAACATGAAATAACCATTTTTGGTGGCTTATTTGTGTATTTGGACGATATATGAATGAGAAATGAGGCCATATTGGTTAAAAATGTGCATAAACATGCTCAAACTCCTTTTTAATGCATTTTAATGCGATTTAATGTGAAATATAGGTCATAAAATGCAACCACCGCTCCAAAAACACTCATAAACATTAAATAAACATTTTTGGTGGCTTATTTATGTATTTGGCGATATTTCAATGAGAAATGAGGCCAAATTGGTTAAAAATGGGCATAAACATGCTCAAAAACGTTTTCGTTGCATTTTAATGCGATTTGACGTGAAATATATGATATAACTTGCAAATATAAGTGCAAAAACACTCGTAAACATTAAATAAATATTTTTTGTAGATTATTTGTGTATTTGGACGATAGTTGAAGGTGAAATGAGGCCAAATTGATTAAAAATGTGCATAAACACGCTCAAACTCGTTTTTAATGCATTTTAATGCCATTTGACATGAAATATTGGTCATAAAATGCAAATACCGCTCCAAAAACACTCATAAACATTAAATAAACATTTTTGGTGGCTTATCTGTGTATTTGGACGATATATGAATGAGAAATGAGGCCAAATTGGTTAAAAATGTACAAAAACATGCTCAAACTCGTTTTTAATGCATTTTAATGTCATTCAACGTAAAATATAGGTCGTAAAATGCAAATACCGCTCCAAAAGCACTCATAAATAACCATTTTTGGTGGCTTATTTTTGTATTTGGACGATATTTGAATGAGAAATGAGGTCAAATTGGTTAAAAATGTACATAAACATGCTCAAAAATGTTTTTGTTGCATTTTAATGCGATTTTACGTGAAATATAGGTCATAACGTGCGAATACCGCTCCAAAAACACTCATAAACATTAAATAAAAATTTTTGGTGGCTTATCTGTGTATTTGGACTATATTTGAATGAGAAATGAGGGCAATTTGGTTAAAAATGTGCATAAATCTGCTCAAACTCGTTTTTAATGCATTTTTATGTCATTTGACGTGAAATATAGGTCGTAAAATGCAAATACCGCTCCAAAAACACTCATAAAGAACCATTTTTGGTGGCTTATTTTTGTATTTGGACGATATTTCAATGAGAAATGAGGCCAAATTGGTTAAAAATGTACATAAACATGCTCAAAAATGTTTTTGTTGCATTTTAATGCGATTTGACGTGAAATATAGGTCATAACGTGCGAATACCGCTCCAAAAATACTCATAAATATTAAATAAACATTTTTGGTGGCGTATCTGTGTATTTGGACTATATTTGAATGAGAAATGAGGCCAAATTGGTTAAAAATTTGCATAAACATTCTCAAATTCGTTTTGAATGCATTTTAGTGTTATTTGACGTGAAATATATGTCATAACGTGCGAATACCGCTCCAAAAATACTCATAAACATGAAATAACCATTTTTGGTGGCTTATTTGTGTATTTGGACGATATATGAATGAGAAATGAGGCCAAATTGGTTAAAAATGTGTATAAACACGCTCAAACTCGTTTTTAATGCATTTTTATGTCATTTAACGTGAAATATAGGTCGTAAAATGCAAATACCGCTTCAAAAACACTCATAAATAACCATTTTTGGTGGCTTATTTTTGTATTTGGACGATATTTGAATGAGAAATGAGGCCAAATTGGTTAAAAATGTACATAAACATGCTCAAATACGCATTTGTTGCATTTTAATGCGATTTGACGTGAAATATAGGTCATAACGTGCGAATACCGCTCCAAAAATACTCATAAACATTAAATAAACTTTTTTGGTGGCGTATCTGTGTATTTGGACTACATTTGAATGAGAAATGAGGCCAAATTGGTTAAAAATATGCATAAAGATTCTCAAACTCGTTTTTAATGCATTTTAGTGTTATTTGACGTGAAATATATGTCATAACGTGCGAATACCGCTCCAAAAATACTCATAAACATGAAATAACCATTTTTGGTGGCTTATTTGTGTATTTGGACGATATATGAATGAGAAATGAGGCCAAATTGGTTAAAAATGTGTATAAACACGCTCAAACTCGTTTTTAATGCATTTTAGTGTTATTTGACGTGAAATATATGTCATAACGTGCGAATACCGCTCCAAAAATACTCATAAACATTAAATAAACATTTTTGGTGGCGTATCTGTGTATTTGGACTATATTTGAATTAGAAATGAGGCCAAATTGGTTAAAATTGTACAAAAACATGCTCAAACTCGTTTTTAATGCATTTTAATGTCATTTAACGTGAAATATAGGTCGTAAAATGCAAATACCGCTCCAAAAACACTCATAAATAACCATTTTTGGTGGCTTATTTTTGTATTTGGACGATATTTGAATGAGAAATGAGGCCAAATTGGTTAAAAATGTACATAAACATGCTCAAAAATGTTTTTGTTGCATTTTAATGCGATTTGACGTGAAATATATGTCATAACGTGCGAATACCGCTCCAAAAATACTCATAAACATTAAATAAACATTTTTGGTGGCGTATCTGTGTATTTGGACTATATTTGAATGAGAAATGAGGCCAAATTGGTTAAAAATATGCATAAACATTCTCAAACTCGTTTTCAATGCATCCTAGTGTTATTTGACGTGAAATATATGTCATAACGTGCGAATACCGCTCCAAAAATACTCATAAACATGAAATAACCATTTTTGGTGGCTTATTTGTGTATTTGGACGATATATGAATGAGAAATGAGGCCAAATTGGTTAAAAATTTGCATAAACATTCTCAAACTCGTTTTTAATCCATTTTAGTGTTGTTTGACGTGAAATATATGTCATAACGTGCGAATACCGCTCCAAAAATACTCATAAACATGAAATAACCATTTTTGGTGGCTTATTTGTGTATTTGGACGATATATGAATGAGAAATGAGGCAATATTGGTTAAAAATGTGAATAAACATGCTCAAACTCCTTTTTAATGCATTTTAATGCGATTTGATGTGAAATATAGGTCATAAAATGCAACCACCGCTCCAAAAACACTCATAAACATTAAATAAACATTTTTGGTGGCTTATTTATGTATTTGGCGATATTTCAATGAGAAATGAGGCCAAATTGGTTAAAAATGGGCATAAACATGCTCAAAAACGTTTTCGTTGCATTTTAATGCGATTTGACGTGAAATATATGATATAACTTGCAAATATAAGTGAAAAAACACTCGTAAACATTAAATAAATATTTTTTGTAGATTATTTGTGTATTTGAACGATAGTTGAAGAAGAAATGACGCCAAATTGTTTAAAAATGTGCATAAACACGCTCAAACTCGTTTTTAATGCATTTTAATGCCATTTGGCATGAAATATTGGTCATAAAATGCAAATACCGCTCCAAAAACACTCCTAAACATTAAATAAACATTTTTGGTGGCTTATCTGTGTATTTGGACGGTATTTGCATGAGAAATGAGGCCAAATTGGTTAAAAATGTACAAAAACATGCTCAAACTCGTTTTTAATGCATTTTAATGTCATTTAACGTGAAATATAGGCCGTAAAATGCAAATACCGCTCCAAAAACACTCATAAATAACCATTTTTGGTGGCTTATTTTTGTATTTGGACGATATTTGAATGAGAAATTAGGCCAAATTGGTTAAAAAAGTGCATAAACACGCTCAAACTCGTTTTTAATGCATTTTAATGCCATTTGACATGAAATATTGGTCATAACGTGCGAATACCGCTCCAAAAACACTCATAAACATTAAATAAACATTTTTGGTGGCTTATCTGTGTATTTGGACTATATTTGAATGAGAAATGATGGCAAATTGGTTAAAAATGTGCATAAATCTGCTCAAACTCGTTTTTAATGCATTTTTATGTCATTTGACGTGAAATATAGGTCGTAAAATGCAAATACCGCTCCAAAAACACTCATAAAGAACCATTTTTGGTGGCTTATTTTTGTATTTGGACGATATTTGAATGAGAAATGAGACCAAATTGGTTAAAAATATACATAAACATGCTCAAAAATGTTTTTGTTGCATTTTAATGCGATTTGACGTGAAATATAGGTCATAACGTGCGAATACCGCTCCAAAAATACTCATAAATATTAAATAAACATTTTTGGTGGCGTATCTGTGTATTTGGACTATATTTGAATGAGAAATGAGGCCAAATTGGTTAAAAATGTGCATAAACATTCTCAAACTCGTTTTTAGTGCATTTTAGTGTTATTTGACGTGAAATATATGTCATAACGTGCGAATACCGCTCCAAAAATACTCATAAACATGAAATAACCATTTTTGGTGGCTTATTTGTGTATTTGGACGACATATGAATGAGAAATGAGGCCATATTGGTTAAAAATGTGCATAAACATGCTCAAACTCATTTTAATGCATTTTAATGCGATTTAATGTGAAATATAGGTCATAAAATGCAACCACCGCTCCAAAAACACTCATAAACATTAAATAAACATTTTTGGTGGCTTATTTATGTATTTGGCGATATTTAAATGAGAAATGAGGCCAAATTGGTTAAAAATGGGCATAAACATGCACAAAAACGTATTCGTTGCATTTTAATGCGATTTGACGTGAAATATATGATATAACTTGCAAATATAAGTGAAAAAACACTCGTAAACATTAAATAAATATTTTTTGTAGATTATTTGTGTATTTGAACGATAGTTGAAGATGAAATGACGCCAAATTGTTTAAAAATGTGCATAAACACGCTCAAACTCGTTTTTAATGCATTTTAATGCCATTTGGCATGAAATATTGGTCATAAAATGCAAATACCGCTCCAAAAACACTCCTAAACATTAAATAAACATTTTTGGTGGCTTATCTGTGTATTTGGACGGTATTTGCATGAGAAATGAGGCCAAATTGGTTAAAAATGTACAAAAACATGCTCAAACTCGTTTTTAATGCATTTTAATGTCATTTAACGTGAAATATAGGCCGTAAAATGCAAATACCGCTCCAAAAACACTCATAAATAACCATTTTTGGTGGCTTATTTTTGTATTTGGACGATATTTGAATGAGAAATTAGGCCAAATTGGTTAAAAATGGGCATAAACATGCTCAAAAACGTTTTCGTTGCATTTTAATGCGATTTGACGTGAAATATATGATATAACTTGCAAATATAAGTGAAAAAACACTCGTAAACATTAAATAAATATTTTTTGTAGATTATTTGTGTATTTGAACGATAGTTGAAGAAGAAATGACGCCAAATTGTTTAAAAATGTGCATAAACACGCTCAAACTCGTTTTTAATGCATTTTAATGCCATTTGACATGAAATATTGGTCATAACGTGCGAATACCGCTCCAAAAACACTCATAAACATTAAATAAACATTTTTGGTGGCTTATCTGTGTATTTGGACTATATTTGAATGAGAAATGATGGCAAATTGGTTAAAAATGTGCATAAATCTGCTCAAACTCGTTTTTAATGCATTTTTATGTCATTTGACGTGAAATATAGGTCGTAAAATGCAAATACCGCTCCAAAAACACTCATAAAGAACCATTTTTGGTGGCTTATTTTTGTATTTGGACGATATTTAAATGAGAAATGAGACCAAATTGGTTAAAAATATACATAAACATGCTCAAAAATGTTTTTGTTGCATTTTAATGCGATTTGACGTGAAATATAGGTCATAACGTGCGAATACCGCTCCAAAAATACTCATAAACATTAAATAAACATTTTTGGTGGCGTATCTGTGTATTTGGACTATATTTGAATGAGAAATGAGGCCAAATTGGTTAAAAATGTGCATAAACATTCTCAAACTCGTTTTTAATGCATTTTAGTGTTATTTGACGTGAAATATATGTCATAACGTGCGAATACCGCTCCAAAAATACTCATAAACATGAAATAACCATTTTTGGTGGCTTATTTGTGTATTTGGACGATATATGAATGAGAAATGAGGCAATATTGGTTAAAAATGTGAATAAACATGCTCAAACTCCTTTTTAATGCATTTTAATGCGATTTGATGTGAAATATAGGTCATAAAATGCAACCACCGCTCCAAAAACACTCATAAACATTAAATAAACATTTTTGGTGGCTTATTTATGTATTTGGCGATATTTCAATGAGAAATGAGGCCAAATTGGTTAAAAATGGGCATAAACATGCTCAAAAACGTTTTCGTTGCATTTTAATGCGATTTGACGTGAAATATATGATATAACTTGCAAATATAAGTGAAAAAACACTCGTAAACATTAAATAAATATTTTTTGTAGATTATTTGTGTATTTGGACGATAGTTGAAGAAGAAATGACGCCAAATTGTTTAAAAATGTGCATAAACACGCTCAAACTCGTTTTTAATGCATTTTAATGCCATTTGACATGAAATATTGGTCATAAAATGCAAATACCGCTCCAAAAACACTCCTAAACATTAAATAAACATTTTTGGTGGCTTATCTGTGTATTTGGACGGTATTTGCATGAGAAATGAGTCCAAATTGGTTAAAAATGTACAAAAACATGCTCAAACTCGTTTTTAATGCATTTTAATGTCATTTAACGTGAAATATAGGCCGTAAAATGCAAATATCGCTCCAAAAACACTCATAAATAACCATTTTTGGTGGCTTATTTTTGTATTTGGACGATATTTGAATGAGAAATTAGGCCAAATTGGTTAAAAAATTGCATAAACACGCTCAAACTCGTTTTTAATGCATTTTAATGCCATTTGACATGAAATATTGGTCATAACGTGCGAATACCGCTCCAAAAACACTCATAAACATTAAATAAACATTTTTGGTGGCTTATCTGTGTATTTGGACTATATTTGAATGAGAAATGAGGCCAAATTGGTTAAAAATGTGCATAAACATTCTCAAACTCGTTTTTAATGCATTTTAGTGTTATTTGACGTGAAATATATGTCATAACGTGCGAATACCGCTCCAAAAATACTCATAAACATGAAATAACCATTTTTGGTGGCTTATTTGTGTATTTGGACGATATATGAATGAGAAATGAGGCCATATTGGTTAAAAATGTGCATAAACATGCTCAAACTCCTTTTTAATGCATTTTAATGCGATTTAATGTGAAATATAGGTCATAAAATGCAACCACCGCTCCAAAAACACTCATAAACATTAAATAAACATTTTTGGTGGCTTATTTATGTATTTGGCGATATTTCAATGAGAAATGAGGCCAAATTGGTTAAAAATGGGCATAAACATGCTCAAAAACGTTTTCGTTGCATTTTAATGCGATTTGACGTGAAATATATGATATAACTTGCAAATATAAGTGCAAAAACACTCGTAAACATTAAATAAATATTTTTTGTAGATTATTTGTGTATTTGGACGATAGTTGAAGGTGAAATGAGGCCAAATTGATTAAAAATGTCCATAAACACGCTCAAACTCGTTTTTAATGCATTTTAATGCCATTTGACATGAAATATTGGTCATAAAATGCAAATACCGCTCCAAAAACACTCATAAACATTAAATAAACATTTTTGGTGGCTTATCTGTGTATTTGGACGATATATGAATGAGAAATGATGCCAAATTGGTTAAAAATGTACAAAAACATGCTCAAACTCGTTTTTAATGCATTTTAATGTCATTCAACGTAAAATATAGGTCGTAAAATGCAAATACCGCTCCAAAAGCACTCATAAATAACCATTTTTGGTGGCTTATTTTTGTATTTGGACGATATTTGAATGAGAAATGAGGTCAAATTGGTTAAAAATGTACATAAGCATGCTCAAAAATGTTTTTGTTGCATTTTAATGCGATTTGACGTGAAATATAAGTCATAACGTGCGAATACCGCTCCAAAAACACTCATAAACATTAAATAAAAATTTTTGGTGGCTTATCTGTGTATTTGGACTATATTTGAATGAGAAATGAGGCCAAATTGGTTAAAAATGTGCATAAATCTGCTCAAACTCGTTTTTAATGCATTTTTATGTCATTTGACGTGAAATATAGGTCGTAAAATGCAAATACCGCTCCAAAAACACTCATAAAGAACCATTTTTGGTGGCTTATTTTTGTATTTGGACGATATTTCAATGAGAAATGAGGCCAAATTGGTTAAAAATGTACATAAACATGCTCAAAAATGTTTTTGTTGCATTTTAATGCGATTTGACGTGAAATATAGGTCATAACGTGCGAATACCGCTCCAAAAATACTCATAAATATTAAATAAACATTTTTGGTGGCGTATCTGTGTATTTGGACTATATTTGAATGAGAAATGAGGCCAAATTGGTTAAAAATTTGCATAAACATTCTCAAATTCGTTTTGAATGCATTTTAGTGTTATTTGACGTGAAATATATGTCATAACGTGCGAATATCGCTCCAAAAATACTCATAAACATGAAATAACCATTTTTGGTGGCTTATTTGTGTATTTGGACGATATATGAATGAGAAATGAGGCCAAATTGGTTAAAAATGTGTATAAACACGCTCAAACTCGTTTTTAATGCATTTTTATGTCATTTAACGTGAAATATAGGTCGTAAAATGCAAATACCGCTCCAAAAACACTCATAAATAACCATTTTTGGTGGCTTATTTTTGTATTTGGACGATATTTGAATGAGAAATGAGGCCAAATTGGTTAAAAATGTACATAAACATGCTCAAATACGCATTTGTTGCATTTTAATGCGATTTGACGTGAAATATAGGTCATAACGTGCGAATACCGCTCCAAAAATACTCATAAACATTAAATAAACTTTTTTGGTGGCGTATCTGTGTATTTGGACTACATTTGAATGAGAAATGAGGCCAAATTGGTTAAAAATATGCATAAAGATTCTCAAACTCGTTTTTAATGCATTTTAGTGTTATTTGACGTGAAATATATGTCATAACGTGCGAATACCGCTCCAAAAATACTCATAAACATGAAATAACCATTTTTGGTGGCTTATTTGTGTATTTGGACGATATATGAATGAGAAATGAGGCCAAATTGGTTAAAAATGTGTATAAACACGCTCAAACTCGTTTTTAATGCATTTTAGTGTTATTTGACGTGAAATATATGTCATAACGTGCGAATACCGCTCCAAAAATACTCATAAACATGAAATAACCATTTTTGGTGGCTTATTTGTGTATTTGGACGATATATGAATGAGAAATGAGGCAATATTGGTTAAAAATGTGAATAAACATGCTCAAACTCCTTTTTAATGCATTTTAATGCGATTTGATGTGAAATATAGGTCATAAAATGCAACCACCGCTCCAAAAACACTCATAAACATTAAATAAACATTTTTGGTGGCTTATTTATGTATTTGGCGATATTTCAATGAGAAATGAGGCCAAATTGGTTAAAAATGGGCATAAACATGCTCAAAAACGTTTTCGTTGCATTTTAATGCGATTTGACGTGAAATATATGATATAACTTGCAAATATAAGTGAAAAAACACTCGTAAACATTAAATAAATATTTTTTGTAGATTATTTGTGTATTTGGACGATAGTTGAAGAAGAAATGACGCCAAATTGTTTAAAAATGTGCATAAACACGCTCAAACTCGTTTTTAATGCATTTTAATGCCATTTGACATGAAATATTGGTCATAAAATGCAAATACCGCTCCAAAAACACTCCTAAACATTAAATAAACATTTTTGGTGGCTTATCTGTGTATTTGGACGGTATTTGCATGAGAAATGAGTCCAAATTGGTTAAAAATGTACAAAAACATGCTCAAACTCGTTTTTAATGCATTTTAATGTCATTTAACGTGAAATATAGGCCGTAAAATGCAAATACCGCTCCAAAAACACTCATAAATAACCATTTTTGGTGGCTTATTTGTGTATTTGGACGATATTTGAATGAGAAATGAGGCCAAATTGATTAAAAATGTGCATAAACACGCTCAAACTCATTTTTAATGCATTTTAATTTATTTGATGTGAAATATATGTCGTAAAATGCAAATACCGCTCCAAAAATACTCATAAACATTAAATAACCATTTTTGGTGGCGTATCTGTGTATTTGGACTATATTTGAATGAGAAATGAGGCCAAATTGGTTAAAAATGTGCATAAATCTGCTCAAACTCGTTTTTAATGCATTTTTATGTCATTTGACGTGAAATATAGGTCGTAAAATGCAAATACCGCTCCAAAAACACTCATAAAGAACCATTTTTGGTGGCTTATTTTTGTATTTGGACGATATTTCAATGAGAAATGAGGCCAAATTGGTTAAAAATGTACATAAACATGCTCAAAAATGTTTTTGTTGCATTTTAATGCGATTTGACGTGAAATATAGGTCATAACGTGCGAATACCGCTCCAAAAATACTCATAAATATTAAATAAACATTTTTGGTGGCGTATCTGTGTATTTGGACTATATTTGAATGAGAAATGAGGCCAAATTGGTTAAAAATTTGCATAAACATTCTCAAATTCGTTTTGAATGCATTTTAGTGTTATTTGACGTGAAATATATGTCATAACGTGCGAATATCGCTCCAAAAATACTCATAAACATGAAATAACCATTTTTGGTGGCTTATTTGTGTATTTGGACGATATATGAATGAGAAATGAGGCCAAATTGGTTAAAAATGTGTATAAACACGCTCAAACTCGTTTTTAATGCATTTTTATGTCATTTAACGTGAAATATAGGTCGTAAAATGCAAATACCGCTCCAAAAACACTCATAAATAACCATTTTTGGTGGCTTATTTTTGTATTTGGACGATATTTGAATGAGAAATGAGGCCAAATTGGTTAAAAATGTACATAAACATGCTCAAATACGCATTTGTTGCATTTTAATGCGATTTGACGTGAAATATAGGTCATAACGTGCGAATACCGCTCCAAAAATACTCATAAACATTAAATAAACTTTTTTGGTGGCGTATCTGTGTATTTGGACTACATTTGAATGAGAAATGAGGCCAAATTGGTTAAAAATATGCATAAAGATTCTCAAACTCGTTTTTAATGCATTTTAGTGTTATTTGACGTGAAATATATGTCATAACGTGCGAATACCGCTCCAAAAATACTCATAAACATGAAATAACCATTTTTGGTGGCTTATTTGTGTATTTGGACGATATATGAATGAGAAATGAGGCCAAATTGGTTAAAAATGTGTATAAACACGCTCAAACTCGTTTTTAATGCATTTTAGTGTTATTTGACGTGAAATATATGTCATAACGTGCGAATACCGCTCCAAAAATACTCATAAACATGAAATAACCATTTTTGGTGGCTTATTTGTGTATTTGGACGATATATGAATGAGAAATGAGGCAATATTGGTTAAAAATGTGAATAAACATGCTCAAACTCCTTTTTAATGCATTTTAATGCGATTTGATGTGAAATATAGGTCATAAAATGCAACCACCGCTCCAAAAACACTCATAAACATTAAATAAACATTTTTGGTGGCTTATTTATGTATTTGGCGATATTTCAATGAGAAATGAGGCCAAATTGGTTAAAAATGGGCATAAACATGCTCAAAAACGTTTTCGTTGCATTTTAATGCGATTTGACGTGAAATATATGATATAACTTGCAAATATAAGTGAAAAAACACTCGTAAACATTAAATAAATATTTTTTGTAGATTATTTGTGTATTTGGACGATAGTTGAAGAAGAAATGACGCCAAATTGTTTAAAAATGTGCATAAACACGCTCAAACTCGTTTTTAATGCATTTTAATGCCATTTGACATGAAATATTGGTCATAAAATGCAAATACCGCTCCAAAAACACTCCTAAACATTAAATAAACATTTTTGGTGGCTTATCTGTGTATTTGGACGGTATTTGCATGAGAAATGAGTCCAAATTGGTTAAAAATGTACAAAAACATGCTCAAACTCGTTTTTAATGCATTTTAATGTCATTTAACGTGAAATATAGGCCGTAAAATGCAAATACCGCTCCAAAAACACTCATAAATAACCATTTTTGGTGGCTTATTTTTGTATTTGGACGATATTTGAATGAGAAATTAGGCCAAATTGGTTAAAAAATTGCATAAACACGCTCAAACTCGTTTTTAATGCATTTTAATGCCATTTGACATGAAATATTGGTCATAACGTGCGAATACCGCTCCAAAAACACTCATAAACATTAAATAAACATTTTTGGTGGCTTATCTGTGTATTTGGACTATATTTGAATGAGAAATGAGGCCAAATTGGTTAAAAATGTGCATAAACATTCTCAAACTCGTTTTTAATGCATTTTAGTGTTATTTGACGTGAAATATATGTCATAACGTGCGAATACCGCTCCAAAAATACTCATAAACATGAAATAACCATTTTTGGTGGCTTATTTGTGTATTTGGACGATATATGAATGAGAAATGAGGCCATATTGGTTAAAAATGTGCATAAACATGCTCAAACTCCTTTTTAATGCATTTTAATGCGATTTAATGTGAAATATAGGTCATAAAATGCAACCACCGCTCCAAAAACACTCATAAACATTAAATAAACATTTTTGGTGGCTTATTTATGTATTTGGCGATATTTCAATGAGAAATGAGGCCAAATTGGTTAAAAATGGGCATAAACATGCTCAAAAACGTTTTCGTTGCATTTTAATGCGATTTGACGTGAAATATATGATATAACTTGCAAATATAAGTGCAAAAACACTCGTAAACATTAAATAAATATTTTTTGTAGATTATTTGTGTATTTGGACGATAGTTGAAGGTGAAATGAGGCCAAATTGATTAAAAATGTCCATAAACACGCTCAAACTCGTTTTTAATGCATTTTAATGCCATTTGACATGAAATATTGGTCATAAAATGCAAATACCGCTCCAAAAACACTCATAAACATTAAATAAACATTTTTGGTGGCTTATCTGTGTATTTGGACGATATATGAATGAGAAATGATGCCAAATTGGTTAAAAATGTACAAAAACATGCTCAAACTCGTTTTTAATGCATTTTAATGTCATTCAACGTAAAATATAGGTCGTAAAATGCAAATACCGCTCCAAAAGCACTCATAAATAACCATTTTTGGTGGCTTATTTTTGTATTTGGACGATATTTGAATGAGAAATGAGGTCAAATTGGTTAAAAATGTACATAAGCATGCTCAAAAATGTTTTTGTTGCATTTTAATGCGATTTGACGTGAAATATAAGTCATAACGTGCGAATACCGCTCCAAAAACACTCATAAACATTAAATAAAAATTTTTGGTGGCTTATCTGTGTATTTGGACTATATTTGAATGAGAAATGAGGCCAAATTGGTTAAAAATGTGCATAAATCTGCTCAAACTCGTTTTTAATGCATTTTTATGTCATTTGACGTGAAATATAGGTCGTAAAATGCAAATACCGCTCCAAAAACACTCATAAAGAACCATTTTTGGTGGCTTATTTTTGTATTTGGACGATATTTCAATGAGAAATGAGGCCAAATTGGTTAAAAATGTACATAAACATGCTCAAAAATGTTTTTGTTGCATTTTAATGCGATTTGACGTGAAATATAGGTCATAACGTGCGAATACCGCTCCAAAAATACTCATAAATATTAAATAAACATTTTTGGTGGCGTATCTGTGTATTTGGACTATATTTGAATGAGAAATGAGGCCAAATTGGTTAAAAATTTGCATAAACATTCTCAAATTCGTTTTGAATGCATTTTAGTGTTATTTGACGTGAAATATATGTCATAACGTGCGAATATCGCTCCAAAAATACTCATAAACATGAAATAACCATTTTTGGTGGCTTATTTGTGTATTTGGACGATATATGAATGAGAAATGAGGCCAAATTGGTTAAAAATGTGTATAAACACGCTCAAACTCGTTTTTAATGCATTTTTATGTCATTTAACGTGAAATATAGGTCGTAAAATGCAAATACCGCTCCAAAAACACTCATAAATAACCATTTTTGGTGGCTTATTTTTGTATTTGGACGATATTTGAATGAGAAATGAGGCCAAATTGGTTAAAAATGTACATAAACATGCTCAAATACGCATTTGTTGCATTTTAATGCGATTTGACGTGAAATATAGGTCATAACGTGCGAATACCGCTCCAAAAATACTCATAAACATTAAATAAACTTTTTTGGTGGCGTATCTGTGTATTTGGACTACATTTGAATGAGAAATGAGGCCAAATTGGTTAAAAATATGCATAAAGATTCTCAAACTCGTTTTTAATGCATTTTAGTGTTATTTGACGTGAAATATATGTCATAACGTGCGAATACCGCTCCAAAAATACTCATAAACATGAAATAACCATTTTTGGTGGCTTATTTGTGTA